>NW_021026110.1:249166-318294 GCF_004153795.1 Camellia sinensis
TTATGGGTATTTTGGTAATTATGTCACCCATAGGACTTATTGAAATATAAGAAAATAATGTGAACTAAATGGAATATAAGTAGATGAAAAGGGTATTTTGGTCTTCTTATCTCAAATTGGACCTAATGGAATAGTCAAAAAGAATATGGGTTGGATGGGATAAAACTCTTAGAAAATGGATTTATCAAAAAAGCTCCCTTTATATTTTTTGGCTAAAAATGTACGCTCTAAAATATATTGTTCATAAAAACAAACTTAAATGGGATGACCAAAATAGTCATATATATGTATAATATACAGACCAGTGACCCTTACAATCTCACTCCTCTCTTTTTCTTCCCTCTACTCTCTCTCTCTCTCTCTCTCTCTCTCTTGCGTTTGTCGCCGCTCGTAGCTGCTCATCACCGTCGGCGATTTCACACTCTGGCCCTCCCTCTTTCCTTATTTGTTTTCGCCGATCAGCGGTGGTGCCGCCATTGTGGTTTCGCATTCGGCATTGTTGAAGACTCCTTCGCGGCCGGCGGAGACGAGGGAGGAGTGAAGAAAGAAGCGCCGCCGGGCTCCCCGCGGCTTCGCCACTGCTGCCTCGCCCTCTCTCTCTCTCTCATCATCACTGCCGTCAGAGCTACTCCGCTCTCCGTTTTCGCTGACGTTAAATCTAGATCCAGATCTCTCCTCTTCCGACGACAACGTCCGACGACATCTAATTGATAGATCTCATCTAATTGATCTAGTTACTTGGAAAATCTTTAAAGATGCAAAGATCTTAGATATATTATTGATTTTGATGACAATCTTGAAGCATTTGATCAATTTCTGATAATTTTCCAAGGATTTCAACAGATTTTCCAAGCATTTGTTAGCTTTACATCCAGATATTTACTTGTTCAAGCATTTTATGATAAATTGAGTTTATGTTCAAGCAATATCTTTACATTATTTGATCTGTTTACGTCTTTACAAAATCTTCACAACTAGATCTTTACATTTAGATCTTTGCTTGTTCAATCTGTTTAAATTTTAATTGTATTAGCTTTACATCTACATAGTCAAAAAATCGAGATGTTTGGATATTTGTTTACATCTAGTGCTATCTTTGTCTCCTGGAACTTCAAGACCTAGAAAGCTCAATGGTTCTAAAGAAGATATAGATATACATATCTGTTTGTGTGTGTATTGACAGTAGGGGTGTGCGCGGTGCGGTTCGGGCAGTTTGAGAGTAAATTTACAAATCGAATGGTGGATTAGCAGATTGACAAATTGCTGTTTGAGCGATTTTTAACGGATTGGCGGATTGAAAAATATTTTAACTAATTATCATACCTTTGTATAATATATAATACTAATTTGTATAATATTTTTTAGATGTATAACACAAAGTAATTTTATATAATATGTTTCGTATATTATCTCTATCTCTTCCATCACCACCGCCATAATAGCTCCATCGCTTTCCACTTCCACAAAGTTAGATCTAGATGCAGATCTCTCATCTTTCGACGGTGACCTCCTCCAACATCTAATTGATAGATCTCATCTAAATGATCTAGATACTTGGAACATCTTTAAAGATGCAAAGATCTTAGATATATTATTGATTTTGATGACAATCTTGAAGCATTTGATTAATTTCTGATAATTTTCCAAGGATTTCAACAGATTTTCCAAGCATATGTTAGCTTTACATCCAGATATTTACTTGTTCAAGCATTTTATGATAAATTGAGTTTATGTTCAAGCATTATCTTTACATCATTTGATCTGTTTACATCTTTACAAAATCTTCACAACTAGATCTTTACATTTAGATCTTTGCTTGTTCAATCTGTTTAAATTTTAATTGTATTAGCTTTACATCTACATCGTCAAAAAATCTAGATGTTTGGATATTTGTTTACATCTAGTGCTATCTTTGTCTCCTGGAACTCCAAGACCTAGAAAGCTCAATGGCTCGAAAGAAGATATAGATATACATATCTGTTTGTGTGTGTATTAACAGATAGATTCAGAAAGATATATTTGTTTGTGTTTGTCTTTGTCTTTGTCTTTGTGTGATTTGTTGTTGTGTTATTGTTGCAATAGATAATTCCAACGGATATAAAACAAATTTGTGAAATTTTAAACAGATAGATGAGAATTTGTTCCTCAAAATTTTATATTTTTGATGGTTTTTATTTTGTAGAGAAAATTTTGCAGAAATTTATGTTGATTTCCAGATGAGTTAAATTGTGATTCATGATTCGTGAGCTAAATATATGAAAAATATTTTGAGCTTGATTTTCCATATGTTGATTTTGTATGTGTAGAAACTCTAAATTGTTTTGATTTGTGATTATACTGTAACCTTGGAATGTCTTCTCTCTAATATATTGCCATTGTAATTGTGACATTGATGTTTGTTACAGAAATTTGACAGGTGCTAGAAAATGATTTGATATGAGAGTATGTATGAGACAGATCAAGAAAAAAATTGATCTTGATAGTTATGATTGCAACAAATAACAAAAAAAATGGCACATATTTTTCAATAGATAGGGAAAAAAATGAACAGATAGATAGAATTTAGGGAAAAAAATTGAACATATAGTGAAAAATTTTGAACATCTAGATAGAATTTAGGGGGGGAAATTGAACAGATAGTTAGAATTTAGGAGAAAATTTGAACAAATTGGGGAAAAAATTAAAAAGATAGTCAAAAAATTTGAATATATAGATATAAATTTGAACAGAGAGTCAACGAAAAATTAAACAGATAAAAAAGTCAAGGGATAAAATTGAAAACAAAATATTTTTTAAGACTTCTCACTAAATTATTTCACAAAGTATGGACTTTTTACTAATAAAAAATATTCATTGGACCTAATGCCTTACACCCTCATTAAATTGGATTTATCACTAATTTTCTCCCCCCAAAAAATAATAATAATAGTAATGCAGATTTTGAAAAGAAAATCAAATATGTTTTAGAAGTTTATTGCAAATATTAAATATATTAAAATATTAGCTGTGTTTTCTATTATCGAATCCTATTATAAATAAAAATAATACAAAATAAAGTGTAAGCAACATATTATAGCATAGCGGTTTCTATTTTGGCCCGCATAATTTATCGGTTGGGTTCAAACCCATACATTGCAAGCGGATTAATGGGCTTGGGTCAGTATTGCCACCTCTAATTTTTTTTCTCCACATGTCCACCAGTTGTGTATGGAAGATTTTATTTGCACTTAAAAAATTATTACGTACGATTAATTTCTTAATACATTTTATTAAATTATTTAAAATTCTAATTTACTTTCAATTCATCCTATATTTATTTTTAAATTACCCTTCAAATTACATCCAAATAAATAAGTCAAAAATCTCAACCAACTGCAATCAAGCAAGCATTTTAATAAGGATAAGGGTCAGTTGTTTATTCATCCTGATGTCCGGATGAACCTGTTTTAGATCCTTGAATGAAGATGGGTTGTTTTGGAAAGTTGAATAAAAGTTAATTTTTTGATTTTTTAAATTTTTTTTAAAAAAATGTGTAAAATATAGAGAGATAATATGATCTAAAATAAGTTAAAAGTCAAATTAGGCCAATGTAGATCTTGTAGGTCTCGACACTCTTTTTCGACCTCTTCTTCTTCTTGTCTCCAGCAGCAGTGCCACCTTCCTTCAACAATTTCTTATAGGCATTCAGCTTATTCTCCATGTTAGTTGCTCCAGCCCATATGGAAGAAGCATCAATGGGTGGCTCTCTAAGTCAAGAAATAGGAGGAAAGTGGGAAGAGGGAAGAGGGCAGTTGGCAGCCCAATAACTTCCTTTTATTGACTTTGTTTCCTTTTTTTCTGTATAAATTGAGGTGAGGAAGAAAGGAAACATAACACATAGACAAAGGCAACAAACACGGTTTGTATAATTTGTGTAAGAGAGTGAGAGTGCTATAGAGAGAGAGTGAGGTGTGGGCGCTGTAAACTCCCTCCGAGATAATTCTATAGTGATATCTCTTCCGTGGACGTAGGCTATTGCCGAACCACGTAAATCTCTTGCGTGATTGTGTGTGATTGATATCTGGGTGTGCCTAATCCTGACAAGTGATATCAGAGCTGTGTTGGTCGATTTTCGGAAAAACAGGATGTGTTTTTTAAAATTGCCCAGAAATCGAGTTGCTCGAAATTCACTTTTGAGCATACTGGGAGGAAGTTCTCACTGAAAGGAGTCCAAAACTGCAAAAACGAGCCCCAAATAAGCTTCCACGCGCTCTCACGCGCCATTTAAAAAATGTGCGTGAGTCCCAGTCTCAGACACACGCCACACGTGCTATTTAGAGCATCAACGCATCATTCCAGTCTCAGGTACGTGCCTAACGCGCGGCTGAAGGAGGAAGGCGAGTGAACTGCATGTGACACCAGTGTCACTACCACGCATCACCGCCACGTTATAGCGAAGTGTTAGACACGTCAGCACCACGTGTGCCACGTCAGCATCGCGTTATCACCACGTTGGCGCCATGTCACTGCTACGTGTCGACCACGTCGGTGCCACGTGTCAGCCACATCGATGCCACTGTCGACACGTGTTAGCCATGTCATTACGCCGACTGACAGTCAACCCGCTGGTTTTGACTTGACCCGACCCAGAAACAAAGGGTTTTCTGGTGCTACGCGGCTACGGTACATTTGGTGATCTAAACCATCGAACTTATTTTGGCTAGATCTGAGCCATTTGAAGTCCGATTTTGGCGAACCAATAGTGGTTTCCAACTATTTGGAGTATTCCGGAGACATTCGTATGGTCAATTTTGAATCAGAGTTTTTGTAAAAAGTAAGAAGGCGATGGAGGAATTCACTTCAACTTCAAGATCCATGATCAAGTTGAATCCATCCAAGTATGCAATCTGGAAGCCGCAGATGGAAGACATTCTATATTATAAAGAACTGTTTGACCCTATTGCTCTAAAAAGGGTTAAACCGAAAGAAGCAAAGGATGAAGACTAGATAAAGATGAACCGGAAAACTGTCGGTTGTATCAGACAATGGATAGACCACAGTGTGCTCCACCACGTCGCCTAAGAGACAGAAGCATATGTCCTTTGACAATGTTAGAAGGAATGTACTAATCAAAGACCGTCCGAAACAAAGCCTTGGTGATGAGAAGGCTTGTAAATCTGAAGTTGAAGAATGGTGTGTCTGTCACCGAGTACACCAGTGAATTCAAGAATCTGGTGAATCAGCTTGCAACCGTCAAGATGCCCTTGGATGATGAAATACAAGTTGTTCTACTGCTCAGTTCTTTACCGGACAGTTGGGAGACGTTGGTGGTTTCTCTCAGCAACTTTGCACCAGAGGGGCAGTTGACCATGAGCATGGTCACAGATGCTATGTACAATGAAAAGACAAGGAGGAAAGACATAAAAGATTATCAGTCCCATGCTCTTGTCACAGAAGATAGAGGCAGAGACAGAGGTAGAAGAAAAGGCAGAGGAAGAAGCAAGAGTAGAGGCAGATGAAACAACAGGAGTAAATCCAAAGAAAGTAAAAGTCAGGGTAATTCTAGCTTCATTTGCTTTCACTATGGCCAAAAGGGTCACATAAAGAGGAACTGCCCAAGTCGGAAAGATAAAGGCCAAGGCAGTAAGTCAAAGGGAGATGAGAACACAACAGCCACAACAACTAATAAAATACTTCTTACAGTTGGTGAAAAGAAGGATTGCCTTCACGTGACTGACCACATTTGTACAAAGTGGGTGATAGACACAACTGCATCCTATCACACCACTTCCCACAGAGAACTTTTCAGCTCATACAACGTTAGAGATTTTGGCACTGTTCGAATGGAAAATTCTAGCTATTCCAAGATTGTGGGCATTGGAGTGTGACAACCTTACTCTGTGTTATGTTAATTAATCTTAATTATGCTTTATAATTATGAGCTTGATATGATTTTGAATGCTAATTACGTGATTATATATGTTTTTGAATTTGAATTTGTTCATCGTAAGAAAATCTGTTTGATTTTCTGCTACAAAATTTAAATTGAAGGCTGTAGAGGCGACAGAAACCAAAATTGGCCGTATTATTGTGATTAGCATAATTTTTAGAGCCTATGGTGGAATTTAATTAAAAACTGATTCGGTTCAAATTAATTAGATTAAATTAAATAATGAGCCTTAATTAATTAGACTAGCCCTTAGTTAATTAGCTAAGCTAATCACTCACTATATATATGAGGTGCAAGTGCCTAGGCTCATAATTTTTGAACTCTTAACCTTGCAAAATCTAAGAAAGGCCTATATAGAGAGAGAAAGTGTGATTCTAAGGGAGAAAAGGCTCAAATTTGAGAACTTGAGCTCAAAGCTTGGAGAATTGAAGAACTAGGCTCAAGAACTAATTAGATTTGGAAGAATTAAAGACTCTAGGTGAGTAATTGAACTCAAATTTATGAGCTTAAGTTCATAACTATGTGAATTCAAGAAGTATATGTTGATAAATAAAAGAATTGAGCTAAATGTGTTGAATTTAATATCAACTTGGGCATGCATGCATGAATTTATTGTGATTTCTCATATTTGAGCATAAACCATAATGATCATGTTGAATTGAGAGTTGTTTGACACATGCATGCATGAATTGTCATGTTTTGAAGCCCAATTTTAAGTCTTAAAGATTGTATATACAAGATATAAAACATGGATTTCACATACATGGTTTCATCCTCATGATTTAAGCTTGATTTTGGGATTTGATCCATAATTGGTCCCAAATTAGAAGTGTTTCCATGTCATATAATGATTTTCCATGTTTTTGTACAAAAAATGTGAGTTTTGAGCCTTTGGAATCAAGTTATGCACTTCAAACACAGTTCTGGAAAACCCAAAATTCGACTTATCCGCTTAAGCGAGGAAAGTGTCGCTCGAGCGTGAAAGTCGAGCTCCCAGAAATTTTGCAGAGATTTGCACTGTGGCTCGAGTGGCAAACTCTACGCTCGAGCGAACCCTGTTTTGCAAGTTTCCCAGCACGAGCGTCAGAAATCTCGCTCGAGCATGAAATTCATGTAACCAGTACTTTTACAGAGTTTGCAGTCCACTCGAGCGACCAAAGCTACGCTTGAGCAGAGAGCCCTGTTTCAGGAATTTTGAAAAGCCATTTTATGATTCGCTTTCCGTTCTCTTTCATTTCTAAGTACTCTTAGGCATGCATTGGACATTCTAAATGAATTAAAGGACACGAAAGAAACCTAAGAACATTAAGCAAATTAAATAATGAAATGAATTGTATTATGACTTGATGTGTTATGAATTATGTAGGGTTAAACGCAAGGACGAATTAAGCACCGGAACACAGTGAGTAATATCTTAGTAAAGATATTTTTGTGTATGCATTATTTTCTAAATGTTACCTACATGGTAAATTCTGACCTTATGAATTTGTATTATGAATGAGTATTCTATCCGTTCAATTCATAATAGAATCTGTAAAGTGATTGGTGTAAACACATGAAATGGGCCTAAGGCCGTTTGGTATGCCTGACGAGGACACAGATTGGACCTAAGGCCATTTGGCATATTTGATGAGGACACGGATTGGGCCCAATGCCGTTTAGAATGTTTAATAAGATAGACTAAAGGTCATGTTATATACAAATTGGACCAAAGGTCATTTTGAATATAAGTATGGATGTGATCACGATCATATGCGCATAACTATGAATATAAGAAAGGTGGACCTAAGGTCGTTTGGTAATATGATATAAAGGACTGGTGGTCATTGGTACATGGATCCATTAGACCTGAAGTGGTCATTGGTGCATGAGTATTGGACCTGAGGTTATTTTGTATAGATGGAACCAAGGTCGTTTTGTTTTGTATATAAGTTGGACCTGAGATCGTTTTGTACATGGATATGATGTATTGGACCTGAGGTCATTTTGCTTTGTTATGATCTACAAATCTGTTTTTGAATGGGAATAGTAGTTCAAATGTTTAAATTATAAGTATGACTCATTTATGAACGAATCTCATTCATTAACCTTTTTATTCTAGTATTATTCACTGGGCATTAGCTCACTCTATATTTATATGTATGTAGGTGAGCAGAGGGACGTCCAATCCCAACCCCAGTGAGCATTGAGAAACCAAGTTTTGTGAGGTCAACCAAGGTCTCCTCATGCAAAGGCCTTACTTTGGTTTTACCTTTCTTTTGTTCTTTTGCGGTCACGTATGACCACACTTGTATGACCTTAGTTTTGGTGTGTTTTTTTTTTGTATTTTTGTTAAATGTTGACTACTGAATGACCTTGGACGTGTATAATACTTACACAATAGGAATGCTTGTGCGGTGTGAGTTGTTAATGACTTTGAGAATGTTTGGTTAAGCCATGTATGCACAGCCCAACGGACAATCTTGTAAATTTTACTTTTGCAATTTGGCCCTCTATTATTTCTGATTGAAGCCATAGGTAATCTCGTGATTACTGGCCGATTATGACTCTAATCCATAGGGGCTGGTTCGGGTCATGACATAGAGACATTAGTATTCAGACTAATGTCGAACACAAGCTGTTTCTCAAAGATGTGAGACATGTTCCAGATTTGCGCCTCAATCTTATCTCCAGAAGCGCCCTAGACCGACAGGGCCATACAAGTACATTCAGAAATGGCTGTTGGAAGCTAACAAAAGGAGCTTTGACAATCGCCAAAGGAGAAATGTCTTCAATACTGTACAAGACTCGAACGAAGATCTGTCTGGGAAGTCTTAATGCAGCAAAAGACAAGGAATCACCAGACTTATGGCACAGAAGACTGGCTCACATGAGTGAGAAGGGATTGCATCTATTGACAAAGCAATCCAAGATACCCTTATCCAAAGGAAGTTCCATGAAGCCGTGTGATCATTGCCTTTATGGCAAGCAGTATTGAGTATAATTCAGTTCAACGAGCAAGAGAAAAACAGAAGTGCTTAGTATGGTATACTCGGATGTTTGTGACCCAATCGATGTGGCGTCACTTGGCGGCCGCAAGTATTTTTTGACCTTCATTAATGATGCATCAAGGAAGTTGTTGGTGTATTTCCTGAAGACGAAGAATGAGGTATTCCAGCACTTTCAGGAGTTCCATGCAATGGTGGAAAGAGAGACTGGGAATAAGTTGAAGTGTCTTCGCACAGATAATGGTGGCAAGTACACTTCCAATGCTTTTGAAGCATATTATGCTAGCAGAGGTATCCGACACAAGACAACAGTTCCCAGTACCATATAACACAATGGTGTGGCAGAGAGGATGAACCACACTATTATTGAAAAAGTCAGATGCATGCTCAGAATGGCAAAGTTGCCAAAGTCATTCTGGACTAAAGTCGCCTGTATAACCTATTATCTTATCAACAAACTTGTTCTTATCTCTTGAGCCATCACAAAATGCTAGATGTGATGATATGCAACAAGAAGTGCCAGAGTTACAGGATCCTATGCCAGAAATTGAGGATCAAGAAGAAAGAGATGAAGACTAGGATGATGAGGGTGTTGAGCAGAGAGAGCAACCCCCTCAACCAAAGACAACTGGATCACAGTTGCGGCGATCTGGAAGAGCTGTCGTGCCATCAACCAAATATCCCACTTCTCAGTATATTCTGATTACTGATAAGGGGGAGCCTGAGAGTTTTTCGAAAGCAAAGAGTCATATAGAGAAAGATTGCTGGATGCAAGCCATGAAGGAGGAGATGAGTTCTTTGCAGAAGAACCACACTTATGAGCTTGTTTCACTTCCAAAAGACACGAAGGCATTGGAAAACAAATGGGTCTACAAATTAAAGAAAGATGGCAATGGTAAAATACTGCAACATAAAGCTAGCTTCGTGGTCAAAGGTTTTGGGCAGAAGAAAGGAATCGATTTTGGTGAGATCTTCTCCCCAGTTATGAAGATGACTTCCATTCGAGTGGCTCTAGGATTAGCAGCTCGCTTGAATCTAGAGGTAGAATAGATGGATGTCAAAACTACCTTTTCTCCATAGTGATTTGGAGGAAGAGATCTACATGGAGCAACCAGAAGTTAAAGGGAAACAGAACCTAGTCTGCAAACTGAAGAAAAGTCTCTGTGCCGTTTTAGGAAGAGACAAAAACGCTCGCGTTTTTGTTGCTTCAGGAAAAAACTGGCTCAGCTTTTTGGGCAATTGTTGCATTTGGCAAGTGATAAAAAAGCTAGGCTGGCTAATTACGTAAATACCCTCTAGGTCAACAAATTGTGTAGAATTCCAAAGTTTGGCAAGGGTATTTTGGTCATTTTAATTTGATTTGACACCATAAATAAATATTAAACTAAAAAGCAAAAAGCCAGCTTTCTACCAACTTTCCAAATCACTTTCCAAAAAGCTAAAAAGCTTGGTAAAAAGCCAAAAGTCAGCTTTTTACCAACTTTCCAAAACACCCCTCTATAGCCCGAAGCAGGAGCCGAGACAATGGTACAAGAAGTTTGATTCATTCATGGTGGATCACGAGTACACAAGAACGGTAGCAGACCAGTGTGTATATTTCCGAAGGTTTTCAGATGGAAAATTCATCATCCTATTGTTGTTTGTCGATGATATGCTGATCATTGGACATGATATTGCTATGATCAACAAGTTAAAAAATGACTTGTCGCAGTATTTTGACAAGAAAAATTTAGGCCCAACACAACAGATTTTGGGCATGAAGATTGTTCGTGACAGGAAAGCCAAGAAGATAAGGCTGTCACAAGAGAAATATATTGAATGGGTGATTGAAAGGTTCAACATGAAAGATGCCAAGCCAGTCAGCACACCACTAGCTAACCATTTCAAGGTGACAAAGTATTCGTGTCACACGACCAGCTCTTAAAGGAAAGAAATGGACGCAACCCCCTATTCCTCTGCAGTAGGAAGTCTAATGTTTACAATGGTGTGTACCCGGCCAGATATAGCTCACGTAGTTAGCTTTGTGAGCAGATTCCTCGCCAATTCAGGAAAGGAGCATTGGGAGGTTGTCAAATGGATTCTTCGGTACTTGAAGGGAACTTCAAAGATGTATCTATGTTTTGAGGAAGCTGAACCAATTTTAGAGGGTTTTACAGATGCCGATATGGCAGGTGATCTTGATGGTAGAAAGTCTACATCAGGATTTTTATTCACCTTTGCAGGGGGAGCTGTTTCATAGCAGTTCAAACTACAAAAGTGTGTTGCTTTATCTACAACAGAGGCAGAGTACAATGTTGTCGCAAATGCTGGAAAGGAAATGTTGTGGTTAAAGCAGTTTCTCTAAGAATTGGGTCTACAGCAGGAAGAGTACAAGGTACATTGTGATAATCAGAGTGCAATTGATCTGAGCAAGAATTCCATGTACCACTTATGTATAAAGCACATTGATTTCCGGTATCATTGGATACCTGAAGTGATGGAAAAACAGCTGATGAAGCTAGTGAAGATTCACACAGACAAGAATCTTTCTGACAAGATGACCAAGGTTGTCACCAGAGACAAACTGGAAGTTTGTAAGAATCTGACTGGATGGACTTCAAGTAAAGAAGTTAGTTATCTATGTGGACGTGTAGGGGGAGAATTGTTAGCTGCTCCAACCCACATGGAAGAGACATTAATGGGTGGCTCTCTAAGTCAAGAAGTAAGAGGAAAGTGGAAAGAGGGAAGAGGGCAGTTGGCAGCCCAATAATTTCCTTTTATTACCTTTGTTTCCTTTTTTCTGTATAAATTGAGGTGAGGAGAAAGGGAAACATAACACACAGACAGAGACAACAAACACAAAGTGTATAATCTATGAAAGAGAGTGAGAGTGCTATAGAGAGAGAGAGTGAGGTGTGACTGTTGTAAACTTCCTCCGGGATAATTCTATAGTAATATCTCTCCCGTACCGATCCACGTAAATTTCTTATGTGATTGTGTGTGACTAATTTCTGAGTGTGCCTAATCCTAACACTCCACTACCATCGTTTTCTTCTCCTCATCCGCCGGCTTCTTCTCCGCTGGCTTTTTCTTAGCCTTGGGCGCCGGTGGAATTTTCTTCGGAAAAAATAAAGGTTTTGGAGAGAGAAAAAAAAGTAAAGAACGAATGAGACGCAATGGTTTAAATATTATTGTCTTGGGCAGAGCCACGATGATTGAAGAACAAAGTAAGAAAGAGGGTAGGGCTCTAAAATATCACGATTAAGATAAAAGATGTAGGCAATAAAGATAACACATACCGTTGATCTAATTTTTAAAAAACATTTGCATGATTATAGTCAAATTTGATGAATTTTCTTCATAAATCTAATGACATTACAGTCAATCACAACATACCAATTAGAAGAACAAAGGCTAAATAACCCATATAATAACCTAATAAAAAATAATGATATTGATGATAATGATAAATTTTAATGGGGTACATTAGAGTTTTGAAGTGAGAAAGAAGACAAAAAAATAATAATAATTGACACATTGGAAGAAGATGAAAAAACTTGAAAATGAAGAATAGGGTGTATCATGAAAAAAAAAATTATATTTTATTTTAGAATTTAATGTGTATTGTCCATATTAGTAAATTTACATCAGGTTATAATAGGAACGTACTGAGTTACTATTTGGGTGTGTTTGTTTAGACAGACTTGATAAGGGAGATTATAATCCACCGGACTATTAGTCCCGGATACATTATCTCCAGACTATTTGGTTGGACTGGATTTGTATCCTATGTTTGTTTAGTCATGGGATTAAATGTCTGGATTGGACTATTTTATTGAATCCAATATTTGATTGGATGGACTGGATAAGGCTAAATGTTCAAATGACTATTTTGCCCTTGTAGTTTATAATTTATAATTTATATATAATATGTTTTTATTTAATATATAATTTTTAATTTTTAATCTATAATTTATAATTTACAATTTAACAACACTAAAAAAATTTAATTTATAAGGCCATAATTTTTAATTTATTATATTTAATTAAATTAAATTTATAATTTATAATTTTTATATTTTTATTTAATATATAATTTTACATTTGTAATCTATAATTTATAATTTATAATTTAACAACACTAAATTTTTTTAATTTATAAGGCCATAATTTTTAATTTATTATATTTAATTAAATTAAATTTATAATTTATAATTTTTATATTTTTATTTAATATATAATTTTACATTTGTAATCTATAATTTATAATTTATAATTTAACAACACTAAATTTTTTTAATTTATAAGGCCATAATTTTTAATTTATTATTTTCAATTAAATTAAATTTATAATTTATAATTTCTATTTAATATATAATTTTAAATTAACAATTTAATAGCACTAAAAAAAATTAAATTTTTAAGGCCATAATTTTAAATTTATTATTTTTAATTAAATTAAATATATAATTTATAAATGTTCGAAAGACTATTTTACCCCTTTCCAATTGTTTACTAATTAATAATATGAGGGTAAAATGGACATTTCACACATTAATCCCATGAGATACCAATCTCTTGGAAATAATCACACCCCCCCTAGGATTATTTAGTCCCTCATATGAGGGATATGGAGTCTCGCCAAATTCCATGTCCGGCAGACTAAACTTGCACCAAACGATAAACATTTCCCTATAATGAATTCAAGTCCAAACAGTGTTTAGTCTTCTCCTAATCCCTCCAAACAAACACCCCTTTAGGTACAAATGGAATCACCCATTGTGTATTTGTGCTTGACCCACCTTCTATAATATTTTTCAGCTGTGTATTGGTGCAGTGGGCCCCATTGGACTTGACCCACCTTTTGGCATAGTGTGATTGTCACTAGAGAAAAGTTAGGGATCATGAAAATTTTCTCATGAAAATGATCATGAAAGATTTATGATCCTTAGATTACCATGATTAGCGTGTGGTGCTTTATTCTAAGTCTAATCCAAGGATCACAAAGCTTTCATGATTATTTTCATGAAAGGTTTTCATGATACCTAGCATTGCTATTGTCACTAGCATAAATTTGTCATTTGCGTTCAGGCGTGTTGGTGCAGTGCACAAAAAGACATCTTTTTATGCATTACTGACCTAAAAAAATAAAAAATAAAAGAAAAAATAGGCCAAACTGAGAAGATGAAGGAGAAAAGACACGAAGTAGGGAAGGGCGTCGGTGGCGGCTACCATGACGGCCATTGCGATGCTCAATCAATTCATGATTGTGAAAATAGAGGAGTTGAAATGAAGGATGTAAGTTCGAATACCATCAATTTCTCATATTCGCTAATGATTTTGTCGTTGACAGTCGGTGATACGGATATGAAGCATCCTTCTCCCCCCCTCCCCAAGCTCTCCTAACCGCCGATCGTCGCCAGAATCCCATCCCCGTCAAAAGAAATGAAAGAATATGATCTTATAATTAAAAATGTTTCAGACCCTGATATTAGAACAATTATGTTTTGATTCAAATGAAAGAAGATGATCTTATTTTGCATATACTAAAAAACAAAAAATTGAAAGTAAAATTAGAATAGTAAATCTGGAAATCTAACTTTGTAATCTTCCCATTAATTTTTCAACAAATAATACCTCAAACCGATTGGCGGATAAGAGGTTTTGGATGAGATGAGAAAGATGAGACTTATGAGAAGTTGGGGGTTGATTTTTAGGGTTGAAACACCTTTATTTTGGGGAACTTACAACGAGACAATCGCTGTTGTCACTGTCACCACCCTCCCTAGATGAACGTCATTGCAGCCATCAACAACCAAATATCTCTATCCATGAACCAGAATGTGATTGCAATCTCACTCACTCACTAACTCACTCACTCTCTCTCTCTCTCTCTCTCTCTCTCTCTCTCTGTCATCACGACTCTTTCTCATCGCATCCGAGGTACGTAAATGGCTTACGAGCTTCGTTATAACGCCCCTAAAATAATTACAATAAACCACCTCCAAACACTAATACAATGTGATATAAATAACATCAGAAGCTTTCATTAATTAGAGTTAACATACAAAAGGTGACATATGTGATATACATTCATAAATCATTCATCCTGAATCTACAGCATGTGTTACAAGAGGTAATAAGAAATGAAAGCTAAAAAAATAATCATACGCTCTAATGCCTTACATCTTTCCAAGACTGTACTTGGTTATAACAAAATGAGTTATAAACTCAATATAAATAAAGGCCTCAGCTTGTGAAAAGTAAATACAAAATAAACTAAAGTGAGCCTTCTGCTCCACAATCCTCCCAAGCTAAGTCCTTAGCGGAGGCATATCACCAGTACCTGAAAATGTTTTCCCAAGTAGGGTGAGCCAAAGCCAGTAGAAATAATCTAACACAATATATGAATCTTAACAAAGATATAAGTATAAAGTGCATATACAATGCCCGTAATAAAATCATTCATATTCAACCAGATCATAATATGCCAAGTTCTCTAGCCCAATCGATTTTATCTTAACTCATTTCAAGTCAATTCATTGGTATCCAAACAACCCAACTGAGGTTACAACTCAGTGGTTATCTAAACAATACAACCATTACACAAACATACTTCAATTTGCCATTTTATAGAAATTTCGTCCGCAGAAATCGGCACCTATGTATACGCGCAGTTTTCAAAACTTTCTCTCTGAACACATAGGCCAACTTAATTTAATGGAGTCCATCCCTTTTCTTCTCCCAAATATGGAGTACATCTCCTTTCTCCTTCTAAATATCATACATATGCAATGTATTAAAATACGGTCATATTCAATGACAACAGTTAAGATATTAGTTTCAATTCACCTAATCCTCATACAATTTCTACAACAATCATAACTATCCTCCACTGATAGCCTAAAACAGATATTTCTAAATAGATATACAATCTCCAAGACAGATAAATTATCCAAATTTTCATAGGTGAGAGATACTACACATCCAACTCCACCATTTATTTAAACATTCATCTAATTTCATATTTCCAATACCAATTTCCATAGGTAAGAGATAATATACATCCAACCCCATTCTCTCCCAAATTTTCATAGGTGAGAAATAATACACATCCAACCCCATTCTCTCCCAAATCCAACCTATGTGTCAAAATCAACAAATTCAACACAACACATCCTCATATCTATACCCATAACCATTTTCAATACCTGTATTTGAAAACTCCTATCTTGATTTTAAACCAAATCCCTAGGTTTGTCTGAAATCCTCCGAATCCCCAATATTATTTGCACAATCAACAAATAACTAAGTTAAAAATCATAGTAGAGTGTAGAAAGTCCCTACCTCAAAGTAAGAAGGCAAGCAAAACAATGGAGGAACTCCAAAGACGCTGAAACCAAGGTTTACGCAGATCAAAATGTAACCCTTGATATAGCGATTCCGATTTTGACCCGATTCTTGTTGTATTTCGGACTCGGGCTTATAGTTTCTAAATATTGTTCATTGTCTTTTTTCCCCTTGATCCCCCTTAAGTTTGTTTATTGGATTGTAGTTGTGTGTTTGGAATAGGTTGGTTGCTTGTTTTTCCAAACCATTGCTACCCAGATTTTTGCTCCTCCGCTCGAGCAGCCATTCTTGAGCTTGAGCAGGCTTCGCAAACTCTCAGTATTTTGCAGACTTGTAGATACTGAAAGAGTATATTCTACGCTCGAACAGCGTTTCCTACGCTCAAGCGGGTGAACGCTCGAGCGTCCAATCTTGAGCTTGAGCGATGTCTTTCGTCTGCAAAACTTCTGAAAGTGTGTATTCTGCAATCGAGCGTCATTTCTTGCACTCAAGTGAAACAATGTGTCTGACGCTCGAGCATCACTTTTCACGCTCAAGCAGACTACGTGTATAACAGATCACGAAAATGACATTTTTCATCACTTTTTCATTCCTCTCTCTCTCTCTAAAACTTTCCAAAAATCTAGATCTTGAGTTTCTCTCTCTAAAACTCATCTTCTCTCTACTATTTCACCAAGATCCATTAGTCTCGGTTGTGTTGTTGAAAGATAATGAAATTGGCTCATGAATTGAAATGAATTGAAGGAAAATGGAATAAGATATGAACTTGGTATTTTATGATTATATAAAAATGTGAATGTTTTGTCACAGGCATTGTATATGCACATTGCACTTATATCTTCATTAAATCTCATATATTGTGTTAGATTATTCCTACCGGGTTTTGGCTCACCCTATTTGGGAAAAACAATTTTCAGGTGTTGGTGATATACCTCCGCCAAGGCAATAGTTTGGAGAGACATTTGGGAGCAAGAGTTTCTTTCTTTTGTGTATTCGTTTGTATAGCCAAGGGCTTTAATTGTATTGAGCTAAACTCATTTTGTTGTAACCAAGCAATGACTTGGAAAGATGTAAGCCTATGGGGCATGTGATTACCTGTTTAGTTTTCAGCTCTCTTATCATTGTAACACATGCTGTAGATTCAGGATGAACAGTTTATGAATGCATATCACATGTGTTATCTTTTGTATATGAACTTTAATAAATGAAAGCATATTATTTCTATTATCTTTCCGTTTATGGGTTGTATTTATGGTATGATTTTGGGGGCGTTACATTTGAGGTGCTCTACATTTTTCTTAAAGACACTAGGGTAGAGAAACCAATAGATCTAGATGAAAATGTAGAGAGAGTGTGAGTTTTAGAGAGAGAGACTCAAGATCTAGGATTTTGAAATGTTTTAGAGAAAGAAAGAGATGAAAAAAAATGATGTAAAAAGTGGCTGTTACGAACTGATATACACACAGTCCGCTCGAGTGTGAAAAGTGACGCTCGAGCGTCAGACACAATAAGTTATTCTTCTCGAGCGCAAGATGTGACGCTCGAGCATAGAATACACACATCCAGTAGTTTTGCAAACAGAAGAACATCGCTCGAATGCAAGAATAGCCGCTCGAGTGCACTCCCGCTCGAGCGTAGAATATGCTTTCCCAGTAGTTTTGCAGGCCTGTAAAAGTACTGAGAGTTCACAAAACCCGCTCGAGTGCAAGAAATGCCGCTCGAGCGCAAGAAGTGTCGCTCGAGCAGAGGAACAAAATTCTAGGCAACAAGGGTTTGGAAACTAGACAACCAACTTGTCCCAAACGCAAACGCAACCGCAACCACAACAATCAAATAGCCAAATTTAAGAATATACAAGGGAAACAAGAAGTGAACAACAATATGAAACCCAAGTTCGGGTTATAACAAGGGTCGGATCAAAATCGAAATCGCTATATTCGTAATGGCCGTCACAGAGGCCACCGTCGTCGCCTTCTGTTTGGCATTTTTTGGAGGGGACATTGTTTTCTGCACTGCACCAACACCCCAGATAAATCCTCTCTAGAGGATCTGAACGTTGTATGCAGCTAAAACCGTTAGATTTTATTTTTAATTTTTGTTTTCAGCAATTTAATTTTAAAAACATTATGTCAAATTTTTTTGTAGGCCTGTATAATATAAAATTATTTTAAAATTATTTTTTTTAAAAAATTAAAAAATTACTAAATACAAAAATTTACTAATAAAATATCAATCCCAAACTCATTTTGCTTGGTTTTGAAGTTTTAAAAATATTTTTTGAATTTTTAATTCATATATATATATATATATATATATATTAGTGAATTTTTTAAAATACACATAATTTAGATGTACTTAAAAAATAAATATTTGTGAACAAATACTTAAAAATTTTAAAAATATAAAAACTATAAAAATATATAAAAATATATTGAAATTTTGTATTTTTAAGTATTTAATAATTTTAAAAAATCACAAAAATTATAATTTTGGGGTGTATTTAAATATAGAGCTTTAGAGGAGTTCTAATGAACTGACCCTCACCCATAATGTGATATTTGTGTTTTTTTTTTTTTATCACATCATTAGAGCTCAAATTAGAGTTCTAGATTTAGAAATTTGTATCATTTTCCTTCAATAAAATGAATCTAAAGAATAAAAAATAATAATTAAAATGGTTCAACTAAAAAATATTTATGAATTAAAAATTTTAAAAACTATTTTAAAAAGTCCGGAACGAAAACCGCGTGGCAGCCAACTTTGGTCACCCAAGTCGTATGGTGATCTGGACGTGTGTATCATGCTTTTGACTGCACTTATGTCATGCTTAGCACCAAAGCTAACAAAAATGTATTTAGTCCCGTTTGAGATAAGTGTTTGGACTTAAAATAATTATATAGACTAAAATAGATTATTTTAATTAAATAAAATAAAATGACACATTTAATTCATAATTATTATTTTTTTTCTTATAAAAATTAAAAAAGATAAAAAAAATATATCACAAATGAGACTTTTTAGTCTAAATTAAAAAAAATTAAAAAATCAAAAAGTCAACTCACATTCGAAATCAACCCTTAATTATTTTGCTTTTGGGTGGATTATCAAACAGAAAAATGATATATGAATGTGAAAAAGAAATCTAATAAACTTTATAATAAAATAAATCATAAGGTTTAAATTTAATTTTATAATTTATTTTTAATTTAAATTATTTACTTACTTTCATTAAGTAAAACCCTCAAAAAATTATATTTTAATGATTAAACTTAATAGAAATAGGTATTTTAAATATCTTTAGATATTTTTATATATTTATATTGAGTTTAATGAGTAAGATAAAAAATTTCAAACATTTTTACTTAACGAAAGTAAGTAAATAGTTTAAATTGAAAACAAATCAAAAAATTAGAGTTTAAATTGATAAATTTAAAAATTCAGAGTTTATTTTGTTATAAAGCTCAAATCCTATAACTTTTTAGAAATTTTTTTTAGGAAATCCTCTTTTAAGTACTTGTATCTCAATTAGTTCATAACATATTTTTGCATTTCAATAAGTCTTATTATTTGGACATTTGATCCACCAAATCCTAATTCTTATATTTAAGGTGTTTTATGGACAATTTTATTCTTACAAATATTTTTCAAACCCTTAACAACTGGTGTGGAGTATTTTGAACTATTTTGTACTTTTTATATACTAAACTTTAAAAGTTCATAATTTTTGTTGTACATATTTTTTTTTTTAAAGAAATTTATATTTTTGAAATCTAGTTAATGAGATCTATTAAATAAGATCTTACTTGAATATATAATTTTATAAAATAAAAATAAATAAATAAATTTGACAGTGTAAATGTTCATATCATGGAACATTTATATTGTCAACATGAATATTAAGTATTTTGGTAACTATGTCACTCATAAAACTTATTAGAATATAAAAAAATAATTTGGTCTAAGTAGAACATAAGTTGGTGAAGAAGGATTTATGAATAAATGTCCCATCTTTTTTTTATAAATTTTCCTATAATTTTTTTTTATTTCACATTAAAACAACGAGATTTTTATTGACAAATCTCATTTAGGGGTGTTTTAACCTAATAAGTCCAAGAAGGAAATTTATAACCTAGTAAGAGTGCATGAAAATCCATCCAACCTGGTTAACTCGACCGGTCCAACTCAATCCGAATGTGTACGATCGATTTCGAATAGAGCAACAGTCGGCCACGGGTGTAAAGTGTTTGGTTTCACGAATTAGCGGTCAGCTGATGGTTTGATTACCCAAAATTCGCATAAATTTGAACCGACCGATATATATAATTAATTAATATTAATTTATTTTACAGGTGGCCTATTTTTGTTCCTTTTCATGATTGAGGCTTATCAATATTCAATACTGCACCAAAACCAAAGACTTTTTAGTTCCTATTTTGACTCCCAATGTTTTCTCTTCCCAATATAAACTCTCTCTCTCTCTCTCTCTCTCTCTCTCTCTCTCTCTCTCTCTCTCATACAAACATAGCCTTCGTTTGGTTTTCCTTCTAGGCTATATAATCACAAAAGACAAAAAAAAAAAAAGCTACAAAATCACAAAAAGACAAAAAGCTACAAAAGTACCAAACTACCCCATATACAAACAAAAAGTCAAAAAAACATCATTCTATACTAAGGGCAATTTTGTCATTCTAAAGCCAAAAAGTCAAAAAAGCCAAACAAGAATATCAAACGACTAAAAAAGTCTCAGGCTAAAAAAGTCAAAAAAGCCAAAAAGCCAACTAAAAAAGCCAAAACCAAATGGCAACACAGTTTTGATCCGCCTCTTTCTCTTCTTTCAATACAAACTCTCTCTATATCGCTATATACAAATGCATGTATTTTGTTTTTCCCAATAAAAACTCTCTCTCTTTCTCTCTTCCTATTCCCAATACAAACTCTCTCTGTATGCAATATTTCTCTCTCTTCCCAATACACTCATTCTCTTTCTATTCACTTATTCTCTTTCTATCTTCTTGTAAACCCACAAGACCCCTCATCTTCGTTCTTCATTGCCTCCAATCTTCTATTTCCTTTTGTTAAACCTTATTTCCCTTATTCAATCTCACTCTCATAGAAATCCAAATGGCCTGATTGCCACAGAGCAAAGCGACATAGCAAAGCGATGGCGATCAATGGTGAGGTGACAAAGTGCTAATAGAACAATGGAACAAGAGCGATGATGAGGACGATGGAGTTCATCGATGGTAGCTGTGGCACTAATTGGCGAGAATGTTTTTTTTTTTTTCAAAAAAAAATTTGTTTTTCACTCTATTTCTATCTCTCGCAACTCTTTTATATTTGAATCTGTTCATTATTTTGTTTGAATCACATGTTTGAATCTTTGAATCGATTTGTTTGTATATATGTTTGAATCGAAGACTTGTTTCATGGAAGGAAGTTGTTATTCCATCGTCGACCGAACCGACCGTCAATCCAAGTGGTTTGTTGCAGTCGATTTCGAATACCAGATCGATCGACAAGGGATGTTCAGGTTTCTAACTTGATGCATTCGATTAAGTTGACGAATTGAGGGTACACTCGACCCAATCCGACTCGTGCACACCCCTATAACCTAGTTAGTCCCATATTCTTGTACTTTTATTCCATGAGGTCATTTTTCCCTAATTTTATATTTTTTGGGGGACTATTATACCCTTGTATATTATGTTGATACGTAATATACACAAAAAAGAAAATACACGTTTATGTTTTGTTTGTTAGCGTTATTCACGTTGATGATGTTAATTCAGTTAATCAATGTCGATCGTTTATGTTAGCGTTTCATTGTGGTAGGGTTTCGGTGCAATGGAAAGAAGAAGACTATGAGTTTCTATGCAGTGAGAGAGAAGACGACGACGACAGTGATAGGTTTTTGTCTATAGGTGTGCTCGTTTTTGTAGTTTGGTGTTTGTGTGTGCTCGTGTTTGTTACATAATTGTTGGAGATCAATCATTGATCAGAGGTGGAGAACGATTACAGAATTTCTTTCTCAAGATTAATATCATTTTGTTTATGAATGCATGTTCATTTATTTGCAGGATTGCATGCTCTGTTTTTGAATCACGAGCGTTTTCTAGAATACATTGGTAATACAATTGTATGTTTGATGAATGACATTTTGATTTTTTTTTACTAGTAGTGCATATATATTTTTGTTATTTGAGTTTTGGATATTTGACAAAGATACATATACAGTTGTTTGAACAAATTGATTTTGGTGGATCATTGGTGAAAGGTTGTTTTTGGTTGATTGGTTTGTTTTGTGATTGTTTTCATACGGTTTTTGTGGTATTTGGTATGTCATCTCTGTTTGGTTAGATAATCTAGATTATGTGAACAATGCAAATGTTCACATATCATTGGCTATAATGTAGTTGTTCACTTCCTTATTTTTGAATTTTTGCAGCAGATGGATACCTTGGAGAAGGAGATTCCGATGCACTTCAAAAATATTTTTTGAGGATGCACACACAAAATTCAAGTGTCTATTATATGATTGATGTTGATACTGACTTTTGCATTAGAAACTTGTTTTGGGCGGATGCAATGAGTTGGGTGGCTTATGAAGAATCTGGAGATGTTGTTTCATTTGACACAACTTATCTCACTAAGAAATATGATATGCCATTTGCTCTGTTTGTAGGAGTTAACCACCATGGACAGTCGATTTTTCTTGGTTGTGGGTTGTTGTCTAGTGAAGACACTGATACATTTGTTTGGTTATTTAAAGCATGGTTAAATTGCATGTCAGATCATCCCTCAAAAGCTATAATAACTAATCAATGCAAAGCTATGCAAAATGCTACAAAAATTGTCTTCCCAAATACTCAATATCAATGGTGTTTATGGCATATAATGAAGAAAATTTCGGAGAAATTGAAAGGGCATTCCCAATATAAATCCATGAAGTTGGCTTTGCAAAATGCAGTTTATGACACTTTCACAAAAGATGAATTTGAGATGTGTAGACACCCCATTTTTGACCGTCCTCAAGACTTGGATGTCACCGCTTGAACACTCGGTGATCATCCTTGTTTGTGTTCGTCTTGAGTTTCTGGAGGTGTCGGCTACGTGCCTTGCCTCAGGATCTCTCGGCTCGACTGTTTTGTGTTTGGTTTTGCACCAAACACTTGTGCTTTGCCTTTGAGGGGCAGGGAATGGCTTGTTGACCATCCCCACACATCACTGGCCATGGCTTGAGGCCACCGGCCAAATGTTTGGCCGACCGACACTCTTTGTAGTTGACCGGCCATCTATTTTGGTCAAATTGCATTTTTGGCTGGCCGACAACTGTTCATCTGCTTTTGTAGATATTTTTATGCCAGCTGTGGTAGCTGGCATACACTTTGCTCCCCTTCATATACGTGTATGGAGTGATCTCCCTTTTGACTAGCTTGTTTGGAAAGCTTTATAAGAGGGATTGTCTATAAGAGAGAGCCTCTTCTCCCTCCATTGGGGTTACAAAATTTTTCAGAGCTTTGAGTTTTAGGGTTAGGGTCTGTTCATACTCTATCTTTATATCTCTCCCTCTCTTGAGTGTTGTATGTGTGTTTAGTCTTAGTTTTGCACACAAACACCTACCATTACACCATACCTTAGTTGCTGAGGCATAAGGGGCTTGTTCTTTTGGACTAGTTTGAACCTAAGGAAGCTGCTGGTCTTCCATTTTTGAAGAGGATCATCAAGGGTATGAACTTTACCTTTTATTCCCCATTTTTGCATAGCTTTTTTACCTATCTTGTAATTGTTTTTAGACTTTGTGTATAACATACAAAAGTCTTGTTTTTGCCTACTCTAAATAGTTGTTCAAGAGTATTTTGAGCTTCGGGGTTGTTTGACCCCTCTTAGGGCTTGTTTGGCCCCATTTTGTGCCATTTTGGTTGAGCTCCGGGACCACCTTGTTTGGGCCTCCTCACCATTGAAATCTTGAGGGATTTCAGTGGTGAGGATGGTTGTTTAAGGTCCTAAGAAGGAGAGGGCCACCCCCTCTCCTTGTTGTGTTCAATAATGACCATTTAAGCCTCATTAGTGAGCACCTTGTTTAAGTGTATGTTGGCCATGCCTTAACTATTTTTTATGACTATCTTGCCATGATATAGCATTGTTGTGAGTTGGTTTAGGTACACCATGCTTTCTTAGCATACATGTCTTGTAATGCCATGAATTGCCTTAACATGCCTTGTGCATTGAGCCTTGTTTCTAGCATGTTTTTGGGTTAGATTTGTGAAGCTTTTATGCTTGTTTTACCATGCTAAAGGTCAGTTTTTGATCATTTGGGTTGTCCATGCTTTGCTTTGTATAGCTACCATGTAACCTCTCTTGTATACCTTAAGCATTGACCCCTCTAGCATGCCATCCTTGCATCATTTCAATGGTTTGGAACCACTTGTCATGTCATTTCAGTCCTCATGATATGCTCGTATGCTTGCATTTGATGCCCCTTTAATGCTTTAAAAGGTTGGTGTTTCTTGCTCCATGTTTGTGCCATTGTGTATACCTCTAGGATTAGATCATTTAGATGCCATCTAAGTGGTTTTTGGGGCTTACTTTTGCATGATTTAGGACTGTTTTAGTTTATTTTGGTCATTTGCTTCATATGTCATATGGCCATGGTTTAAGTCCTTGGGCTTGGTGGCATGCCTAGCTTGCATTGTAGATTGGTTTGGCACCTTCTCTAACATGACTTTCAGAGCTTATAATGCATGCTATTTGTCCATGTTTGCATCCTCTTAAGTGTGCTTGAGAGTTGTTTCTATATGCCTAAGTGTTGGTCCTTGTGTGCATGCATGTTTGCATGTCATTTTGCCTTCATTCTTGAGCATATTGGCCACTGTTTTGGGCTTAGTATAGAGCTGCCCAAATTAGTTTAAGTCCATAGTTCGCATGTTGTTGCATGCTCACCTTGTGTGTTGTTGCATACTTGTGTGTTGTCACATGTTTAGGTTGTCTAACATGTTTGCTCCATGCGTTGTGGCATGATTGAATGAAGTCACATGCTTGCTTGCATGCTTGAACATCCCCATTGTATTTGGCATACTTATTGGTTAGCATGATCGTCACATGCCTTGTATGCTTGCTCGCATTGGTCATGTTGCATATTAGCTCATACGTCTAGGTTGCATTGCATTGACATGCATGCTTAGCCTCTTGAATTGAGTATGATAGAGGTTGAGCTCCTTGCTTGTTTATGCGCATTTCATTTGAAATCAAAGTGCATAACTTGGTTTCTTGGGCCATCACGCATCGAAATGTGCAATTGGTGGTCCGAGAACCGAGAACCATGTCCCTTTGAGTCATAAACATGATAAGGGATGTGTTGGTGCACACATTTGCTTGGAATGCATTGCCATGCCTTGTTTTGCCCTCTGCTGTTGTCAAAACAGGATTCTGCAGGAAGATTTGGCCGGCCGGCCATCTTTAGTGCCGACCGACCAACAACTGGTGGCCGATAGCTTAACCAATGGCTGGTGATCATTTCCTTTGGCCGGTGACCATTTCCCTTGGCCGGTGGTATCCCATAGGGTTCATAGAGTGCACCTTGGGAATTTTGCAATGATCAGAGAAGGAAAACAGTATGGACAGAGGCAACTTGTGCATGGCAGTGGACTTCCGAACGGAGCCAAGCACGCATTGCATTGGGCCCTCTTCCCGAGGTTGTTTACTGTTTTATTAGATTAGTTAATTTGCTTAACTAGTTTAATTGGTCTGTAATTTTTAATTAGCTTGTAGGTTAGTTAAATCTGTATTATTTTTTCGGTCCCTCCGAGCGAGGGCAAATTTGTAATAAGTGTGGGTGCGTATGTGCATGTCTTCCAACCCCCACTTCTTTCTCCCTTTTACTTACCTGCTTTGATGGTTAGTACTAGGGCATATTTAATTTAGCATCCATATGCTATGCATGCATGCATCATTCATCAATATTGCATGCATCGGGCTCGGCGCATCATACTAACTGCATAGTGTTTCAAATCTAACTTGAATATGTGCATCAAATGGTTGCATTTCACATGCCATCCTAGGATTAGTCGAGCCTATCGTAATTGCATTCTGTATGCGTTGCATTAGGCACTTAACATGGACTTGGATCATACATTGATTGTTAACGAGTTCTTTGTTTTGGCTTGGAGTACACTGTAAGTATTTTGTGCTTTAGCATCCTCGCATGCGTGTGAGTGTTGCCATGATAGCATGCTTACCATGAGGCTATTTGCTTATATGATATAAAATGCTTGAATGCCTGTGGGTGGAGGTTGAATTACCTGAATTGGAATAATCCATTAAAACCGTGACTTTTAAGCCCACTTGATAGTGGCAAAAAAAAACCATCTTTTCTAAAGCCCACTTGAGGGTGGCAAAACCTGCATTTTAGTCTACTTACGAGTAACAAACTGCTTTCAAAAACAAACATGAAATATTTTGTTCTAACTCAGGCGATTCAGTCTACACTTGTATGTTGTGCGCATCACATAGTAAATCTAGGCTAATAACCAGAATAAGAACGCATAATGTATTCAAAACAAGATATCATAGTTCGTAGAGGTCGATCTTCGGATCGGGCGAGAGGGGGTGCTCATAGCTGACCTTCCCTAATCGTACCCAAGTTCCCGAGCCGAGGCAACTCTGGTGATGACGGACACGTGGCCTTAGGCAAACGAGTCAGGGTTTCCTAAATTTCCCAAAATAAAATATTTAGGTGGCGACTCTGTATCTAGCAAAGCAGTCCATGTTTGGCACTTCTTTTCTAAAAATCTGTTTTCCAAAATGATTTGCCGGATTTGGACTCTTTGGTTCAGATCAAGAACCGTGACGATTTAAGAGTCCGAACTGTAGTGAGCCCAAAAAGAACCGAACGGGATTCATCCTCCCGGGGCGTTCGGGGACGTCTACAAGATGAGATGGAAAGAGATGATTGCAAAATTTAATCTTTATGAGAATCAGTGGTTGGGGGTATTATATGATGAGCGACATCGATGGGTTCCTGTTTATGTGAAAGACATTTTTTGGGTTGACAACTACACAATGAAATAAGAGCATGAATGCCTTTTTTGATGGATATGTCAACCCAAAGACTACATTAAAGCAATTTGTTGAACAATATGAAAATGCCTTGAGAAGTAACATAGAGAAAGAGAATAAAGATGACTTGAAGTCTCGACACAAAGTGTTTGATTGCCTAACTGTGTATGGTTTGAGAAGCAATTTCAGGATGCCTACATCAATGCAAAATTCAAAGAAGTTCAAGCAAAGATAAAGAGACTAGTTTATTGTTAGCCGTGTGTTCTGAAAGATGAGGGTTCAATTTGCACATATTTTGTGAAGGAAGCCGTGGTAGTTTTGGGGAAGATGAAGCATGTGGACTTTGTTGTCTATTATAATTCGACAGAATTTGATGTGCAATTTATGTGTCGGTTGTTTGAATTTAGGGGCATCATGTTTGCTCACTCACTCGTTGTGCTCATTATAAGATGCATAAATGAGGTTCCAAATAAATACATTCTACCACGATGGAGAAAAGATTTGGATAGATGGTACACATGCATAAAAACCACATACACTGGCTTTGGGGATGATTTCAATGCAAAGGTGTATGATAAGATGAATAGAAAATTGATTGGCATTGTACAATTTGCTGGAAACTCTGAAGGGAAAATAAAACTTATTGACCGTGGGTTAGATAAAATCAAGGTGAAAGTGATGAAAGATGATGAAGGTGGTGGGAGTAATGTAGCACCTTCGACTAGTAATGTACCACCTATTACTAGTAATGTCCTATCTTCCCCGATTGGCAGCATTAATAGAAAGGCAATCAGTCATACCAAGTTGCTTAGTCCTTTGGTTGCTCGCCGAAATGGTCGTCCAGTTACTAAAAGAAAGGTCGCCAAAGTAGATCAAATAGTCAATCAGTTGAAAGCAAGTAAAACCAAACATAACAAATCAAAGGTAAATTTCATGGTATTCTCTATTTATTTTTCAATACTGTATCATTTCTCTCTATTGAACTTATCATTTACCTCTATTCATTCATCTTGATTAATATAGGGTACTAAGGTGCTTAGAGCTCAATCTCAACTTTAACCTAGTGCATGTAAAGAGCTTTATCCGTGTATGGTTGGCATGCAAAATAATATGTATGTGTCGGTACGTGTACATAATATGAATTTACATCGATCAATTTATTTTATTTTTCAATAATGTCTATTAAACTATTTTTTCATGTCATTGAAATTGATTAGGGACAAATGGCAAATACAATTGGAGGCATACTGGGAAGTATGGACATTATGAGAACTCAACAATGTATTAGAGGCACACTGAGAGTTAACACATCTCTTACCCCATCGGCATGTATTGGAGGCACACCAGGAGTTATTGACATGATGAGAACTCAACAATCCATGAGTGCTACGAATCAAATTTACGGAGTCGTACCATCTTCTTTTGTTGACTTCAATGTACAAATGAATCGAAATGAGTCTCGTTTTTGTTAGTTGGAAACTTGTAATTTTAATTCATTTTATGTGACTGAACTTGGAGTTTATTTTGTGGTGGGAGTAATTTAATGCATCTTTCTTTGTTACTTGATAGAGCTTAATTTCTAAGATTTATAGAAATTTGATGGGACTTGGAGCTAGAGTGGTGTGTGTTGGTTTATTTTTGTTGTGCTTTTGATTTGGATTTGTGAAGGTGTTGTTCAAAATCTAATAAAAATTTGTCAAAAATTTGATTTCAAATCTGTGTTCAAAAATCTCTGTTCAAAAGAAAGAATTTGTGTTCAAAATATTTGTTCAGAAATTTGTATTGAAAAATCTGTGTTCAAAATACATGTTTGGAAATCTGTGTTGAAAAATTTGTGTTAAAAAATCTGTGTTCAAAAATCCGTGTTGAAAATCTATGTTAAAAAATCTGTCTTCAAAATCTGTGTTCAGAAATTTGTGTTGAAAATCTGTGTTCAAAAATCTATGTTCAAAATCTGTGTTCAAAATCTGTTAAAAATCTATGTTCAAAAATCTGTTCAAAATTTGTGTTCAAAATTTGAAAGTTTCAATCACAATCTGTGTTCAAACAGACAAACAGATAACTTCATACTTGTAAATTATGCCAATTAACTCTAAAAATAAAACAAACAATCAACATGATTACATCTTCATATTTCTCAAAAATAACTATAATATATCATAAATCTTCATACATATCATCTATTTCAACTTCTAACTTGCATATAAATTATTACATCTTCATAACTAATACAACACCAATTACAAGGAATATGAAGATCTCATAAGTACAACACCAACTTCGATTTATGTCTGTCTGCAATTTTGCATCTGTGCGCTCTAAAATTAAAGTTCTTCGCTTTGAAATCAAAGTTGTTCGCTCATACTTCGAAGTTGTTCGGTGACAGTTGATATATTGTCCAAAATAGTAGTAATATAATGTTTATTTTCTTTGACAACTAGTAGTAATATACTAGTAGTCATTAACAATTCAGAATATTTATTTGTAAAGTTGGTCAAAAATTAATATTGGTTTTCAGAAATAATTTCTAAGTTTTTATTAATTAAAATTCTGTTTTCAGTATTTTAATTTTTGAAGTGTTACAAAAATATTTTTCTGTGTGGAATTAATTTGTTTAAATAAAATTTTATTTTCAAATTAATTGGAAATAAAAGTTACAATTCTTGTTTCTTTTTTTTTACAGAATTAAAATTCTGTGTTTATGGTTTAAATTTTCTGTGTAGTATAAAATTCTAATTCTAATTTTGTTTTATAATTTAGAATTCATAGCTACTGAAACTAATGCTTAAACAAGTATTGGTATGGTGGTTGCAATTGCTCCAACCCCTCCTCCTATTATGGCTGTGCCAGTTAATCACGGTGAAAAGCCAAAGAAGTTCTTAGGAACTGATTTTAAAAGATAGTAGCAGAAAATGCTGCTTTATGTTACTACTCTCAACCTGACACGTTTTCTCTGTGAGGAAGCTCCTACTCTGAAAGAGGATAAAACCGACTGGCAAGTAATCGCTACGGTCGATACCTGGAAACATGCTGATTTCTTTTGTCGAAACTACATCTTGAACGGACTTGACAACTCATTATACAACGTCTATAGTCCTATCGAGAAGACAAAGGAACTTTGGGAGTCTCTGGAGAAAAAATACAAAACAAAAGATGTTGTCTCGAAGAAATTCGTAGTAGGCAAATTTCTGGACTTTGTAATGGTTGATTCTAAGACTGTGATCAGCCAAGTTCAAGATCTCCAACTCATTCTGCATGACATTCATGCAGAAGGCATGTCTCTCAGTGAATCCTTCCAAGTTGTTGCCTTAATTGAAAAATTACCACAAGGCTGGAAGGAATTCAAGTACTACCTCAAACATAAGCGCAAAGAAATGATTTTAGAAGAATTGATTGTACGTTTGAGGATTGAGGAGGACAATTGCAATTCAAAGAAGCGGGATGGTAGGCATCTAATGGAGTCTAAGGCAAATGTGGTGAAAAATGCTCCAAAAGCAAAGAAACGAAAATTTTATGGAGAAAGTTCCACACAAGACTCTAAAGGAGGGGAAACTAAAAAGTACAAGTTCAATGGAAAATGTTACATTTGTGACAAATAGGGACATCGGGACAAAGATTGTCGTACTAAGCGCAAAGGCAAAGGAAGATCAAACAAGAAGCCTGCTCAAGCCAACATGACCGAAGTGGACAAAATTTTCAATGGTGTTGAGGACATAAGTCTTTCTGCAATTGTTTCCAAGGCAAACTTTGTCAGAAATCCTTAAGAATGGTGGGTGGACACTGGTGCTACTCACCACATCTGTGCCGACAAAGAGGTGTTCACATCTTATTCTGTGGTGGACAACGGCGAACAATTTTTCATGGGCAACTCCTCAACTTCTAAAATTGAAGGACATGGAAAGATTATTCTAAAGATGACATCTGAAAAGGAACTCACTCTCAACAATGTGCTACATGTACAGGACATTCGCAAGAACCTTGTTTCCGAATCTTTGTTGAGTAAAAATGGGTTTAGGCTAATTTTTGAAAGTGACAAGTTTGTACTTACAAAAAACATGATGTATGTAGGAAAAGATTACATGTTTGATGGCCTTTTCAAAATAAATGTAATGACTGTAGTATCATCTGTTATTAATAAAAATACATCTTCTTACTTGCTTGAGTCTTCAAATTTGTGGTATGGTAGACTAGGACATGTTAATTATGAATATTTGCGTAGATTAATTAATATAGAATGTTTACCTAAATTTGACATTGATTTAAATCATAAATGTGAAATTTGTGTTGAGGCAAAATTAATTAAAACTCCTTTTCATTCAATTGAATGAAGTACGGAGCCACTTGATTTAATTCATAGTGACATTTGTGATTTTAAATCAATTCAAATTAGAGGTGGGAAAAAATATTTTATCACTTTCATAGATGACTATATTAGATATAGTTATGTTTATTTAATTCAAACCAAGGATAAAGCTTTGGAAACTTTCATTCAATATAAGAATGAAGTTGAAAATCAACTTGGTAAGAAAATTAAAAAACTTAGAAGTGATAGAGGTGGTGAATATGAATCACCTTTTGGTGAGTTTTGTAAAGAACATGGAATAATTCATCAAACCACCGCTCCTTACTTACCTCAGCAAAATGGAATTGTTGAAAGGAAAAATAGGACTTTAAAAGAAATGATGAATGCCATGTTAATAAATTCTGGATTACTTCAGAACTTGTGGGGGGAAGCAATACTTTCTGCTAATTATATACTTACTAAAGTACCCCAAAAGAAAGTGAATTAAACACCTTATGAAATGTGGCATGAGAGAGTACCATCCTACAAATACTTAAAAGTGTGGGGGTTTTTGGCTAAAGTGGCTATTCCTAGTCCTAAAAAGACTAAGATAGTTCCTAAAACCGTTGATTACATTTTCATTGGTTATGCCAAGAATAGTAGTACATATCGGTTTTTGAGGAATGCATCATTCTTTGAACATGTATTTCCGAATAAAACTGGACAACAGACTAGTACCAATAAAAGATCTTATGATGCTATTGCTAGTCATGATCAAGAACAAGAGCAAACATTAGATCAAAATAAGGAAAAAGAACCTAGGCGTAGTAAACGTGCTAGAACCTCAAAATCTTTTGGTCCAGATTTTCTAACATTCTTGTTAGAAATGAGCCTTTAACTTTTAAAGAAACTATGTCCAGTCCTAAAACTCCTTTATGGAAAAAAGCTGTAAATAGTGAAGTTGAATCTATTTTACAAAATCACACTTGGGAATTTGTGGATTTGCCACCAGGTTGTGAACCTCTTGGGTACAAGTGGATTTTCAAGAGAAAAATGAAAGTGGATCAATTGATAAATACAAGGCAAGACTTGTGGTCAAAAGATTTAGACAAAAAGAAGGTCTTGATTACTTTGACACATACTCACCAGTTACTAGAATAACATTCATTAGAATGCTAATTGCCATTACATCTTTGAACAATCTAGAAATTCATTAAATAGATGTGAAAACAGCTTTCTTAAATGGTGAATTAAATGAAGAAATTTATATGGAACAACTAGAAGGATTTTCTGTTCCTGGAAAAGAAAAGAAAGTGTGTAAATTGGTTAAATCATTATATGATTTAAAACAAGTGCCAAAGCAATGGCATGGGAAATTTGACAAAGCAATGTGTCAAATGGATTTAAAATTAATGAATGTGACAAATGTATTTATATTAAAAATACAAGCAACGGTTATGTGATAGTATGTCTTTATATGGATGATATGCTCATCATAGGTAGTAATAATGACATGATTAAAACTACCAAGAAAATGTTGAATAAACATTTTGTCATAAAAGACATGGGGATTGCTGATGTAATACTTAGTATGAAAATTACAAAAACATCATAAGGTTATGCTTTGTCACAAGCACATTACATTGAGAAAATACTTAACAAATTTAGCAAAGATGATGATCATCTTGCTAGAACACCTGTGAATAACAATTTGTTTCTTTCTAAGAATGTACAGGAAAGTATTTCTCAATTAGAGTATGTCCAAATCATTCGAAGCTTAATGTACTTGATGAACTGCACTCGCCTAGATATAGCTTATGCAGTAAGTAAATTAAGTAAATATACGAGTAATCCAAGAGTAGAACATTGGAAAGCAATTATGAGTTTTCTAAGATATCTCCGATTTACTCATAACATTAGGCTAAATTATACTAGATATCCAACAGTACTTAAAGGATACTGTGATGCAAATTGGATATCGGATACTAGAGACTCAAAATCTACCAATGGGTATGTCTTTACCCTTGGTAGGGCGGCTGTAACTTGGAATCTTCAAAATAGACTTACATTGCTAAGTCTACTATGGAATCAGAATTTATAGCTTTAGATAAAGCTAGGGAAGACGTAGAATGGCTTTGTCACTTCCTTGAAGATATTCCAATGTGGCCAAAACTGGTGCTTGCTATATGTATACATTGTGATAGTCAATCAACAATAGGTAGAGCACAGAGTCATATGTACAACGGTAAGTCACGACACATTCGTCGTCGACATAACACTGTGAGACAACTACTCTTTAATGGAATTATTTCCATTGAATATGTGAAGTCTAAAGACAACATAGCGGATCTACTAACCAAAGGGTTAGTGAGAGAGTTAGTTGAGAATTCATCGAGGGGAATGGGACTTAAGCCTATTAAATAAGAGTTACCACAACAGCAACCCAACCTAGTTGACTAGACAACCCAAGATCTAGGTTCAAAAGGACAACCAAGTTGTGTATAACTCATATGGATCACTGGGAAGTCAAACTCCTACCCATTTCTATGATGCTATAGTGATGTCTGTAGCATTTTAGGTTGAGTAATACTTTTAATGATTCTTATATCTAGGAATACCTAGTGGAGTATGGCATGATACTCTTCATAAGAATCACCTATGTGAATGTGAACTGGGCCGATTCTATGAGATTTGTGAAGGGCTACAATTCTCTAGAACACTCATGAAAGACTAGGGTGTTCAAGGCTAAAATAAACACAATAGTGAGAACTAAGTTGTGTTGGTAATGTATTATGTGAGTTCTATTATCTTAGTTTACACAAATGGCTGAACAGTTCGAGGCATCATGTTCACTGGTTAGCTAGTAAATCCGATAGTGTCTCACAAGGAAAGGTTCAAAGCCAAAAGCTACCTATCCTTTGCAGAATATTCCTAATTTTTGTACTCTCTGTTTAAATCATATTGTTGCATTTTCTCTTCGTCAAATTCCATTCATGTGGGGGATTGTTAAAATTTATGGTTTTATAGGCTTATTTTCGGCCAACTTTGAGCCCAAATTTGAGAGGGTTCCACACGTCTTTTGGAATGGGTCCAAAGAGGTGACGTATTCCTTGCCATGTGGTAAATCACATGGTGCAAACGGTTTGTCAAAACCATTTACGAGTGACTGAGAACTTGACGTCGTTTTTGAGTTCGTGGAATGTACTATTAAAGAATAAAATGTGGGTTTCTTTGTAATGGTAGCCGCACATTGGAAATTTAAGAGAACTTATGTATGTATATAAGTTCTAGGTGGTAACACTTGGGTTGGGCCCCAAGGGGCACCCTAAGTTTGTAAAAGGGAGGAGTTATGGACAGAGTGACATTTGGCTCAAACCACAACGCATGCGCGTGCGCCGCTGCCGCCTTCCGTTCAACCGGCCGCCAAAGCCGAGCCGTGCCAAACGTGGGTGTGGGTTGTGGGTTGGGTCGGTTCTAACATTAATTTTTTGGAAAAAATTTATTTGAATTTTTTCAAATTCTTACGGGAAAATTATTTGAATTTATAAACGAAATTAATTTAATTTTTGCGCTAAGTTTTTTCAATCCAAGCAGTGCCCTTCTTCAGTTCAATTTCCAACAAGTTCAAATAGGTTAAACCAAACGGATTAAATGTCCAGTAGGTTCAAATAGGTTTGCACCTGTTCAAATTGAAATCGTATATGTTCAATTTGAAATCAGACATGTTCAGGTTTGAAATCCGACTTGTTCAGGTCTCTCACAGCAATCACCATTTGCCTATAAATAGAGATAATTTCTAGCACATTTTCACATCCAAAAATTTCATTTGTCTTCCTGGTTTTGCTCTCTCTTTGCATTATTCTTCATTCTAGTTGTTAGAGAAATATTTGAGAGTATAGAACACAAGTTCTAGTTCACCGAAACAGATTGTTTTTAGTGCTAATACAATCTGTGAAAGATCATTGTATCCTGGGAGATAGATGCCATTTATCCGTAAGCACTGAAGCGGGACAAATCTGTGTTAAGGACAGAGTGTCATGCACTCAACTTGATCGTTTTTATTACTTTTTCATTTTGGTAAAATAAATTATGTAAGTAATTTATTTTTATTTGTTTAATTTGTTTTAAGTTATTTATTTTACACAGAAGATTGTTCTAACAACTAATTTGGTGATTTTCATGCTATTGGTTTGGTGCTGTCAAAGTGCTATTTTTTGTGTGTTACTAATGGTAAAGCAAAAGGACCTATGAAACTGCTGGAAGGTGCAGCAGTGAATATCACAAGTTGAGATGTAGCCACCAATCAGATTTCAAGTGGCACATCAAAGGTCACATTGCAACAGTTTGGTACTTGTAAAATAGGGAAGGATTAGAGTAAATCCACATGGAATTTCAACTCAAAGGCATATTGGATGAAATGGGCATATCATTCTTTCATTACTTACAAGCATGCCATTGTCTTTGTTTGTAGAATCTGTGTTCAAAAGTTTGTGAGAATAGCTTTTCCAGAATATCTATTTGATTGATTAGTGGATTTTTCATCTCATTCTTTATACTTGTAAATTATGCCAATTAACTCTGAAAACAAAACAAACAATCCAAATGATTACATCTTCATACTTCTCAAAAATAACTCTAACATATCATAAATCTTCATATGTATCATCTACTTGTACTTCTAACTTGCATATAAATTATTACATCTTCATAACTGATACAACACCAATTACAAGTAAGATGAAGATCTCATAAATACAACACCAACTTCGATTTATGTTTGTTTGCAATTTTTGCATTTACACGTTATAAAATTGAAGTTATTTTCTTTGAAATTGAAGTTGTTCGCCCATAATTCGAAGTTGTTCGGTGACAGTTGGTATATTGTCCATTTGCACTTGTCCTTTATCTCTACATTGTGAATTTGTAGGCAAGCACCATCCAATAAAACCACCGCAATCATGACAACAATAAAATAACTTGTTTTTGTTTCGCTCCATCTCAGAAATTCGAATAGTTCTTTTTTTCCGACATTTAGGACAATTTTTGTTGCAATATATCAATTGATCTGAGGTATTGCCATTAACACTTGAGGTTGACATCTACAAAAAATATAAAGCCAAATTTTAATAATTTAGACAACCTACTCTCCTTCAGAACAAAAGTTGATTCCTTTATTGACATAGGTTAAATAAATCATGCCAAATAGAAATAATTACCAACAATGATAATTTGAGCAAACTCAGAGGTTCAAGTAAGCATATCCAATCTCAAAAACAAGGCCATATAATATTATTTTTTTTGAAAAAAAAATGTACAAGTTTGAATGCTCAAAGTGAAATGTAAGTGAAAATTTTAACCTAACTGAAATTCTAAAAAAAAAAACAATTGAATCAATTGAACTCTTATATATATGAACAACAATATCAAACCACAGTGTAAAGAAAAAACAACATATTATAATTCTAAAAAACAACAACAATTAAAAAAATGTATAATTCTAAAAAAAAAAAAAGCATAATAAATTTTCAACTCAATTGCTCTAACCTCAATATCAATCAATTGAATTCTTGTATATGTCAACAACAACAACAACAACAACAGATTATCATTTTCTTTTTCTTTCCTTAAAAAAAAAAAATAAAAAAATAAAAAAATAAAAAATTCAAGAAACCAATTCATATGGTGATTTAGATCAAGGTTTTTCAGAAATTGAACTGCAACATACATTCAATTGAATTCTTCTATATATCAACAACAACAACAACAAAAGATTATCATTTTCTCTCTTTTTTTTCCCTATAAAAAAAATAAAAAAATAAAAACTAATTCAAGAAACCAGTTCATATGGTGATTTAGATCAAGATTTTTTAGGAATTGAACTGAAACATACATTCAAACCCTAAATCAATTTGTAAATTACATATACAAAGACACTATATTACACAAACATACACACACACACACATACAAGCCCTAACCCTAAATCAATTTGTAGTTATATAGCTCTAGGTTGGAGTCATTGGTTCGGGTCGAAGACAGAGAGTCGATCGGCTTAGTCGGAAAGAGAGAGAGTTGAGAGAAGACAAATCTATCGAGAAAAGACAAAGAGTCAAGAGAAGCGAGTCCAGTGAGACTAAGAAGTGATAAGCGAATACAGTGCATCGTGAGTGAGGATTGAGGAAGGCTCGGTCGGAGAGAGACTCGATCGTCGCCGAGGTTGGAGAGCTACGCATGTTGGGGAGCTCTAAGTCGAAGAGAGAGAGACACAACAGCAAATACAGAGAGAGAGAGAGAAAAGAGGAGTGAATAGAGAGAGAGTGAAAACTCTGAAAATGATTTTGAAATTTGAAATCAATGAGAAAGAGAGGGAAAAGGGCGAGTTAGTAACAACTAATGCCACAATGGCGCTATGTCATTAGAGCAGCTCAAGAGAGCTCTAGAGCTATGAAACATTATTGAAAACTTTTTTGTTTTGTATTATTATAATTTTCGGGTTTGAAGATTCAAAGATTGTCTTCTTCTATTGTTGTGATTCAAAACTCTATTTTCTGTCATTGTTGCAATTTCAATGGAAAATCAAAAAGAAAGAGAAGGATTTGAATCGAAGGGATAGAGCGGATTCGAAACTCTATTTTGTATCTAGTCGATTTTGTTGCAAACTTATTCTTTGAATGTGCGTTTGGTTTGATTTGGATTGGATTGGTATAATAATAGAATTGCATGGGTTGTTATTGATAGTGATAATGATGAAGATGAAGATGTGAGTGATGGTTTTTTATTTCTTGAGAGATTGAGATTTGTCAAATTTCTAATTCTATTACTGCCATTGTTTTTGGTTTTTTATTAACCTCATCACATCATTAATCAGTGTTAATATTCACATTATCTGTAACGAAAAATTGTCATTTGTGTTGTCAATCAGTGTGGATATTCACACATCCATATAATATTGAATAGTGTATATATTTTCATTGTGTTCATTACTACTATGCGATTGTGATGTTAAAGTTTACATCAGGCCGTTGTATTTAGTCATATAACCACAAGCCACAACGTTTATTTGGACACAAAAATGATGTGAATATTCACAATGTGACAAATAGATGTGAATATTCACATTAATTCTAGTATGTTTGTGGATGGTCAAACACTTTATTTATGTACAATGCAAATATTTACATCTATAGTCAACTATAATAAACATAGGACATAATGTAATTGAAAATAGGCCTTAAAATAAAATTACGATGTGAATATTCACACCAATTTCAACATAAGAGACCAGATATAGATGCTCACACTTCATATTGTTTGGAACATTATTTGGTCAACTATCGTTGTGTATTCAATATTCTTTTCTGATATGTTTGTGGATGAATCATATATCCTACATATGTAAAATGTGAATATGAACATTTGTAGTTAATCACAGTAAACATAAGACATATTTTAAATATTCACATTAATTGAAAATGAGCATTAACATTAATTACGATGTGAACATTCACACCAATTTCAATATAAAAGAATAGATGTGAATGTTCATACTTTATATTATTTAGCACACGCAACAAATCAACACCAAATATACCATCAGGACACATAGGTGTGTGAGAAGATCATCATTAATTTATATATATGTTGTCAGTGTTTTCAACTACAAGTTGTCAAAGTTACACCAAAAAAAAAAGAAAAAAAGAAAAAGAAGGCACTCTTGTATTGTGGTATAGCTAGTGTATGGTGGACAACCCCCAACCATATGATTGAATGAATTGAGAACATGTTTCATTTTTGTACAAAACTATCATGGACTGACTTGTTTTGGTCATTGAAGAAAAAATAACTAATGATTGTCGTAGTTTGCACCATTCAACATGAGACATGTTTGGCTCCATCGAATCATAGTAGACATGTTGTCTCATAATGTAACAAACATCCAGTGTACAATCAACGCTGCAAGATAAATGGATGTAGTTGATAATTGAAACAATTTATTATATGTTGTTCGAAGGTGAAAATGATATTATGTTGAGACTTACGGGTTCGGGTTTTGTTGGGGATAGTTGTCAACTGAGATAATAAACTTTGACATATTGTGGGCTACTAACTTACCTCCAACTGGAATGATAAATCTCTATTATAATCGATTCGACATAGGGTTTTTGCCACATTGAAAATAAGCAGTTGATCATTTATGTAAGTATTAATGCATACATTTACAAACACAAGTGAGTACACATGTGATTTTGCCATTTACATCAACATTTTATCAAGTCCCACAACCAAAAGATATAATAACCATTATAGACTGGTGAATGAATAGAAAATATTAAGATAATTGTAATGTGTATACATTTATATGCAAATATTATTATCAATGTGAATGTTTAGAAAACATCACAACATGTTTCCCATGTGATTGTCTACATTGTGTGAATGGTCATAGCAAACCAAGTGTACAAAAATGGACATTATAATAGACAATTGTATCATTATTTTTTGGGAATTTATTTATTTATTTATTTATTTTTTTGAGGGGTTTACATCTTTTGAACAATATCAACAATACCAATAATAATAATAACGACAACAACTGTAAAAAAAAAAAATGGCAATGGTAATGGTAATGGTAATGTTATGTGCACACATTTATAAGCATATAACACCAATGTAAATGTTCATAATGGCTACAGACTACCAAAATCATGATAACATAACTAATGCGTCAACCATAAACTACAAATTTTTGTGTGTCCTCAAACATGATGTGAATAATAAGTTGACACACATGGATAACATTATGTGGGAATATATTTTTCAATGGTAATCCAACAACAACCGCAAGAAGGTGAAAATAACAATAACAATATGAACAAGAAGGACCAAAGTTCTATCAATATGATCATGGTGACATGTGTGAAAGTTCGCATTGGGGCAAAAAAATGGACAATATTCAGTAGGAATGGATATTTTTCAATGGTTGTCTTTATATTATATCCACATACAAATGTTAATGTTCACAATGTTAATGTTGAGGTTCACATTAACAACCCCTATTTTGAATATAAAAATAATGTTAATGTTCACATTGTAGCTTACAAAGTACAAAAATATGACAGTATCAACTATGCATTAACCACACACCATTTTTTTTTGGGTATCAAACATGATGTGAATGAGAATGTTCAGATAATGTGAATGTTCTCATCACAATACTATCTACACACATAGACAATATATTATACCATTATTTCATTATTTTTTAAAAAAACAAAAAAACATAAACAAAAAACAGGGGGTTCACATCCTTTGAACACCATCAACACTAACAGTAATAACAATCACAAAAAGGGGGAAAGTAACATATTATCACTGCTTAAAAATAAGAATGTTCACATATTGTGAACGTTTACATCACTGCATTACTTACACACATGGACAATATATCAGGCCACAATTTCATTATTTTCTAGGCAAAAAAAAAAAAGCAAAAAATAGAGGGCTCATATCCTTTGAACACCATCAAGAATAATCACAAAGGAAGGAAAATAATAACAACAATATGAATAACATGTTCAACTGATGGTTAATGTTTACAGTGTTGATTCTTCACTTTGGAGTAGGGTTCCAAATGATCAAAAATGGTGATTTCGACGAAAACGGAGCAGGAAATGGTGATTTCAACAAAGAAAGGCATAGGGATGATAAATACTCCGATGAGATGAAGAAAGAGAATATAGGCGATTGACGACTAGGATTAAGGGTTTTGGAAGGTTGAGAGATTTTTTGTGTGATATTCATAGAAGAGAGAGAGAGAGAGAGAGAGAGAGAGAGAGTTATTGATTCAAATATATGAAACACGCCTATTGGTTAGAGGGTTTTTTGGTCTTTGCATAGTGAATAGGACCTAATGGAATACTCTAAAACGTTTTGGGTTGTATGGAATAAAACTCTTAGAAAGAGGATTTATGAAAAAAGCTCCCAAAAACAATGATTCTTGTTTATAAAAATAAAAATATATTATTTTAAATAAATTTTAAGTATATAAATTATGTGTGTAATATTTTTAAACTAAAAAAATATGAATATTGTCATCTTTACTAGGCTCATACGCTTTTGTTTTTTGTTTTTTTTTTTAATAGAGGAACACGGCCCTAAGGCTTATAAAGGAACAAAGTTAGCAATAATACATTTAACCAGTAGAGCAGGGGGGTTCGAGACCCAATTAGACCCTAAACAGCCTCTAAGGGCAACCCTTGCGACCTAGTGCGCCAACAAATTCGTGGACCTAGCGCTCCAACTAATAGAGAGTTGATGCCGATTGGCCAATTATTTGATATCCTTAAAAATAATAGCCCCTTCCCATAGAGGGACATTCTTAAAAACACTCAAAAGAGTAACAGTCCTGTTATCATTTTTAATTTCCACCTTATGCAGCTTATGAGCATTAGCAAGAAGACAAGCAAGCCTAATAGCTAGGGATTCCCCTTGAAGAAAAGAAGATAAGGATACTGATCGAGTCAGCCTATCCAACACACGGCCTCTGTCATTATGTAATACAACTGCCACAGCCCCATGGGCAGAGTTCTTGGAGATTGCCACATCGTAATTAACTTTGAATAAACCCCTTGGAGGGGCTTTCCAGATTGCCATTGGTGTAGGATTTAAAGGAATAGAACTTGGTGATGATTTGTCTTCATGCTATGAAATTAAAGCATTTTGAAAATCATTCCAAGCTTGAGTTACCAAAGAGATGGTAACCAGAGGGTTGACTAGATTGTGATTCAAAACTAGATCATTCTGCATTTTCCAGATAGCCCAAGTAATAAAAACATGTGGGATTATTAGGGGATTATGGATTGTACTATAGTGTGGTTTTACATGGCAATCAGATTCAATTAATTCAATTGTTATTTTGAAATAAGTTTATACCATGTGTGGAAGGTGAAATTATTTGTATAGAGAAAGCGAGATGATGTGCCGCTTTCATGATTTCTACAATCACCCTCGACTTGCATAGGTCGAAAGGACTCTTCGACGATCAAGTTAGTATATTGATCGGCCATTACAGGAAATATGTATTGACTGTGTAAATAGGTTTTTCGAGTTACCTAGGTCTGTCATTTGTGTTTTACCTGCTTATCCCTTTATAGTTATCTGGTATAAATCTTGTTCATTCATTCATTTTTTGATCAGAAGGTTCTGCCTTCATTAGATACTAGTTGAGCCAATTGCCAACTTGCCTTTATCTTTGATCGTTGAATCTAACCTCACTGGACAGCTAGGATTATGTCAAGTGCTAGTGACCAACTTGCTATTTGTTTTGACCTTGGGATGCAATTGATCGGATAACTATTACTTGTATTAGGCCTAGTCTACATCTCTATTTCTCCTAACATATAACCTCATTTGTCGAAATAGGTCTGATCTAATGGTTATCTTTATTCCAAAGATCTTTATTCTAGAAGAGTATCTGTCCCTTAATTTTCACCACGTGCCTAAGCCTGGGCCTTACTCAAGTTGATATTTCTTTGGGCTCAAGACATCCCTGGGCTTTTACTTCCTTTTAGGTGGACATACGCAAATTGGGCCTGGAGCAGTATTTTTTTTCCCCTCCACACCATGTATATGAGATTAATAAGGAATAATTAAGACCACCTTCTTCATGGAATTGTCCCATGTATGTCTTCTGAATTATTTCCCTACTCAATCAAGTGGTAAAAATAGGTCTTCTCTCATGATCTCATCCTTAACTAAACATAACAGTTTTATTTATTATTCTATAATATTACTTATTCTCCTAAATTATGACTATTATTTTATTTGTACTGAAAATGATTACCCAGCCGGATGATGTCACGCGGCGATGGTTATGCAAATAAATAGATGTGCATGGTAGCTTTATTGAATTTTTTTTTATACATTTGGAAAGTTTGATAAAGCTACCTCTAAGGTGTTCTCTCCTCTCTTTTTTTTTTTTTTTTTTTTATAGAATGCATAGTCAAATTAGAAGGTGACACGTGGTGCAAATGACCCATGAAAGTGGAGGTAGTTAGTAATTGTATCACGCATATCTATCATCAAATAATAGGGTGGTGTAGACACCCCATTTTTGACCGTCCTCAAGACTTGGTTGTGCTTGCAAGTACATCCAGCCACAAGTTCGATCACTCGTCGAGTGCTCGACTTTCATGGTAGAACGTCACAGGTTTGAGCTTTCCAAACCCTGTATCCTTTCTGCCCCATTTTTGGACCAAGTGTTGGTCATTTCTGCTTTCTTCTCATGGGGCACTGTCGGCCATGCACTTTCCCCTGCCTGCTACTGATGATGCCTGCCGACCATCAGTGAGGCATTGCCGGCCACCACTGATGGCCGGCAGAACACTTGTCTCAGCAGGTTTCACGCCAGATCTTTTAAGCCAGCTGGTTTTCACTCATCTCTCCTCCATACACGTGTATGGAGGGATGAAGCTCTTGCCAAGCTTCTTGAACAAGCTTTGCATTGCCCTCTTCTATATAAGGAGAGGCTCTTCCTCTCTATCTAAGGTTTAGCACATTTTGAAGAGATATATCTCTCTCTATAAATATTTTTTCACTCTCTCTATATTGTTGTTGGTTTTGTGCTCTAAAGTCCATTTTCCTCTCACTTTTGCACTACAACACATAGTGATACACCATCACCTTTGAGCTGAGGCTCTTGGTAGTGTTATTTGAGCTCTGAAAGTTGGTTTTTGACCCTTGAGGTTACTGGTTTCGAAGTTGAACTTCAAGGGTGAGTATATTTCCCTTTTAAGCCTTTATTTGTATCTCATTGTGGCAATCCTTGCATATTGTTTTAGACCTTACTTTCAACTGAAAAAAGTTCTGTATTTAAGTGCTTCTGATGATTGTTTAAGGCCTCTTTGGTGTTTAGGTTGTTCAACCCTCGTGTATGCTTCGTTTGGCCATGTTTTGTGCCTTGCTTTAAGGCTTTTGAGTTAGTCTTTGTTTGGCCCTTTAGCCACTAAAATCCAGTGGATTTTCAGTGGTAGGCATGTGGTTTTGAGGCCTAAAACCAGAGGGGGGCGACCCCCTCTCTTTTTGTTTTGTTTGCTTGAGTTATTGGCCTATCAAAGGACCATGTATCCCTTTACTTTTGAGGCTTAGTTCAGGCACTCTTTTGTGACTTTTAGGGCCTGCCTTAACTCTGTCCATGGTTGGTTTGGTCACTTTGTTCATGCATCTTGTAGGTGTAGTGTAATCCCATTTGTGGCTCATCAAAGTAGCATGTCTTGCTAGCATGTATTGGCCCCATTTTGGTGGGTTTTTTATCATCATTTGACATGTCATAACTCTGTCTAAAGCTGGTTTGGTTGTCTCTTGAGTGGCTCATGTACTTGTAGTGCAAATCTTGCTTACTAGCATTGTGTGCATGATGTTTTGGCTCATCATTCTAGCATATTTTGGCTATGCTCCAGCATGATTTTATTCATATTTTGGGCTGTTCTAGGACTGTTTTGGGCTGCCATGGTCATATCACTCATGTTTTGTATAGCTATAGTGCAAATGCTTTGGCTAGTCTTGAGTTTTGAGGCCCCTACCATGCTATACTTATGATGTTTGCATGCTTTGGCATCATTTGAAATGTTAAATCAGTGCATATTTCATGATCATACACTTATGCTTGCCACTCTTTTAATGCCTTGGAGGTTTGGCTCTTTATGCCTCAAGAATGAATTTTTATGCATGCCATCAAGCCTAGGCCTTGGGGTCATCATATCAGTGCATTTTTGGTCTTGTTGTATCATGATGTAACTCTGTTTTATGTAGTCCAAGTCATGCCATGTTTGCTATTAATAGGTGTAGTGTAATACCCCTTTTGTAGCCTTGCATGCTTCATGTTTTCGGCCTTTTGTTCTAGCTTGCATTGGCTAGGTTCAAGCATGTTTTTAGTCTCACCTTGACCTGCCTTGGGACTGTTTTGGATGCCCTTGCCCCTTTGAGGCTTGCTTTGCATGGCCATGACATAAGTCCCTTTGCTAGTTTCAAGCTTTGAGCTTTCTTGCATGCTTTGTTTGTCTTGCTAGGGTGGTTTGGCACCATTCCATGCATGTTTTCAAAACTTATGGTGCTGTCACATATCCATGCTTGTCACTCTTTAGTGTGCTTAAGAGTCGCATCTTTGTGCCTTAATCCTTTAGCCAATTGGCATGCATGTTTGTCTTGCCTTTTCATGCTTTTCATACCATCATTTCAGCACTATTGGCCACTAATTTGGGTATGGTTGAGTCCTATCCATTTTGGTTTAAGTCCATTGAGCATTGTGTATGCCTCGTAGTTCATTACATTGTGTATGCCATGTTGTATCATCACATTGTGTATGCCATGTTCATAGCATTGTGTATGCTAGTTATTGTTCTTAGCATTGTGCATTGTGCATGCCATTAGCCTTGTTAGGTTGTTCATGTTGCATTACATGTTTGCATGCTTAGTACCTTGCATGTTTGCACGCTTGGTACCTTGCATGTTTGCACGCTTGAGATGTTTTGCATACTTGCATCCTTGAGTCGCATTGTATTGCATGCATTGCATTGTGTTTGGCTTGGGTGTTAAGCCAAACACGAGAAACGAGGGACGTTTCATACTTGAAGTGATGAAACGTGCCTCGAAACATGTCTCAATTCTTGGTCCCCGACTCTCTTGATCACACATGATAGAGCTTTAGGCTTTATATGTTTATTCGTGCATTCATTTTACATTGAAATTTGCACAAGTTGGATCTTTGGCCATCATGCATCGAGATGCGTGATTGATGGTCTTGGATCCGATTATGCCTCTCCCTTGATGTTTTGAGGTGATATGGGGTGGCATAGTGCATACATATCCTTGGGAGACCCTCCTTTTCCTCTATTTTGTGATCTGCTACAACTTGGTGTCTTAGCATACCAGTGGCCGGCACCCCCCTCATCCTTGGCCGGCAATGCCTACTCTTGGCCGGCAAGATGGTCGGCAGCAGCTCCTTATGGTCGGCAGGCCACTGGTGCATTCCTCAGCTTGGTTTTGGTAAGATCCAGTAGCAAGTTCTCAAGGACACCCTGCAAGCAAAGCCTCTAGAGAGCATTCGGAGAGCTTTCGGGACGGGAACCGAGCATGCATACTCTCCCCCTTCAACCAGAGCCGGAACAACTCAGTTTAATGCTTATTTGTTAATTAGCTTCAATTTGTAATTTAATTAATTAATTTGTTAATTAATTAAGTTTTGTAATAATTAGCTTAGTAGATTGCTTATTATTCAATTTGGTTATGTAATAATTAATTAGCTTGTTAGTTAGTTAATTAGTTGGTTTGTATTATTTATTCGGACCCTCCGTCGAGAGGGTGAATTTTGTAATAAGTGTGTGTGGTTATGTGCATGTCTTCTAACCCCACGTCTTTCTCTCTTTTACTTACCCGCTTTCGATGGTTAGTTTAGGGCACGTTTCAATTAGCATACCTTATGCTTTGCATGCGTGCATCCATTCACCTGTCTTGCATGCACCGGGCTCGGCGTATCATACTAACTGCATTGTATTTCAATTCCAAGTTGAATACATGTACTAAGTTGCATCGCATATGCCGTCTTCGAATAGCCGAGCCTATTTCTAGTTGCATTTTGCCTACATTACATTAGCCACCTTAACATGAACTAGGATCATGCATTAATTACTAACTAGTTGTTGTTTTGGCTCGGAGTACACTGTGAGTGTTTATGCTTTAGCATACTGCATATGTGTTAATGTTGCCATGAAAGCATGCTTGCCATGAGGCTAATTGCTTATTTGATTAACTGCCTGAATGCCTGTGGGTGAAGGTTGGATTGCTTGAATTGGAACAATTCATCGAAATCCTCGATTTAGCCCACTTGCGAGTAGCAAACTTCAAATTATGTTCAAACAAACGGATATGCAATGTTTTGTTCCAACTTAGGCGATCTAGTCTATACTTGTTTGCTGTGTGCATCACATAGTAATTCTAGGCTTAATAACCGGAATAAGAGCACATGTGTTTTCAAAAACAAGATATCATGCTTAGTACAGGCCGATCCTTTGATCGAGCGAGCGGGGGTGCTCATTGCATGACCTTCCCCTCTTGTACCCAAGTTCCCGAGCCGGGCAACTTTGGTGATGACGGAGACGTGGTCTTAGGCATGAGTCAGGGGTTCCTAAATTTTCTGAAAACAAAATATTTAGGTGGCGACTCTGTATCTGGCAAAGCAGTCCATGTTTGGCACTTTTTTATAAAAATCAGTTTTCCAAAACGATTTGTCGGATTTGGACTCTTTGGTGATTTATCGGTCTTGCATTGCACTTTGCAAGATTAGATTCAGAATCGTGACATTGAGTCCGAACTGTAGTAAGCCCAAATGAACAAAACGGGATTTTCCCAAGACGTTCGGGCACATCTACAGGTGGTAGTTTCCTAATATATAGAAATTAGTTTAAAGATATTATTCCATCAATATTTCTAGCATAAGGTTTTCCTATATTTTAGGAAATTGTTGTTGACCATTATCCCCATTTGAACCACCAAATAACTACAATCTTGGGATTTGGCCTGGTGGTTATGACATGTGTTAATCATCCATCACACTTGGAGTCCTACTACTTATGATCAAATGGCCAGAAAAATGTGACAGCAACTGAATCTCCTACAAATTAGCAAATTCAGCAGATATAGGAGATTATTCAACACATATTTGAGATATTAGGGCATCAAGACTTGGTCATGGGACATACACCAATCATCTAAAGTAGAAGGTTTCCACTATCTATATCATCCAACGATGACTAGAATTTGAAGTCCTCAATAACTCCTAAAATGAAGGATTCTCTTTGACCAAGCATGGGACACTTGTCACTTATCCAAGAGCCCCATTCTTCACCCAACAGTTGAGATTGAAAGAAGATAAACTGTAACATTATGCAAAATTTTCTTCATCACTCAAGCAAAGAAGTGTTCGCTCGAGCGGTCTTAGGGATCTTCTAGTACTTTGGTATGCAGTCTAAACTTCTGGAAGTTCGCGTTCTATGCTCGTGCAAAGATTTCATTGCTTGAGAGGTCTTTTGTCTCTGACGCTCAAGCGCATGTTCCATTGCTCAAACGATCTGTTCGGGATCAGCACTTTAAAAAGTCATTTTTGAGTTACTTTTCCTTATTCTTTTTAGATTGTCTCTCTCTCCCTTTCTCTTTTCTGCCATTGTTGAGTTCCAAACCTCTTAAAACCTTAGATTTCATCTACTTAGAGTGAGAATCCCACCCAAGTTCCTTATACAAAAATGTAGAGCACAAAGATGGCTTCCTATTAATCTGAGCGGATCGTGTTTCCATCGACGTTGGGTTTTCGGGTCTTCTTCTCTCCTTGCTAGAGATAGGAATTTCTTTTCTTCTCTTCAATATTTTCATATAGATAGATGGATGGTATATTTTTATTGTATAAATCTTTAGTTGTAAAAGATTTTCTTGAAATGCATGTACAAAAATGTTAGGATTTCTAACTCAAAAGAGATAACACATGATTTAAAGTTAATTACGAAAGTTTTGAACTATTGAAATCTGGTTATACCTTTTTTAAATGAAAAGCCCAATTTTTGTACCCATAATATCTCTCTAGAACTCCCCACCACTTCAGAATTCCTTCTATTATTCTGATGTGCAAACACTCTGATGTTTGAAGAATATAGCGGTGTATTTTCTTGTATCAGTATATCCGAATGAAAAATATAGCGATGTATTCTCTTGTGTCCGTTTTTCCATTTATGATTCATATGCATTTGAAGACCAACCAAGCATAATGAACTTTATTCAATGTTTTTGTTTTTTTGTTTTTTGTTTTTTTGAAACTGGATTAAATATAACCAGAAAGTCTCCAGGTAGTTTTTGACCAAAGTGCAATCATTAAATGCATTAACTATAGATGTGAACTGACTATAATATTGTCAAACTTTATGCCCTTTATTGTTATTTTCTTTCTCTATTCTCTCTTATACACATAATTTATAATTTCTAACATTAATTCAATTAAATCACAATTAATCATAAATTCTTTATTATCTATTGTAATTCCTAACCTTTTAATCTAATTTTCATTTAATTCCATTTTAGATCATAACTAATCCTAAATCTTTAATTATTTACTATAATTCCAAAAATTTTAATCTAATTTTAATTTAATTATATTTTAGATCACAACTAATCCTAAACCTTAATTATTTATTATTAGAGTTAATTACACTTTTACCCTGTAAACTATATGCGTTTTGTCTATTTGGTCCCTTAACTATTGATTGTGTTTCTAGTCCCTAAACCTTGAGAAAGTATGTCTGTCAAGTTCAATTTGTGTCTACCGTCTAAATCATTAATGGAATGGCGTTAGTGTAGGGGAAAATGAACATTTTACTGGCAATTAAATTTGAGGGAATGTTCTCACCAGTCCTCAGATATATACCCACATGTATACAAGAACAACTATGTCTATGGAGAAAAAAAAAATAGAACATAAAGAAGAGAAAGAGGAAGGAGAGGAGAAAGAGGAAGAACAATGTACTGGATGGATGCAACGTATTGCTCATATGGCAAAGCTGTTGTGATGAAGACATCTTGGACAAACTTAAACCCAGGAAGACGATTCTTATGCTGCGAAGGATATGGGCTCAATGGAGGAGGATGTGGATTTTTCTAGTGGTTTGATGTGCCTATGTGTAGCCGGTCAAAGCATGTTATACCAGGACTCCTACGAAGGATTTCTAAGATAGAGGAGAAAATATCATAGATGAAAAGGAATGAGAAGATACTCTAGGTTTGTTTGGTTATGTCTTGGCTTATCACCTTGGCATTGTTGCTGTAGAAGAAGATGTTGATGGCTAAAAGGTTGTGGAGGGTACAATGAGAGTTGTCTGAGTGGAATGAAAATGGTTGGTTACAAACAAAAATTGTGTGCTCAAATATTTTATAATGGTTGATTGTGTTTACCAACAAAATAAATAAATAAATAAATAAATCAGCCCCCCTCCCTCCATTCAAAGAAAAACATCATCATCATTTCCATTCATAAAAGTTTTAAGTTCATTTTCATTACAAACACAAAAAACAATCCTACATTACTAAATAGTTGACATGAAATTCATTGCAAACACAAAAAATAATCCCACATTACTACTGTGTTCACCCTCTCTTCTTGAATGTGCCTTCCTTGGCTGTTGCTGCCCTTTTCAGTCTTGAGGTTTAAGTGATAGACGTTGTAGCAGCAGGTGGTGTTAGTCTTATAGGCATTGGAGCTTGACTTGCAAAAGTTACAGTAGCAGGTGATAGCCTCCTTAGCATTGGCCCTTGACTTCCAAAAGTTGCAGCAGCAGGTGGTGGCCTCTTTGGCATTGGCCCTTGACTTGCAAAAGTTCCAACAGTAGGTAGTGGTCTCATTGGCATTGGCATTGGCCCTTGACTTGCAAAGGTTGTAGCAGCAATAAGTGGAGGCCTAATGGCAGAGCCTGTTGGGGGCCTGACATCACTTTCTCCTGCTGTTGTATTATCCTGCTACAAAGCCCATTTGAACATGACGATTTTCTGATGGCTTACTTGCATGTTGGTCCACTCCAGCCATTGGCTCCTCATTCAAGTTGTAATCACTCTCAACAAATACTTCATATTCAGCCTCTGAATTAAAATTTGAACTATGCTCATCCCCATCAACATTGGGTTCATAAATACTCGCTTATGTTGTGTTGCATTCCCAGTCCCATTCCTCTACATTGACATCTTGGAAATATTCATCAAAATTCAGTAGAACAGAGATAAGTTCCTCAATATAAAGTTCCAATACACATGCCACTATAAATTTCATCATTTCTTACTCATCCTCATTAGAACTAATAAATCTAAATCCTCCATCCAAGCTTTAATTCTTGCTGGCTCTGTAATAAAATCCAACAAAATCACTATATCCTACCATTTGGGCACTTTCAACCAATGCAAGCAATGACATCCTCTCCCTATCATTGTAGTCAATGTAATGTACTTGGCCACCATGATTCACTTTAATGGTAAAGTGATCAGCATTGATGTCTGCATGGGCATTATACCACAGTAGCATACAAAGTTTTCAACAATATAAACAATTGCATGGGACCACTATGACATTAAAAAACAAAAAATTGAGGAACATATGAAAATGCATGGGACCACAGTATTATTCACAAACAAAGCATGAAAAAAAAAAACAGGGGACAATCAAACAAACACATACAAAAGACTTCAATTTTTGGAACAATACATTCACTTAAAAATTCACTTTCTTCAGAAAAACACAGTAAACAAGAAAAATTCAAAAAAAAAAAAAAAGAAGAAGAAGTAACCAAAAAGATACAAAACTGAGCTAAAATGCCCAAAAAATCAAAAACATGCAAAAATATTGACCAAAAACTAAAAAAATTATACTTACATTTTGATATATAATTGTAGACACCCCATTTTTGACCGTCCTCAAGACACGAACATCATCGCTTGTGCACTCGATGATTATGATTGCATGTGTTCATTTTGAGTGCTCGAAGTGCCTTGCCTTTGAGCCTTGAAACCTTATCTGTTTTGTGCCTTGTTTTGGACCAAAATCTTGTTGTTTCTTGCCTGGAACTTTTAGTGACCTATCGGCCACCACCATAGGCTGTTGGCCATGGATAATGGTTGTCGGCCAGAGGTGTGGCCGACGGCTACCACTAGTGGCCAACGGCCACCAATGCCTTTTTTCAAATATTTGTTAACAGCTATGCCAACTGTTGACACAATGAGCTGCATCTCCCTACACTCGTATGGTAGGATGTTTCTAAGCTCAAAGAGTGCTTTTCTATATATGGGGGGGTTCCTCCCCCATTTTGGAAGGTTATCAATTTTGGAACAAAATTCTCTCTCTCTCTCTCTCTCTCTCTCTCTCTCTCTCTTACAATTTTGTACTTTGTAGCTAGTTTGCTCTATACTTTTACTTACAATACCTTGATCAAAGTTACTTCTCTTTGAACTGAGGCTCCTTGAGACTTGTTTTTAGCTCTAGCAAAGTGGTTTTAGCTTGGATTTGTGCCTAGACTTGCTCTTTACTTCAAGAGGTAGTTTACTTGCTTTGTTCACTTGTTTAGTATACTTGTTTTGCCATCTATTTTAATTGTTTTTGGCCTGGTTTTGACCTATAAGAAGCTCTATTTCTGTGACTTAAAAGTGGTGGTTTGAGCCTTTTTTAGTTAGGGGTGGTTCATCATTCTTGCTTGTATAGCTTTTGTGTCTCTATTCATCACTTTCAAACCAACTTTTTTGGCCTTTTAACCACTAAATTCCAGAGGTTTTTCAGTGGTAAAAAAACTCATTTTGAGGTCCAAAATTGGAGGGGTTAGCCTTCCCTCTTCATGTCTTGTTTACATGCCTAATTAGCTTCATATGTTAGCATGTTTTTTTAGCTTAACTTAGCTCAAATGCAGCATGTTCTAGTCTTTGAAATAACCTATTTTAGCTTTGTTTTGGGCTGGTTAGTTTGTTTGAGTCTTGTTTTGCGTAGTTGTAGTGTTAATTCCTTCACTAGTTTAGTGTTTTAGACTTTAACCATCATTTGTGTGAGTTAGTTACATATTTTAGTGCTTTTATCACTCAATTTCAGTACATACAATATCTGCAATCTCCCTAATTTCTTCACTTTTTTATTTGTTTTGAGGGTTGTTTCAACCTTCGGGTTGTTTAAGCTTGAGCTTGAGGCTCATGCTTAATAGTTTAATCCTCTTTTGAGGGTTTATTACTAACGGCATGAAGATTCTCTCATGCCTTAAACTACCCCTTGGTTGACACTTCTTCCACTTTAGAAGACACTCACCAATGGACTTAATTGATTAATGAATGGTTTGGTAATTAAAATAAGTAAACAAAATTGGCACGTAAAAGTGTGCAAGATAAGCATTCTTTGTGTTGCATTGCATGTGTTCAAATCAGACGTTAATTTGAACACAAGGAAAATGGAGCATTTCATACTCAAAGTGATGAAATGTGTCATTTTCCTAGGTTACCATTGCCTTTGATCATGCATGATAAGGTAGTGGTCATTTGGTCTTGTTTGTGCATTTTATTGAACTTGTACAAACTTAGTCCCTTAGCCAGCATGCATGGAAATTGCTTGATTAATGGTTTAAGGGCCAAGAGTTTCTCTCCTTTGAGCTTGTGTGATGATAAGAAGGGTAAACAGTACAAGCAACTTGTGAGAATACATTGTTTTGCTCTGTTTTGCTCTTTGTTGCAGCATGGAAGTGTAAACCAGCAGTGGCCGACCGGCCACCAATGGTAGCCCACTGGCCACCATTGGTAGCCGACCGGCCCCTTGTCCCTCTTGTCGGCCATCAGTGATTTTTGCACAATGTGTTAGTAAGATGAAGCAGAGGTGCTCTGGAAGCTGGTAGAATTTTCAGTGATCAAATGTGCAAACAGAGGCTTGTAGCAGCAAGGCAGTGGCTTTTTGGATGTAAAGTCGAGCATGCGCACACATATCCATCACTTCCCAAGGCTAAGTAGTTAATTACTTAGTTTATTTGCAATTAACTTGTAATCCATTAATTAGCTAAGTAGTTAATTAGATGTGATGTAATTATTTAATTAGTTAGCTAGAATAGTTAATTAGTTTTTGGTTTGTAATAATTAGTTAACTTAATTAGCATAGCTAGCTAGTTAGTTTTATTCATTCAGACCCTCCTTTGTGAGGGCATAATGTTGTAATAAGTGTGCGTGCTTGTGTGTATGTTTTCCAATCCCACGTTTTTCTCCATTTTATTTAATTACTTGCAATGGTTAGATTACGGACATATTTCAAATTAGCATACCCTATGCTTGCATTCATTCATTTGTTTTGCATGCACCGAGGCTCGGCGCATCATTCAAACTGCATTGTCATTTTAATATTTTCTTTGAATACGTGTTTAATCGCATATTATCAAATCGATTCATATACCATATTAGTAGCCGAGCATATTAATTGCATATTGCATGTGTTGCATTAGACATCTTGCATAGTTAGAAACCATGCATATTTTTTTAGGTCATGTCTTCTTAGCTTGGAGTACTAGGTGAGTTTTTATGCTTTAACATACTTGCATGAGTGTGATTGCCATGTTGCCATGATTAGCATGCTTGCCATGAGGCTATGTGCTTAAATGATTAACTACATGAATGCCTGTGGATGAAGGCTTGTTGTTTGAATTGGAATGATTTAACAAATGTGCATTTTAAGCCCACTTTGTTGAGTGGTATATTATGTTTTAAGCCTACTATGTTTGGTGGCAAATCCGCAATCTTTAAGCCCACTTGAGGTGGCAAATTCAAACCATTTTTGCAAAACAAACATGAGTTGAATCGTTTCCAAATTAAGCAAATTAGTCTATACTTGCTTGTGTGCATCACATAATAAAGCTAGTGTAATAAACCGAAATAAGAACGCATAATGTTTATAAAATGTCATATCATGATTAGTAGATGCCAATCTTTGATCGGGCGAGCAGGGGGTGCTCATTTCAGGACCTTCCCCTCTCGTACCTAAGTTCCCAAGCCGAGGCAACTTTGGTGATAACGAACACATGGCCTTTGGCACAAGTCATGGGTTTCCTAAATTTCCCCGAAAATAAAAATATTTAGGTGGCGATTCTGTATCTGGCAAAGCAGTCCAATTTTGGCACTTTTGATTCAAAATCAATTTTTCAAAACGATTTGCTGGATTTGGACTCTTTGGCGTTTATCAGTTTCACATTGCACTTGTGAGATTAGATTCAGAACCACGGGAGTCCGAACTGCGAGGCCTTTCTTTCGAACCTTCCGAAAGGGAGGCACGAAAAAGGTGAGCCACAATGACTATATTCATGTCGTACATACTTTTCCATGGCCATCCGGCCTCAATGAACACCAATAGTGGTGCAAAACCCTTCGGTTCTTCAAGAAAACCATAAACCCTAGCCTCAATCAAAGATTTGAAGACTCAATTTCATACACTTTTGAAGAACATATAGCCCAAACCCTAACCTCTCTAACGGGTAACACCCAATTTCCCCTATTTTTGTTACCCCAAATTCGCCTCACATGTATGGCACATGCGGTTGAGGATAAAATGTCCATTTTGACCTTCGTAACAGCCTTTCGTATCATGTGGACTACATGTGCAATGCTATTCCGTTAATGATTTGGACAGCAGACACAAATTGGACTTGACAGACATACTTTCTTAAAGTTTAGGGACTATAAAAACACAATCAATAGTTAAGGGACCAAATAGACAAAACGCGTATAATTTAGGGAGTAAAAGTGTAATTAACCCTTATTATAATTCTTAACATCTTAATCTAATTTGACTCCCATCTTAATCCATAATTATATTTTTATTTTATTTTATTCTTAATTAATATCTTAGTCTAATTTTAGGTTTGGAGAATATGGGAGTAAAATTGTATTTATATTGTATTAATTTTACTTTATTCTTTCATAAAATCCAGTTTACTATAAAAACTAGTATGTGACACACTTTTCGTTAGTTCGGATAGAAAAGCTAACGACGACATTTAGTCATAAAGACTTTTTGGCTATATTTAAACCGAGGGAGTAAATGCATTGACCTCAAATTACAAGAGAGTAAAATATATTTTGCCAATTTTTTTTACTTTATAGTCTAGTAGAACAAGTAATTCTATTTTCGTACACCAATTTTTAGCAGTGCACACACGTAAACCTTCTCAATACACAAACCAAACCAAACTAAATCAAGTCTTAAGTCCCATCAAATGGGGTCGGTTGCATAAATCCTTCTTCTCTACTCGACTTTATCCAAGGTCATTTCATTAGTCAAATTAAGTAAAAAAAAATAAAATAAATCTCAGTACACATCTTTTTATTCTAATAATACTTTCATTTTCAATTTCAAAAACCTAATTTTCTTTCGAGCCACCCACTCCTTCTTCGCCATCGTTATTGTTACTTTCAGCCCTTCATCATTACCACCACCACCACTCTCAACTCATCTCCTTCCATTCTAGACCTCCATAGTCAACCTTGAAAGTGGGTGATTTGTGGTGGGCGACTTGTATGTGTTGGCAGCATAAATAAATAACAATAATAATTTTTTATTATTTATAAATTAAGACACATGGCACTCTCTTACTCACTTGGAGGTTATGAGAAGTTATAAAGCATTAAACACATGTCAAAAGATGATGGAGAATGTAGAGGATTATGGAGCCTAAAGTAGAGGAAATGGAAGAACATGGAGTATAATGTGGAAGAACATGTAGTAAAGTGGAGAAGTTAAAGAGACACATGGCAAGACAAGGATGAAGATAGGGAAATACGATACTTATTAGGTAGTTTTTTTCCCTATAAATAGCCATTCATGACTACATTGTAAGGATCATCCAACTCAAATCAAAGACAATTGATTTCTATTTTTCTTGTCATTTCTCCTATCGTAGGAGTAGTTTAACAAAGATTTATTTTCTGCACTTCCTTTTCAAAACATAGAAGTAGAGCTAAATTAATGGTTACTTTGATTGTTCAATCAATCACCCTGATTGTTCACTCAATCATTTTTCTTCATCTCCATCTTTTCTTTTAATTTTTCGTTTCTCTAAACTTGGCAGCCTTAAAGTCCTCTTCATTGAAGTAAAAGAACCGTCAACACAATTGCTTGATAATTGGCTTAATCTATAAGGATTTTTCAATATTCTAATAATACTTTCATTTTCAATTTCAAAAACCTAATTTTCTTTCGAGCCACCCACTCCTTCTTCGCCATCGTTATTGTTACTTTCAGCCCTTCATCATTACCACCACCACCACTCTCAACTCATCTCCTTCCATTCTAGACCTCCATAGTCAACCTTGAAAGTGGGTGATTTGTGGTGGGCGACTTGTGTGTGTTGGCAGCATAAATAAATAATAATAATAATTTTTTATTATTTATAAATTAAGACACATGGCACTCTCTTACTCACTTGGAGGTTATGAGAAGTTATAAAGCATTAAACACATGTCAAAAGATGATGGAGAATGTAGAGGATTATGGAGCCTAAAGTAGAGGAAATGGAAGAACATGGAGTATAATGTGGAAGAACATGTAGTAAAGTGGAGAAGTTAAAGAGACACATGGCAAGACAAGGATGAAGATAGGGAAATACGATACTTATTAGGTAGTTTTTTTCCCTATAAATAGCCATTCATGACTACATTGTAAGGATCATCCAACTCAAATCAAAGACAATTGATTTCTATTTTTCTTGCTATTTCTCCTATCGTAGGAGTAGTTTAACAAAGATTTATTTTCTGCACTTCCTTTTCGAAACATAGAAGTAGAACTAAATTAATGGTTACTTTGATTGTTCAATCAATCGCCCCGATTGTTCACTCAATCATTTTTCTTCATCTCCATCTTTTCTTTTAATTTTTCGTTTCTTTAAACTTGGCAGTCTTAAAGTCCTCTTCATTGAAGCAAAAGAACCGTCAACACAATTGCTTGATAATTGGCTTAATCTATAAGGATTTTTCATTTTTTGCTGGCACGCTCGCATTTATGATATTTTCTTGTGTAGGAAAAATATAGCCAATAGTGTAGAAATGCATAGTTCATGGTGGAATATGTTTGTGGAGAGAGGAACAAAGAGGTGACATGAGGGGATAGCGGAAAAAGGATGACACTAGAGATGAATAAAAGTTGTTGTGTTTTAAAATTAGGATTTTAGTATAAGAAAATAAATGTATTATGGTATTTTTATTCTAAAATAAAATTGTATTAAAGAAGATTTTCATTAAGTTTATGAATTGATAGAAATTTGTATGTGGAGAATAAGAATTATCTCTAATAGAATATAAAAGTGAAAAGCAAAAAAAAAAAGACCACTCTCACTAAAAAAGAAAAAAATATTTAAAAAGATATTAAAAAAATAATTATAAAAGAGAAAATTATTGATAAATCCAATCTGGCAATTGTATAAGGCGTTAGGTCCAATATATATTTTTTGTTGGTGAGAAGTCCACGCTTTGTGAAATAGTCTGATGAGAAGTACGTTTTGTAGTTTTAGAGGACATTTTGTTTTCAATTTTACTTTTTAACCTATCTGTTTATATCTTTTTTATCTGTTCAATTTTTTTTTAACCTATCTGTTCAAATCTGTATTTATTTGTCAAATTGTTTTTTATCTGTTCAAATTTGTATCTATCTATCAAAATTATGTTAATATTTTTAATTTATCTATTGAAATTCACCAAGTTTATTTTTCATATCTGTTGAAATTCAACAAACTCTATTTTTCAATATGTTTAATTTTTTATTCTATATGTTCAAATTCTTTCTCTCTCTCTACAAACCCACTATCTTTTCAAATCTCTCTCTCTCTCTCTCTACAAATCCACTACCTATTGAAATCTCTGCCTGTCTCTATCTGTCTCTCACTTTTTTTCTCTCAACAAACACACCTAATTTTTAGCTTCAAAATGAAAAACATATCTAAAGTTTTCTTATCTGTCAAAATGAAGAACACACTTAATTTTTTGGCTAGGGTATTCTACTTCATCCACACACACACACACACACACACATAGAGAGAGAAAGAGAGAGAGATAGAGATTTGGCTAGGGTTTTCTACACTATACACTGCCAAAGAGTTCCTTGGCTGTGCCCATCCGAGACACCAACCACCGTCGGTGACATAGTTTAGGGCCGAGTCACCAACTTATTTTAAGGTCATTTTTTAGGGCTATAAATGTTGACCCAACTACAATAGATTGCATATTTTGGGAAGAGGTTTGGGTGCCAGTGTTCAAGCATAAATCTGAAGTAGTAATCAACATTGACATCGTTAGCTATCTTCAATGTCGAGCCTGAGTAGAGCACCAACGAAACAAATTCAGAAAACTTGCCAAAACCCTAATTTGTTTATTCAAAATCGAATGTTCATCACCAAGACCGAGTGAGCCACCAAGTGGGGTAAAACCAGGTCCAAAGAAATTTGCACCATTTTCAAACACCTCCCATGCTATTGTTGTACATAACTTCTTTTTTCTCTTCTTCTCTCTCTATAGATGTATGACTTTGTATGTATTTATGATTTTGAACCGTCTTTATCTATGTGAATTGGAATGCAGACTCACTTTTACACCATTCAAGAACGCAGTTTATACCGGCAATGATAGCGTCCTTGACCTAATAATGTTGGCCAAAGATAAGACCTCGACTTCGCAATCAGCAAAGCTCTGCTATGTGATACAACTATTGCGAAAGAGAGAGAAAAAAAAGAGCTTGAGGGTTTGAAAATAGAGAGAAGTAGAAGTAGAGAGATAAAGTAGATCTGAAGAGTTGAAGGTGAGTGAGAGAAAGATAGAAGAGAGAGAGAGATGGGTAGAAAAGAATTGCACAGATAAGTTCCCATACGTCAATTTCAACAAATCCGTGTAACCATAGAAATCTGTATTTTGGTCATTTCGCAAAAATTTAAAATTTATAAACCCAAGCGCCCTAAAAGAGAAATTATAAAATTTATTTTGATGCTAAAAATAATTATATTTAAATATTATTTAGCGTCACATCTTACATAATACAAATCACATTATTATAGATTCTCATTACCATCTAAAAACACTATAGATTCTCATTATTATAAAAATAAATAAATAAATAAATAGTAATACTAATATTTAATATTTTATAAAATAGATTACATGATTTGATTAGCACCATATGATCACATTATTTGGCTTTATAGGATGAAGGGGATTAAGAGTACGGTAAGATTGAGTGAATAAATTATTAATGTGGTGGTATTAGGTTGGATATATCGGATAAATAGTATTTATTTATACACCACTTGATTAGTAATGCTATAGATAGTATTAATATATAAAATTAATATTTTTTAATTTTTAATTTTTTTAATATTATAATTATGTTTTTTCTAAAAATATATAAATTTTACTTAAAAATTATTTAAAAATTCACTTATCCCCTCGCTCAATTTCTAGTTCCAATCCTACCATGGGATTGATAAAGCTACCAATAAGGGGATTACTCAACTTGGGGAGGCTGCTGCATATGGTGCATAGCAACCACTGTTGCACGTCCAATGGAACCTTTTTCAGGCTTTATTCTGACAATTTGAGTTGTTCATTTTTTAAAAGACATCGCATAAAACGTGTTTGTAAAAATTTAAGTTAATTGGATATCGGTATCTCTTTCATTAAGTCATGTTTGTATTCAGACTTATACTGAAAATTAAATTTACCATTCAATTTTTTACATATAAATATGCCTTGATGAAAGGAATATCAATATTCGATTAACTTGAATTTTTTTAGGTATATTCTACTCGATATCTTCTAAAAATTGAGCGATTCGAATTGTTAAAATGAGACCCAAAAAAAGCCCCATTAGCTGCATAACAGTGGGTGCTCCGCACCATACATAGCAGCCACTCCAAACCCGAGATTACTAGTCCAAGGGAATAGTTAATCCCCTCGCTTAGAGCAACTCCAAGGGAATAGGTATATTGGTACTGTTAGCTATTTTAGCTCATATCAGCCTAATATTCTCACTCCAACGGGCTGGCTAAACGGCTTCCTATTTTCCCTTGCGGCTTTTCCGCTGGCTTCAATTGGAGAGTGATTGAATGCTCTCCAAACTCGTCTCTCCCGCGAAATTGATCTGCTCACGTCTCTCCCGCGAAATCGATCTACTTCTTCAGCGCGAAATTGATCTCCAAACACGTCTCTCCCGCGAAATCGATCTGTTCTTTCAGTGAAATCGATCTTCTCCTTCAACGTTGTCTGCAACTCCCTCCATCGACCTCTTCCTCAAGGTATGGATCTTTCTATCTCTCTGTCTTCCCCTTCTATGCAACTCATAAACCCTCTCTCTATATATATATAGATAGCACAAACTTTCCTTCTCCTCTGTAATCTGGGTCTCTCCCATTTTCTTGGTTTTACAATCTGTAAACAATTTATATGTGTACTTGAGGGTCTGATCTGTGAGTTCAAGCATACATTGATACTTTACTATTCTGTTTTTGTGTTTTGTGTTTTTGTGTTGCGAATGATTTTGCAAGATGGACCTTAATTCTACATATTCTAAGAATTTTATCCTCATGAAACAAATTAAATCATAGAATAAATCCAACAATTTAGAAATGCATTTCCAAGGAGCACATGAATTTCTCTAGTTAATCACTTTAGAATCCCACCTGTTGGCTTGAATCCTGTACTTATTTTTACTGATAGAATACCAAGTTTTTTACCATCTAGCAAGCATATTGAGTGTTAAGTAATCATGATTTAAAACCACCAAAGATCATGAGAATGCTATTCAAATGCAGAACAAGAATCTGGACTAGTAAGTAATTAAAACCATTAGAGAACTCACAACCACAGGAACAACACATATTTAGATGCACATAATACCCATACGTATGACACATTATCAAATTCAAGCAACTAGTGGTGATTAAGTCTCACTTTAAGCTGTATCATGCATCTTTCGAACATGACGGGCACATGAACAAACACATTTATATGCACATAATACTTATATGTATGATACATTACAAGCAACTAGCTATGGTGATTAAATCTCAGTTCAAGCTGTATCTTGTCTCTTTTGAAGACGACAGGACTGAAATATTATCAATGCAAGTGCTCTTTTAGCCTTCTTCATTCAATCAGGTAGGATGAGCTTCCCCCAACACACCCACAATCCCACTAATTAACTTTCAAACAAGCTTTAACTTCTAAACTGCTCCATCACATAGACCAAACTAAGTATATATAATAAAGCATAGGGCTGCAAAAATCTCAAAGAACGTGCCAGCCAACAACCCCCATGTGCCATGTAGATCACAGTGAGGGGCATTCAGATACTTTACAGTCTGAAGGTAGAAAACCAAGAGAAAAATTGAATTGTGCATTGCAGACGAATATATTCCAAGGAAATTAACAAAAGGTGAAATTACAAGATAAATTGTGTGTGGATTGAATTACGCGAGCCGATTATTCATGAATCATGAAGAAACTGTTGTTTTGAGTTTTTGCAGGAAGTTAAATATTTGTGGATTATTTGACTTTTGTATCTTGTTGATTTGGAGTTTGTGTCAATACTTATTTATATGAAGTGAGTTAAAAGTGTTCTATTTTGAAGTCATTGGTTTGTTAGAAGGTGGCTTGGAAGGAATATTGTTTTTTTTTTTTTTTTTTAATCTCCTACCCCAAACTGAGGGGTTGGGTTTTGATAATACTAAATTATTGCTGCATCTTTGGTCTTCTACTTTTTTTCTATGGGATTAGGATGGTGAGGGTGGCTTGTCTTTTGTTTTTGATGCTTGCATGTGATATGTTTGATTATGTGTATTGTGAAAGCATGCTTTCTATTTTTTAGGTCTTGTGAATTTGAGAGGGTGTAGGATCCACAACGAAATACCAAAGCATCTTTACCTTCTAGGTCCTTGGGTTGGTTGAATTATTGTCTGGGCTTTCTTTTGGTTGCTTTACAAAGGAATCAAAAGCACTTGATTGGTTAGAACAATTTCATTGTAAGCATGAAATTAGTAATAATTCACAATATTAATTCTTCCTTAATTAATTTCACTATATGCTTTTTTAAGTGCCTCATAAACAAGAAATCATTTTCTTGGGCTTACCCTATTAATTTGAATTGAAACCCCCATGAGACCAAACTATCAAGAAACACAACCACCTCAAAATAGAGTTTGCACCCAAAAGAACAAAAAAAAAAAACCAGAGCATACAAGTCCAACCCCACAAGTCAAAACATTATATATTTGTTATTTTTTTTAATTGACTTGAATCCTTGACCTCTCCTAAAAAGGTGCTCCAATTATCTTAGGGCAGATGTCTTTTTAACTTGGACATTAATTTACTCCCACTTATGACTAGCTCAAATTATGAATATAAAGTGGAAAAAGAGTTTGGGAATGCGAATGAAAGTGGGGAAGAGACATGGATAGTTCTTTAAAAACTCCACATGTTCTTTAAAAACTTCACATGTTGAACTGATCTACATTGAAGATCCCCAAAAATGTGGGAATAAGCATGGAGTGTATATTAGTTTTAAAAAATTGTTATTCCTTACCCATTAATTCTCATTTCATAAGCTAAATATGATCCTTTATCCAACTCAATGTACCTAGTAAAAAATGACAAATGATATCCACACATCATTTTCCAAATAATTGTTTCTTAGTCAAATAAATTATTCTTATATGAAGTGTGATAACTTTGAGAGTTTTTGGAATCTACTAAATTTGGATTAAAAGATGCAGTGTTAAGTTCTATATTAGGATATAATTCTTTAATAGCTATCTTATTCAGCTTTAGCTTATACTTTTTCCTGATTTTGCATTCAGCATGCCTAGTTATGGTTAGAATCTTATTCAAAATTGACATAATTACATTGTTTATTGGTGATGAGTGATTGTCAGGTACTCGACAGTTGACCCTTTCTTTTTGTATATGTTTAGAACATAACTACTCCAACTAATATTTGTATATTGTTATGTATAGAGAGTTTTCTTATGCACTTCTTGCAATTCTTTAATAATATCAATATAGCAGTTTGAACTCATTCATCTCCCTTGTTTCATACTTTCATACTACTAAATTGTCTTTGTTTTCTTTGCTTCTGCTTTATTAGTCTTCGATTCTAAGGGACAGTCTCTTATAGGGATAGCCAATCTTAGATATCAAATTCGTATTGCCTTCATTCTTACGCCGAATGTCTGACAAGAAAAAAGTAACCAAAATAGAATTAAATAAAAGAAATGCCAAGCACAAGAAACAAAATGAATCTTAAACTTCTTAACTCAAATAATATTCCCAATATATGTTGCCATAATTTTCTTTACCTTGTCTATAGATGAGTCAGCAACAAAATGATGCATATTTCACCAACTTGATGAATGATGGGACTGATTATGAATTTATGGATGAACCTCTTGACCAAGGGGATCAGTCTTCCCCAATCTCTCCTAAAATAGAAACCACCAAGAAACCACAACGAGGTGGCAACTTCACTACAGAAGAAGGCAGTATGCTCATATCGGCGTGGCTTAACATTAGCTTAGATCCAGTGCAAGGGAATGAACAAAAATCAAAGGCTTATTGGCTAAGAGTGTGGGAGTATTTCCACCAGTACAAAACTTTTTCATCTAATCGTAGTCAAACTTCTTTAATGAATCGTTGGTCAGCAATTCAACTTGCCACAAATAAGTTCAGTGGGTGCTTCGCCCAAATCCAAAGGTTGAATCAAAGTGGAAAGACTGACAAAGATAAGGTATTAATGCCATTGAGTTTTTTATACTTATTATCATTGGAATTGTCTAATCTCATGATAATTAGTGTTCTTTTATCTATTATTCAGATTCTTGATGCGAAGAAATTATACAAAGAGTTGTACAAATCGTCATTTCCATTTGAACATTGTAGGCATGAGTTAAGAGATCAACAAAAATGGCGAGAAGAATATAGCATGAAGAAACAAAAACCAAAAAAAGTGGCAACTCCCGGCGTTTGTTCTCCTAGTGCACCGGATTCAATCAATTTAGAGGACAATGATGTTTCACATAATGACAATGTAGACTTGGAAAGACCACCGGGTAGGAAAGCTGAAAAGGAACGTTTGAATAAAAGAAAGAATAAAGACCGTGGAAATGAAGGAGGGTCACCTATTTTAATATTATTAGAGGATTTAAAGGAAGATAGAAAGAAAATGAATGACAAGAAAATAGAGATGTATGAAAGGTCGTATCTTCAAGAGCAAGAAAAGATTGATAATGAGAAAAAGAGGACGCAAACGGAACAAGAAAAGGTTGATAATGAGAAAGAAAAGATACGAATGGAACAATTGAAGGAGGAAGAGCGAATAATGTCAATAGATACAAGTGGTCTGCCTTCATTGCAAGCAGAATACATTCATCGCCGCCAAATGGAAATTCTCCAAAAAAAGATTTAGTTGTTGGAACTACCCAAAAAAAATTTAGTTGTTGGAACTATGTTTTTCACTTTATTTATTGTTGGATTTGATTCTCCATTGTAGGCAGAACTATGTTTTTTATGCAGTTTACATTCAATTATTTATTATATGTTAAAAGTTTTTTGGAACTACCTACTGTTGAATGGTTGAACTATTAGTAATTTAATTACTGAGTGGAATTCTCGTTGAATGCTTGCTGAAGTACTCCATGGCTAAATATAATTCTTATTGTATGTTGGATTGGAGTGATTTTTATTTACAGGACATTTCTATTTGTTGATCAATTAAATACAGATTATGTAAGTTGCTGGTGTTTTGATTTTGGAAGTTGTTTGATATGTTTTATAAATTTGACTTTGCAGAAAATTGAAGTTGTTAGGCAGAAACTTGCAAAGCTTAAGAAGCAAAACACAACCTAATATTTATTTTCAGTTGCTTATTACTCAGCTTCATTCTTCTTTTAATTTCCATGGCTCGCAATAGTGTAATGAAGATGATTATTGATGACTCTGATTCTGATAATGAATTGGAGATATTTGCAATAGCTGCTTTAGAAGAAGAGCGGCTAAATAATGAGAGGCAATTGGGATTACGTCGTGGTTCTATTCAAGGTCATACAGTTATTTATCGTAATCGAATTCAAGGCCACAAGAGACTTTATCAAGATTACTTCTCTGAAACGCCTATATATCCGCCCAATTTATTTAGGAGGAGGTTTCGGATGAGTCGATATCTCTTTCTTCGTATTTTATCTATGGTGGAAGCATATGATCCTTATTTTGTCCAGAAGAAAGATGCTATTGGAGTTCTTGGTCTGTCTTCCCTTCAAAAGATGACAGCGGCTATGAGGATGCTCGCTTATGGAGTAGCGGCCGATTCTGTAGATGATTATGTGAGGATTGGAGAAAGCACTGCAATAGAAAGTCTACAAAGGTTTGTTCAGGCAGTGGTTGCAATTTTTTCAGATGTGTACTTGAGGGCACCAAACAAAGATGACATTGCTAAATTACTAGAGGTGGGAAAAAATCGTGGGTTTCCTGGAATGTTGGGGAGCATTGATTGTATGCATTGGAAGTAGAAGAATTGTCCTACTACATGGAAAGGTATGTATTGTGGTCATATCCATGAACCAACTATTATTTTAGAAGCGGTGGCTTCCTATGATCTATGGATATGGCATGCATTTTTTGGATTACCGGGATCTCATAACGACATCAATGTGTTAGAACGTTCTTCTGTATTTTCTCTCCTTACTGAAGGGCGTGCTCCCCAAGTTGATTACTCAATCAATGGAAATGACTATACAATGGGATATTATCTCGCTGATGGTATATATCCTCAATGGTCAACATTCGTTAAAACAATTCCATCTCCACGAGGCAATAAGCAAATACATTTTGCTAAGGCTCAAGAGTCAGCAAGGAAGGATGTCGAACGAGCATTTGGAGTGCTCCAAGCACGTTTCTCAATTGTGCGAGGACCTGCACGTTTTTGGAAAGTTGAAACCCTTAAAGTTATTATGAAGGCATGTATAATATTGCATAACATGATTGTTGAGGATGAGCGAAATGAACAAAATATAGACTCTAATTATGATGCAATCGATGAAACTCTCCCTCCAGCAGTGTCACACGAGCGTACACCCGAACTTTATGACTTCATTCAAAATCATCATCGCATAAGAGATAGACAAACTCATTCTAAACTCCAAGCAGACCTAGTTGAGCATTTGTGGCATCTACATGGAGATTTGTAACAATTAGTGTTAGAAATAGTTTATTTATTTTGAATTTTATTCCTAACTTTGCTATTTATGATTTTTTTTCTTATTTATTCATTGACCTTTGTAAGGTTTTTAATTAATTAATTTGTGTTCTTTCGGTTCTTAATTTTATAAACTATAATTATTGAAGAACTTCCTTTGTATTGTTATTTTTTTTAAATTTTTTTTATTGTTTTCTTTTATTCTTCCCCTCCATTCCTTTCAAGATGGTTCCACCAAATTCATATGTTGAAATGTATTCACATACTATAAATTTTATAATAAAAAAATTAAATATTACTTAAAATTATTTTTTATAATATTTTTAAAACTAATATTAACAAATATTATTTTTAAAAATATTATTGCAAATGTCACATTGGCAACCATATTAGAGAGTAGGTGCATATGTGGCATTCTATGAAAAAGAGTAATATATATATATATATATATGTGGCATTTTTTGTTTTGAAAATTGGTTAAATTAGTTTGAATGACTAGCTAAAATAAAGAGTATGGTTGGAACACACAATAGCTAAACTAATTAGGTAAAATAAAGAGTGTCATTTTTTTATACTTTAGCTAGTGAAAAATAAAGAGTGTGGTTGGAGATGCTCTTAATAGGCTATTTTAGTTTTTGTGTTTGGGAAGATGAGATGTATTTTTTTGGAGTTGTTGTATTGGAAAATGTGTTTAAAATGATGGTGGAATGTAAATTTACCAAATTGTCCACACAGATATTTATAAAACACACAAGGTTGATGTCCACTTGGCAGTGAGGACACTGTCACCGTCTGTCCTGTGTTCCCTTGGGTTCCAAAATTTGTTTGTAAAAAATTAATTAAAGTTGCTATTTTTAAAAAATCGATGCACATATTTGTAAAATTTACTAATTTTTTAAATACAAATACTCAACTATAAATACTTTTTCCCTCACACGCATGTACCCAACTACAACAAAATATGAAATCATTCCAAACTCTCACACTCCAACACTATTTCCAAAATATACAACCAAACAAACCAAAAAAATTTCTAAACTCTTTTCTCAAAATTTTTTTTTAAAATTTATCTTCCAAAATATCAAAATCACTATATATTTTTATTAAGTTCCTCAGTCCAAAATCAAATCAATAAAAACTAAAAATAAAAACAGGTTTTCTTTTCTTTTATTTTCTTCTTCAAATAGATAGCCCAGTTCATTTCTGAACCAGACCACCATTTGTAAAAACACTATCAAATATTGATGCTCTACGTAAGGAATTTCAATCTCCATCAGGAAAGAAGAAAAAGTGGCATTTCAATTCTTGGGAGTCCAGTCAAAATGAGGACTCTGGTAAGGAATGGGGGTTGACAAAAAACCAAACTTGGGGGCTAGAAAAACAGGCTCAAAGCCAAGTGGTTGGATTGGTTAGGGGACTAATAAAGTTCATACAGATGAAGTGCCGCCTTCAACAGCACAAAAAACAGCCCAGGTGGCTCAGTCAAAATCTTCCCTTAACTGGGGCTCTTTAAATAGTGATGCTCTACGTAAGGAATTTCAATCTCCATCAGGAAAGAAGAAAAAGTGGCATTTCAATTCTTGGGAGTCCAGTCAAAATGAGGACTCTAATAAGGAATGAGGGTTGACAAAAAGCCAAACTTGGGGGCTGGAGAAATAGGCTCAAAGCCAAGTGGTTAGTCTAGTTAGACAATGGATGCAAGGCATGAGAGATGCTAAACAAAACATGATGCCCTAAACTAAC
>NW_021026110.1:324184-368869 GCF_004153795.1 Camellia sinensis
ATGTCCATCGCCGTTAGGCCAATGGTCTACCTGCTCACTCTCGTAGCAAAGACTGCTGCAGACTGGGATGATGAACTCCCGATTGGCCCTCGAGGCCTGCACAGACTGAGCTGGCTGAAAACCTGCGTTTGCCTAAACCAGACGTCCTGAATGTGGCCTCCTTTGCGGGCAAAACTCTGCAGGCCCAGGGCTGTCCAACCACTGTTACAGACAAGGACTGGCCCCCTACCTTTTGCTTGTTCTGCCCAAACTCGACTCTGCGGCATCTAGCTGAAGCAAGAGAGGAAGCAGCTCGCTGACCCCCTCCCTTCTGTGGGCAAACCGAAGACTTGTGACCCAGCTGGCCACACGCAAAACAAGTCAAGCCTCCCTGACTACCTCTCCCAAAGCCCGCACTCGGCACTGGAAAGGTCGATCTAGCCAAACCTCCCTGAGACTGCTGAGGGTTAGAACCCCTCTGTCTCCTGCCGTCACCCTGACCATCTTGGCTCCTCTTGGAGCCTCTCTGTCCCTCGTCTTCCTCCTACATCATAATCTCCATATGAGCAGCAGCATCAACCAAATGTCTGTACTCTCGGATAAAGGACCCTCCAACCCTCAACTTGAGTCCACGCCTCAACTTCCACTCAAACTCAAAACAACGACGTTCCTTGGACGCCACCAGTTCAGGTGCAAACCTGGACAGACTAGTAAAAGTAGCCTCAAACTCGGCCACTGACAAGCCCTGCTGTCTAAGCTGGCAAAATTGCTCTCTCAGCTTCTCCCTAGCAGCTGAAGATAAAAATTTCTCCTGGAAAGCATTCACAAACGCCTCCCATGCACCACCAACACTGTCCTTCTCGTACTTCCACCATTGACCCGCATCTCCCTTCAGCTGGAAGGATGCCAAGGTCACCTTCAAAGTCCCATCCTCGATGCCAAGCATCTCGAACGTCTTCTCCATCTGTTCCAACCACTCGTCAGCCTTAAGTGGCTCCTTCGGATCCCCAACAAACTCGTCTAGATTGGACCGGAAGAATTCCTTTTTCAAGAAGGAAGGCCCTGCCTCAACAACCTAGGCCTGAACTGGAGCCTGAACTGGATTCTCAGCTCGGCAAATACCCACAGACTCCCTCAAAGCATCGGCTATCCCTCGGCCTAAAGCACCCATAGCCTCCTAACCTGCTAGCTCGGCCACATTGGCCTGGCCAACCCCCTCCTGCTGTGCTGGAATGTCATCCGGTAAAGGCATCTCCTGCCTACCACGCCTGCCACGTCTACCACGTCCTCGTCCTGACATCCTAATAAAGGTAACCAAGACCATTAGCACATTCATAAATATGCCGAAGCTATAACACTCGCGTCCTAATACATGGACAACTGTAATTCACTCCGCGTAAGCACATAAACACATAAGCATTTACGAATTTCATTTCTGGACAGTGATAGTCCCGAGGCATCACTAGAGTTCCAATTAGAAACAGTATTGATCAAGTGCCTTTCCAACAAGACTCCTAGAAGAAATCCAAGAATCCAATCAACATCCTAGAAATTAAATCCCATACCCACATAGTCACATAAGCATGTTATCAGGTAACCACATAGCATATAATACTACATCTAAGTCTCTATCAAGCGAGACAAACCCATTGTGATACTAATCACTTCCCACGTACCCAAAGTATTCGAACCCGGTACGCTCTGATACCAAGTTGTAACGCCCTCAAATTAATAAGATTAATCCCATTAAATAAGACATGCATTGATTCCCAAAGTTCCATATTTATTTATATAACATAGTTTCATTACAAAAGGTATTACATGTTATCATCAAAAGCATTTGCCTTATAGGCTTACATCTTTCCAAGTTATCACTTGGTTACATCAAATGAGTACTAACTCATACACGTTAAGCCCTTGGCTTGTAATTACATGTAATACAACAAAAGTAACACGACACCAGTGTGTCCGCCTCTAGCCTCCCAAGCTATGTCCTTGGAGGTGGCATGCTCCCTGTACCTGAAAATGATATTCCCATAAAGGGTGAGCCACAGCCCAGTAGAAATATACTAAACCAACCATGAACAATGACTAAAACATTGGCAACTGATAGATGGCCAACACTGATTCATTCACATAAATTACATATTTATGACATACGACTTCTGAGTCCAAGTTTCCATTCATTTTCCCTTTTTCAACGGATAGGCATATTAGCACTACCCACATTCTCAACAGATATGTATAACCACAATATCCACAGATAAGCATATAAGCTATATCTACATTCTACAACAGATATGTATAATAACAATATCCCACAGATAAGCATACAAGCTATATCCACACTTCACGAAGACAAGCATATGAGCTCTATCTTCCCTTTTCTAGATAAGCATATGAGCTCTATCTACGGAGTTCATCCCCTATCTTCTCCCAACACTAACCGGTTTAGAGGTACATCCCCTATCTTCCCCTAAACCGCGGAGTACATCCCCCATCTCCTCCTCTACACATAACGTATACAAACACATTGGTTCTATATACAATCACAATACATACAGTTAATGTATTCTATCAACCGTCAAATTCCATGACACATTCCATTGATTAGTTTCCGTTTGCCTAATCATCATGCATTGTCTACAACAATCACGACTATCCTCCACCGATAGCCCAAAGCAATTATTTCTAAACAGAAAATAAATGCACAATGGATATTTAATCAACATTACATTTCCTCATTTCCCAATCAATTATCCCAATTAATCAACAATGTAATTAGGTTAATTCCATAATTACCATCTCAACCCTTAGGTCCCATTTTATCAATGATTTAACATTTATTCTCTATGCCAATCATGCATCTAGGTTTATTATGAATAAAACCCCAACCTTTGTAAAATTACACAAAAGCCCTTAACTTTCCCAAATTTACCAAACCAACACCAACATCTCAAAATACCAAAATTTAAAGACAGAATTCATAGAGAGGAGTAGGATATCCCTACCTCGAAGTTTGAGCCCAAAAGGAGATGAAAGCTCGACGACCAACGTGCTCCAAATCTAAACCTTTTCAGATTAAAACGAAGCTCACAATGCCCTCTATCTTTTTAACAAAGGCTCTAGGCTAGATTCACACCCTAGGGAGATCAAATCTTAGAGAGAGAGTATAAGTTTAGAGAGAGAGGGTCTCGGATCTAGATTTAGATCAAAAAGAAGTGAAAAAGTGATGTTTAAAATCGCTACTGTCCGCTGATATAACACAGGCTCGCTCGAGCGAAGACTTGGTCGCTCGAGCGACCAGACACAGAAAACCCTCGCTCGAGCCAAGGAACTCTCGCTCGAGCCAAAAACTCAAAAGTGCGCTCGAGCCACAGATTGTTCGCTCGAGCCAACAACTCGACCCTTCAGGTCTACAACCAGAAGCACGCTCGAGCGACCAACTACTCGCTCGAGCGAAGAACGAACCAGACCGCTCGAGCCAAGAAAAGCTCGCTCGAGCCAGAAAACACAACTCTCAGGTCCAGAACCAGATGCAAGCGCTCGCTCGCGAAGCCACTTTGGCTCGACCCACCAGACACAAACTCAACTCTCGCTCGAGCGGCAAACCCCTGGCTCGAGCGAAGGTCCAAAAATCTGGGCAGCCACACTAGGTTTCCTAACACAACCAACCTGTAACAAACCTGCCCAACACATCCTATAACCCAAATACAAAGTAAAAAGGATGTAAACAAGATAAACAACAGCTACCAACATCTACGGACACATGTCCGGATCACTGTTCAACAAGGGTAAACCCGGGATCGCTATATGGGCCCACCTCGAGCCGCAGGCAGGCTTCGAGTCGTCCACGGGTCACAGACCATTTTTATACTCCTACACTTGGTCCCTTTTTTGTTTGGACAATTTCTCATTTTGGCCCTTAAAGTTTAAATTTTGTTTTTCTTACTTAGATCCTTCATTTTTCAAGTTATTCTCAATTTACTCCTTAAGCTAATTTTTATTCAAAATCAGACTGAAAATGACACATTGATAATCATGTGGCTAATTTTTATTCAAAATCAGACTGAAAATGACACATTGATAATCATGTGGCATACAAATATTTTATTATATATAAGTTACATATTTGAAATAAACTTAAATCTTTATATAATAATATGTTTTTTATATTATGTTACAGTTATTATGATATTTTCTGTCTAATTTGGAACATAAGTTAGCTTTATGAGTAAATTAGAAAAAACTTGAAACATAAAGTGCCAAAGTGAAAAAAAATAAATTTTAAGAGCCAAAGTGGGAAAGTAGTCAAGCATGAAGGGACAAAATGTAATTTACCCTTTTCCTTTTTTTTTTTTTTTTTATGCCTCCGTGTTTTTGGATTTACAAATCTAATTTTTTTTAAAAACAAAAGCTTTTTTTTTTTGTGTTCATGTTTTTCAGTCTTATTTATAAACTGAGACTAACTATTCATAAATCAAAAAAATTACCAAACACGTTTTTATGTTAATTTTTTAAAAAATTTAAAAATATATACAAAAAATTAAAAAGAAAATGATTACAAAATAGACCCAAATGATTGGTTTCTATTTCTTGCATATTATACCAAATAGGCTCTTATTTCATTATTAGTGAAGATTTTACAGATCAGGTCATAATTTTTGAAATGTTACAGGCCATGATGATATAAAATGTGATACTCTTTCACACAATCAGAGTTATACAAAACAGAAATTTAGTCTTATAATTTGCATGGGAAAGAGAAAAACTAGGGCTCAATGGCATTACCTATCTAGCTGAGATTGTGAATGAACTGTTTGAAAAAGAAAGTAAAGGTTGGTAAAATTTGTACTGAAGTAAAGGTAAAGCATTTAGAATCAATGTTTGAAAACGTGGACCAAAGCGGCCGGTTAGATCGGTCGAACTGGTAACCGGACCTAGTTCCAGTCCGGATGACCCTCCAAATCCAAACTATGCTCAAAACTGACTTAGCATTTGAAAATCGGAAGAATTGCCGATTCAACTAGAATAACCAGTTGTGGGTCGACATAATTGGCCGGGTTTTAACAATTGAAGTTTCTTCAAAAAATACGTTGTGGAGAGAGCTTCAATATGGAACCAAATGCATGAAAAGCAAGCACTTTAACCACTAAGCTATCAACACAATTGTTGACAATTTAATAAGTATATATACTATATATTCACTATTATCTTAATTATTTTTACTGAAAATCAATGTATAAAAAACATAAAATAAATTTTAAGAAATATTTTTTTGTAATTTTTTATTATTTAATAATTTTGTAATTTTAATATTTATATTTTTTATATTTATAAATTTTAATATGTGTATGACATAATTATGATATTGCGGTTTAATTTCGGTTCACCCACGATTGAACCAGTGACTCGTCCACCCAATCACTTTTCCAATTCGCTCACATATCCAATTTCAAAACATCGATCAGAATCACCAAACTATTGGCTCTCAATTAATCATGAAAACCAAAAAAGCCTTGGCAAACAGTGCAAAGCGGAATCTTGAATGTCATACAGAGGCAATTAAGCCAAATGCCTAAAAATTAGGACAAATTACAGTGTTAGTCTCTATATATTAGAACATTTTACTATATATACTTCCTACCATATGCACCCTTAACTTATGTCATTTTTTTTTAGTTATAACTAATTTTCTCCTTTAGTTATGACCTTATTTTAGTTGTGACTTATGAAATTTTTGGTTATGCCTCATGTGTTGTTTGGCTATGAATTTTTTTTTTTTTTAAAGTTATGACTCAAAATATGAAATTATGTTATTTTCTTCTTTAGTTATAAGGTGCATACGGTACACACCTTTTGAGGGGTGTGTATCATAGTCTTTCCCATATATATTAGTTCTTGTGTTATTTCAATCCTTATAATTTTAATTGGCTCCATTTTGAACATAAATTTCTGATTTTATCTCAATTTTGGTCAAACTGATTAAAATTGTTAGTATTTTTATTTTAATTTTTATGATGAATGTGTACATGGTGGCATGCGTCATGCTTTTATAAGCAAAATTGTAGCGATCCCGGTTGTCCCTTTACTGTTCTGTTGTATTCCGGACTCGGTTTTGTGAAGTTGGTAGTTGTATCTATCTTGTTGTCGTCCTTTAATTCCACTTGATTGAGTTTTAGGATGTTTTGAGCAGGGTTGTTACAGGTTGGTTAGGCCTTGGTTTCAATTCCTTGTTGTCCAGTTTTTAGGCGATCCGCTCGAGCGGGTCTTCTTGCGCTCGAGCGGGGATTGCACACCTCCAGTATTTCGTGTTCCTGCAAAACTTCTGCAGATGTGATTTTTACGCCCGAGCGGGTTTGTTTACGCTCGAGCGGTGGCGCTCGAGCGGGTTTGGTGGCACTCGAGCGGGTAGTACTTTCTGGGTATAAGTTCTGAGAGGTGGAAATCTACGCTCGAGCGGACTGGTTTTCGCGCTCGAGCGGAAGTGCTTTATTCTTGTGTCTTGGCGCTCGAGCGGGCCTTATTGCGCTCGAAGCGTTGTGTTCTCTGCTCGGAGCGGTCGTTACGTAGATGAGTTATCCGCTGGTGATTTTAAATCACTTTTTGCTTTTTTTTCTCTCTCCTACTTTTTTCTTAAAAACCATTTTTGAGAGCCTCTCTCTCTAGAAACTCCCTTCTCTCTAGGGTTTGATCTAGTAGATGCCCTCTTCTCTTCGCCTTGTAAAATTGTGTTGATCGTCGAGGGCGCGTTTTGATCCGAAAATCTGGTTTTTGGAGCACTTGTTTTGTCTCTTCGTCCATCCGAGCCTCTAACTTCGAGGTAGGGGATATCCCTACTCCTCTTTATGAAGCTTTGTCTTTAAATTTTAGTATTTTGAGATGTTGGGTTGTTGTAAATTGTGAAAGTTGGAGGCTTTTGTGGTAAATTTACAATAGTTGGGGTTTTAAGCTATATAAAACCTAGATGCATGTTGCTTGGAAAAGTGAAATTAATGTTAAAACATTAAGAAAATGGAACTAGGGTTGTAATGTTAATTATGAAAAATTCCCTAATTACATTGTTAATTAATTTGCATAATTAATTATGAGAAATGAGAATTGATTGGTGAAAAGATATGGGATTAAAGGTGTAGTGGATTATTTATCACTCACCTAGTTGGAAATGTTGATATATATCCATTGTGCATTTATTTTCTGTATAGAAATAACTGCTTTGGGCTATCGGTGGAGGAATATCTTGATTGTTGTAGACAATGCATGATGATTAGCAAACAGAAACTAATCACTGGAATGTGTCATTGAGTATGACGACTGAAAGAATACATTAAATTTATGTGTTGTGTGATGATGTGTAAATTATGTTTATATGCATGTGTTTGTTGGAGGAGATAAGGGATGTACTCCACGTTTAGGGAAGATAGGGAGACCTCTAAACCGGATGTGTTGGAGGAGATAGGGGATGGACCTCATAGATAGAGCTCATATGCTTATCTAGTAAGTGTTGACGAGCTCATATGCTTGTCATTTGGAAGTGTGATATGCTCTTATGTATATCTGTGGAAGTGATTGATAAGCTTGATGCTTATCTGTTGGTGTGTGATATAGCTAGTATAGCTTATCTATTATTGAAAGCGGAAGGCTAATATAAGTTACTGTCTCACATGAGTTGTTTGGCCAGTTCTGAGCCATGTTATAAATGAGAATTTGAAAAGAATTGGAAAATGGATTGTTAACATGGACTTGTATGTCATAAAACTGTAAAGTTGTGATAAGGAGAAGTACCAGTGTTGGCCATCTATCAATGCCTAATCTTTTAGTCGTTGTTCATATTTGGTTTAGTGTATTTCTACTGGCTGTGGCTCACCCATATGGAATATCATTTTGCAGATACAGTAGCATCCACCTCCAAGGACGTAGCTTGGAGCTAGAGGCGGCGGAATTTTGTTGTTTTATTTCTTTGATGTATTACATGTGTATCATGCCAAGGGCTTAACGATGTAAATGTAGTGTATCACTCTTTTGTTTGTAACCAAGGTGTTAACTTGGAAATTGAGCCTTTAGGGCATTTCTTTTGTTAGTTAAATGTTGATACTTTGGTATATGAAACTCGTGATGGATATGAAGAAAGTGAGTTTTTTGTATATTATGATGTCATATATGATGGGTTAATGTTATTATTTTCGAAGGGCATTACAAAAATTATAAACTTATTCAACTTAGTGAATTTAATTTCAACCAATTCAGTAACTGTTTTTTTTCAAAAATCTTGATCAACGTTATCAATTAGACCAAATTGACATAAAAATTATAATTAAGAACCAAAATTGATTTAATTAAAATGACAGGTACCAAAATGATACAACAAACAAAATGTAAGGACTACCGATGTAATTTGTCCAAAAAATATTTGCATGAGCTTCCGGTAATGCAAAAATGACTTCAAGCGTAACCATATACAGAAAGAAGTTATTAAATGTTGCTAAAAGAAATAGAATTACACAATGCCCAAACAAGGTTACACCATTATCTTGAGCTTCAAATATGAACAATGGAGTTGTAGAGTAAGCACAGTATCCATATCCATAACCTATTGTCCATATTGAAGTTTCTAAGATAGTCATGAGAAGACACAATTTCCATCAAAATTAAATGCAGGCAACAAATACAAGTAAAAAAAATATTACTCGACATTTTTATGTTTTTCAATTTCCTGGAAAACATATAGTTTTTGACCATTTGTTTGACCACAAATATGAGTTCCAAATTAAATAAATTAAGTTAGCTGGAATTCATCACTTGCTTAAATTTATTAAAAATTGAGAAATAAATATAAACAATTCTCATTATCATTGTTCACGATGGCATATACTTGATGTTTGAAAGGATGAGTGAGTTCAATAGGCCAACTCTTGCTAAAACAATTCCAAATATAGATGTGTGTGTATATGTTGATACTGGTTAAAAGGTTTAAAAGCATCAGAAAACCCGAAGTTTCTAACTGTGAAATTATAATGAAATTGAGGTAAAAATGGGTTTTAACTTTTAACGCACTGATAAAAGTATTACAAATAGTCGATTGTAAGTCCAAAATCCATGATGAGAATGCTTCGCAGGTTAATCTTACAAGGCTAAAATGCAAACCAAAAATGCTTCTGATCATATATGGTAGTAATTTATATGGCAAGAAATATAAAAGAACGTTCAGGTTATTAGTTGAACAACCAGCTTATTGCCTCCATTTGAAGCATTGTTCTCAATGAAAGCTGAGATTAAGTGATTAGAAAGATTGTAAGTCATGGTTCATATTCTGTTTTCATGTTTTGCTTTGTTGTTTGTATTAAAGAGAAAAATGATTGCACTTAAGAGTAATAGTTCAGTAATTACCAATTAAAAAAAGGTTCAGTGACCTGAAATTTAGAACTTCTAATGTTTGCAAATTCGATATTTTTTAGAGTAACTACACCAGTAATCATAACTTCCCTTTTGACCTCAGAATAGAGGTTGGGACATTGAACTTACCTTCAATAAATAAATTAAATAAAAAGAAAGGAGTAGCATGCTTTGCTGCTCTATAATAAAGTTTCGTTTGACACTGGCTAATATAGCTAACTTTTTTGTATTGAGATTTTTTTAGCCTGATTTTTTTAGCCTCGTTTGGTTTAGATTTTTTAATTTTTTTGACTTTTGTGAGAGAAAAAGTGTAATGATTATGACTTGGATGTGACATTTTGTAACGCCCTCAAAATAATACACAAAACCCAACAATTTCGATATAAGAAAATAAAACATTCTTCCATTCATCAAAGTATTCTTACAAAAGATATTCCTGTTGACAATAAAAGTAAATGCCCTACGGGCTTAGAACTTTCCAAGTCAACACTTGGATACAAAAATGAGTACTAGCTCAATTACATATTAAGCCCTTGGCTTGAATTTACATGAAATATCCAAAATATCAAAACAACCAAAAGAGTCTTCAACTCCAGAACCTCCCAAGCTAAGTCCTTGGAGGTGGCATATCACCTGGACCTGAAAATGATGTCCCATATAGGGTGAGCCAAAACCCAGTAGAGATATACTAAACCAAGTATAAGCAATGACTAAAACAATAGCATATGATAGATGGTTAACGCCTATAAACCAGTTATATCACAATAAGGTTACATGACAATATGTCCATGTTATGTTCCATTTTCCTTTACTTATCCAAATCATTTCATAAACATGGCTCAGAACCTGGCCAAACAATTTATAGGAATACATTCCTTATTAAACATTTCCTTTATTCACAATTCAAATGAGTCTACAACCCATATTAAAAGCACTTCTAATATTTCAATTTAATACACACATTTGCTATATTAACATTTCAAATGATACACATAATTGCTGTATCCATGGAGTTCATCCCCTATCTCCTCCCAAACAGGTTTGAGAGTCTATCCCCTATCTTTCCTTATTAAACATTTCCTTTATTCACAATTCAAATGAGTCTACAACCCATATTAAAAGCACTTCTAATATTTCAATTTAATACACACATTTGCTATATTAACATTTCAAATGATACACATAATTGCTGTATCCATGGAGTTCATCCCCTATCTCCTCCCAAACAGGTTTGAGAGTCTATCCCCTATCTTTCCTTATTAAACATTTCCTTTATTCACAATTCAAATGAGTCTACAACCCATATTAAAAGCACTTCTAATATTTCAATTTAATACACACATTTGCTATATTAACATTTCAAATGATACACATAATTGCTGTATCCATGGAGTTCATCCCCTATCTCCTCCCAAACAGGCTTGAGAGTCCATCCCCTATCTTCCCTCAAACCATAGAGTACATCCCTTATCTCCTTCCAAGCCATATGCATATACAATGTACTTAACACTTGTTATACACAATAATCAATCAATACACGTATTTGCTGTATTAATTCAACCGTCATATTCTATGACATATTCAATGTGATTAGTTTCAGTTTTTTCCTAATCAACATACAATGTCTACAACAATCAAAACTATCCTCCACCGATAGCCCAAAGCAATTATTTCTAAATAGGAAATAAATGCATTAAATAAATATAATATTAACAATTTCATCGGTGAGTAATAAATTAATCCAACTACACCATTCAATTCCATAATTTCCCAATTTCATGGATGTTAACTCAATTTCATGTTTTCCCAAATTAATTATACTAATTAATTTATTTCAATATTTAGGGCATTTTCCCCCTTTCCTCAATATCAACCCTAAGGCTTGATTTCACCAATTTAACATCAACAATACCATTTTTTCCAAAGTCTCAAGCACACATGGGTTTAAATATTTGAAAACCCCTCTTTTATAAATTACACAACAACCCTAATTTTTTCCAAAATTACCCAACATCACCAACTAATCAAAATGACCAAAATTAAAGACAAAGCTCATAAGATGGAGTAGGTTATCCCTACCTCAAAGTGAAGAGACGAAATAAGGAAGATGGTGGAAACCCAACGTGTTCCAAATCCACTATTTCTCAGATTAAAAGGAAGCCCTCGTGACCCTCTAACTTTCTTGCAAAGAGACTAGGCTAAAAACTCACTCTATGTAGATCAATCCCTAGAGAGAAGGTAAGTGTATAGAGAGGAAGGGTCGGTTCTAGGGTTTGATAGAAAAAGGGAGATGAAAAAGTGATGTTTAACCCGCTGCTGCGATTTGATATAACACAGGCTCGCTCGAGCGAAGGATCGGTCGCTCGAGCTACCAGACACAAAGATCTCTCGCTCGAACGTAGAAAGCCTCGCTCGAGCCAACAATTCGAAGCTTCAGGTCTACAACCCAGAAGCATGCTCGAGCGATAGAATGCTCGCTTAAGCGAAGAAACCCAAAACATAGACCTCGCTCGCTCGAGCGAAGGAAAGCTCGCTCACTCAAGCGGAGAACTGCACCCTTCAGGTCCAATACTGGACGCAAACGCAAGCTCGAGCGAAGGACTTCTCGCTCGAGCCACAAGATACAAAACTCAACTCTGGCTCGAGCGAAGGATCTAAAACACGGAGCTCGCTCGAGCGACAAAAGTCTCGCTCGAGCGAAGGACCAAAATTCTGGGCAGCAACAGTTGGTTCAAATTCACTACCAACTTGTAACAAACCTGCCCAAAACATCTTATAACTCAAATACAAAGTATTGAAGGACGGAAATAAGATATACATAACATCAACTCCACGGAACCTAAGTCCGGAATACAACAACCAAATGGGGAAAGACCGGGATCGCTATACATTTTGTCTTATTGGCTTATATAGCCTATTTTGGACTTTTGTGCTTTTTTAGCCCCAAAATGAAAACCAAACAAGGGCTAAGTGTCCTATAAGTTTGATATAATTACATAAATTCTCTTTTAATGATGTTGAAATGATTGAAATTAATGCAGATGATTTGTGGACATATGGTAAATAAGAGTAGAATATATATATTTTAATGTAAAAGCATTGACATTTTTCTTTTTTTATCCATAAACCTAACAAATTATTAGTAAAAATGGAGCCAAGTTTTAGGTAAATTAAAATCTTAATAGAGGTCAATATAATTACGTCAAATTTATAGAAATCAAGTTAGAGGTTTACAAAAGCTCTATCCAGGTGTAGATTTCTTTTAAGCTTTCTTAGTCTAACTATACATGGTTATTAGCTTTCTTGTATGGAAGTAAATTTACAACCATAATTTTAACTCTATGAGAAATAAATGGGCAAGATTAAGATATCCCCTGTTAAAATGACTTCTTTCATTAAGTTGCTTCCTAATCACTAGTTTTTTTGTCTTTTGTCTTTTGTCTTTTTTTTTTTTTTTTTTTGTTTGGGGCTATGTGGGTGTTTGGGAAGTGGGTTTTTTTGTAGGTCTTTTTAATTGCAGGATATTATTGGAGAAATTTTTTTTTGTGTTTGGGAATATAGTTGGATTTTTTTTGTGATTGGATGTGATGTTTGTGAGAGAAAAAGTGAAATAATTATGGGGTTTGATGTGATATTTTGTTTAGATTTTTTTTTTTTGGTTTTGTAAAACATTTGTCTTGTAGTGAAAAAAAAAAAAAAAAAAAAAAAAAAAAAACCTAAAAACTAAGTTGCCAAACACCACTTATATGCTCTCTGTTGGAACATAAAACAATTAGGGGTGAATTATATTAATGGTCCTTATAGTTTGATAATTGTGACACTTTAGTTCCTAACTTTTTCATTGTGACACATTTGATCTTGAATTTTGAATCTTGTTCCAAATAAGGACAATTGAATATACCATTAGATTTTTTAAGGCAAAATCATCAATGTGATAAAATATAAATTAATTTGACAAAAATAAATGTCAAAAAAATATTTTTGAATTTTTAAAAATTAAAACTACACACTAAAAATAAAATTATGTAAAATTGATAAATCTTTTAGACATTTATTTATTTTACAAAATTGATTTTTATTATGTGTTTGGATGATGATCATGTAAAAATAATCGGCGATTACATGATCATCATCCAAACACATAATAAAAATCAATTTTGTAAAATAAATAAATGTTTAAAAGATTTATCAATTTTACATAATTTTATCTTTGGTGGATAGAAATAATTTTTAAAAATTTAAAAATATTTTTTTGACATTTATTTTTGTCAAATTAGTTTATATTTTATCAATTTGACAATTTTGCACTTGAAATTAAGCAATGGAATGTTCAATTGTCCTTATTTGGAACAAGATTCAAAATTCACGATCAAATGTGGCACAATTGAAAAGTCAGAGACCAAAGTAACACGACCCCCAAACTATAGGGACTATAATTTGTCCAACAATTAATGTTGCCTTGCCTTGATGTGATTGAAGGAACACTTGTTACCTGCTAGGTATATCAAAATCCCAATTGTGAGTAGAGTGGTTTACTTGAGGTTAGGAGATATTTAAATAAGTTGGTACAAGGCATGTCATTTTTCATATTCCTGAAATCTTCTTATTGTTGATTGTCCAGAATGACAGCTAGTTTTTTCCTGCTTACATCTATCATTGGTGACTTGTTTTCTTCCTTTATTCATGCAATTCACAAGTAAGGAGTACCCAGACCAGTGAAAGAACGAGGAAACTACAAGAGCTTATTCCAAACATGGACAAGGTAGGAAGGATAACAACAATGCACACACTTCATCCTATGGTCATAAAACTCATGGATCTTTCTGTTTCTTGTAATTGGCAGCAAACAAACACAACATACATGTTAGATTTGGTTGTTGAGTAAAAAAAAAAAACTACAAAAACAGTACAAGGTATTGAAGAAGAAACCAAATATTGTCTTCATTGGAACCTTCTTTTATTATTATTATTATTATTATTATTATTATTATTATTATTATTATTATTATTATTATTATTATTATTATTATTATTTTTATCATTGGAACTCTTTTTATCTGTGCTTGATCACTGTTTATTTATTTATATTGTTTTCATACACTCAGCGAAAATCAAGCAAACTACAAGTGTTCAATTAATCTGAATATCTGTGTTTGTCATGGTTTCCTTTGGTCTTGCGTGTATGTTTAAATGCCATTTGGTGCTTTTTATTGATGTATATTTATGGGATCTTACTATGACATTTTGGGAAACTATTTGAAGGGTGATGGAGCACAATCTGCAGAAGAGAAGCAAAGGCATTTCAAGTTAATGAGACACCTCAATTTTAATGAAGAATTTGGTTCTGAACCACACATTCTGACTGCCTAAAGTTGGGATGGGTGCATGCATCTGAAGGTTTTCTCTCTGCCGACTTCAGGGGAGATTTTGGTGCTCTAAATTAGATAATGCAGTTAATACATGTTCTAAATTAGATTAGTGTCACCCTTTGGCTGTTGGCCTATATTTTCAGCTATAGACTCATGCTCATGCACGCTTATCAGGAAAGGACAAAATAAATAAAATAATTCATATTTTTGTGAATAGTTTTTTGTACCTATAACTTTTTTCTCCATTTCTATATTTTTAAAATTTCTGGGTTACACTTATAAAATTTTAGAAGAAACTAGAAAGGGACCTAATTTTTCAGATTGAATGAAACAATGAAGTGCACGGCTAGTTTTCTAAATAGGTTAACTTCATGATCATGTGATGAAAAAAATTAATGATTTATCATCAACCTGTCAAGCCATATGAGAAGTCACATAAGAAATGAAAAAAATTAGTGAAATATTTAAGTGATATATAACAGTCCTCTATCCATATGTATTTAGTTTCATGGAATTTGGAGTTCCCTACTGTCTGAAATTAAGTAATAATTTTAGATGATTAAATTACTGCAAAGACAAGGCAGTTCACATAACACTGAAAAAGCTAGCCTCTTATGAATATGACAATTTCAACTTTCAATTACCAAATAAGACCAATTCGGAGAAAAAAAACAAAACAAAAACAAAATTGTGAATGCTATGTTTATTAGTTATTCCTCAAGAGGATGACTGCACAAATGCTATGTTTTGGAACACGTCATATAGAGTCCCCGCTCGAGCGTCAATTCCCACGCTCGAGCGGACCTCGCGATTTCAGATTCTATAAATTTGCAAGTTGCTCCAAATCTAGGGTTACGCCTCCAGATCTTCTTCTTGGATATTAAGGTTTATATCTGGAGATATTTTGCTAGTTTTCTTTAATGTTTTAATTGAATATTCAACTCATGGTTTAAGGAGGATACATCAAAGGATTGTTTGTTTATTCTATACAAAAGAGAGAGTTGTTCTTATCAAAGGATTTTTTGTTTATTCTATACAAAAGAGAGAGTTGTTCTTTAGTGGATTCTGAAAAATTTGAGCCTGAAGCTTTGGTGGATTTTGGAGTGGCTCATCATCAAGACAATTCCGAGGTGAAGACGGGGCTGGAAGAGGCACATAGGGGTTGGTTCAATTCGGGCATCGATTCGCTAGGTAATTGAGAGTATACCTGTGTAATTCATTTATATCTTTTTAGTGGATTGTTTTGTGGCTGTTGCCCGTGGTTTTTTTTTTTATCGCAATTGGAGGTGCTCCAATTGTGGTTTTTCCACGTTAAAATTGTTGTGTCAATTTGTCTTGATTGTTTGATTGGGATTGTTTTATTGCTTAAAATTGATACATAATCACAAATCAATATCTAGGGGATTTCTAGATTTTTCAATTGGTATCAGAGCGGGTCGCTCTTTTGTTTTTTAAAACTTTTGAGTGAGATCTTGTTTGATTTGTGATAATGGATTCAATTTGTGAGAGAAATTCTATGGTTCGACCACCCCTACTTGACGGATCCAATTGTTCTTTTTGGAAAACTCGGATGAGATCGTTTTTAAAATCTATTCATGAAAAAGTTTGGCAATCTGTTATGTATTGGTGGACCGAACCAATGATTACCGTTGATGGAGTAACTTTCTCCAAACCAATTGATAAGTGGGACACAATTGATTACCAAAATAGTAGTTGGAATAGTAAAGCTATCAATTCTCTCTTTTGCGCTGTCACACTTGAAGAGTTTAGTCGTATTTGCAATTGTGAAGTCGCAAAAGAGGCTTGGGATATCTTACAAACTATTCATGAGGGCACTCCTTCTGTTAAACGCTCAAAACTTCAAAGGCTCACGTCCAGTTTCGAAAACCTTTCAATGAAAGATAGTGAGACCTTTGATGAATTTTATGCGAAGTTGAGTGACACTGTAAATTCCAGCTTCAATTTAGGTGAAAAAATACCAGAATCCAAGATTGCAGGAAAAATTTTGAGGTCCTTACCCGATCGGTTCCAACCAAAAGTTACGGCTATTGAGGAAGCTCAAGATGTTGACAACCTCAAGCTAGATCATTTGGTTGGAAATCTCCAAACTTATGAGGCACATAGGAATTTCAAAAAGAAACAAAAAGATGTTGCTTTTAGTAGTGCTCATAGAGTTAGAGAGGATTCTGATGAGGATTGTGAGAAGGATTCCAAGATTACGGATGCTTTTGTAAGACAATTTAAAAAATATTTTCTGAAAAAGAATCCAAATCTTTTGGACTATACTCATACTCATAAATCCAAAGGCAAAGATAAACTCAAAATTAATTCTATAGCCAAGAAGGAGAAAGGAAAGATACAAGAGAACTCTGAAAGAGTCCAATGCTATGAATGCCAAGGATTTGGCCACTTTGCTCAAGAATGCCCCATTCGCTTGAGGAAGAAGAAAGCCCTCGCTATCACTTGGGATGATGAATCAGAATCTGATAAAGATGAAAGTGACAACGAAGATCAATGCGAAGAGGGACACAAACAATTCCTTGCCTTCATGGCAGTTTTCTGAAACTGATTGACGAATAGAGTATCCGAAGAGCCCGATTAAGAATGCCATTGATAATGAATCCTCGGGGAGTGAAGATGAAGAACTTCAGCAAGTATATCAAAAGTTGTATAAGGAATCTCTTAACTTATCCAAATTGAATGACAAACTCACTACGAAACTCAAAGCATGTGAAAGTGAGAATGTCAAATTAAACAAAGAGATTTCCGAGGCTAGGAATGATGCCCTTAATATTTCTAATGATCGACAAGCTCTTTGTGCAAAACTCTTGACTTGTGAGACAGAGAGGAATGAGCTACAGCAAATCTATGTAACATATGAAGAAAAGATTGAAACTCTCGAGATGTCTCAACTTGCCTTGGACGAACTAATGATCAAGAAAGAGGAAGAACTCAAGTGTGCTATGGCTACCATTGGTCTTTGGAACAAAGGATCAAAGACTTTGGACAATATCATTGGATTTCAACAAATTTGTTCTGATAAGAGTGGCATTGGCTTTGGTGATAACAAAGAGCAAAAAGGGAGTGCATCTACATCTCATGATACAAGAACTCAAGGAAAGGGAGAACAAAAAATTCAACATGAGGATGGACTTCTCAAACTTCCTAGAGTTGGTAAGGCCAAAGAAAAGAAAGTACACTCTATTTTTATTTTTCATCATTGTGGTATGTATGGTCATATTCGCCCTTATTGTTATGAGTTGCATGGGAGAGTGTCTCATAGAGATGGAAGAAATTCCAACATCTCGTGGGGTAGAAGACACTTCATTGGTCGTAATGAGATTAAGGGTCGGATTAGACCTCGTTATTTTGATATGTTTGAGACCAAACATGAACAGAGGTTGTGTTTTCCTAGTCCTAGGAATAGGAAGTTAGAAACCATGTCAAGACGGGTTCTCATTAAAGGGGAAGGGAACTACAACGTCAAGACACCACCCAAGAACCGCCATTCTCACAACTTTGTTCATACTAAAGCAGTTTGGGTGAGAAAACTTGACTTGTGTTAATTTGTTTAGTCGTTTTAGTTTTTGGGTTTCTGTGTGTTTTTTTTTTCTTTTTCAGTCTTTTAAATGTGTGCCTGTTCATTTTCTGTCTTGCTTTGTTTAAAAAAAATAAAAAATAAAAAAACAAAAAGATTTTCTTAGTATGGTTTTGCATGCTTGAAATTTTTTTTGAATAGTCCTTGGTGCATACTAGAATTGATGAGAATATCCATTACATGTTAATATGTGTGTGCTTTCTGTGGTCATTACTTATTTTTGGAGTGTGTGTTCTTTGATTAGTATGTCTCATTCTGTACACACACTTGGATTAGCAAATTTTGGAGTCTTCCGCCTTAGTGATTAGTTTTCTCTATGGACTTCTGGCATTGTATCTTTTGCTTTCCTAGAGGAATTGACCTATACTAGCATATCATGGGTGATGTTTAGTCTCTTAACCACCTTCTATCTTTTTGCATCTCCACGGCTTTCCCCTCTGTTCTTTAGACTCCAGCCATGAGGAAAAGGCTACCTCATAGTCACCAACCAGGCTATCCTTATTATATCCATGCTTCTCTGGTTCGGTTTCCATACTCTTGAGCGTGTCAGCCACCAATGAGTGTGCAAAAGAAAAAAAGGTGAAAAAAAAAATGTGCAAAAGAAAAAAAATGTGAAAAAAAAAGATTTATTGATTGAGGTGGAGCCTCCGCTATTACTCAACAAATACCCATTGATTCCTAGTAGTTTGACTTTCCTTAGTTATGCTTAGATTCTCTTGTCGGAGGTCCAGCTTTCATATCACTACTACGATTTGAATCTAGTGTTTGTTGAACTCCAAGAGCCACACATACACTTTTATCATAGGATCTATGCTTTTCACATATTGCATCACTTTCTTTTATGAGGAATCTTCTAGAGGCTATGCACATTGTGTTTTCAAGTAATTGTGTTTCTTGGATAATCTTGTGTGTTTCACTGTCCAAATTTGAAATTCCTTGCTTGCTCCACCATATAGCTTTTAGTGACGGGTGCACGTGTCGGGTGCATGTGTCTTAGTTTTCATCTATTCATGCTACATGTTCTTAAAATCTCCAAGTCGCATCTATTCATGTTTTCCTTCTCATACTTCAAGATAATCTTGTCATATGTTTATTGGCTTTTCATATACTCTTGTGGGACTAATAGTTGTTTTGGAGATTGAGGCACTAATAACTGTTTTGCAGATCATGACCTTGAGAAAGAAGTTGGCTTTTGTTGGCTTTTATGGGTTGGGGTGTTTAGGATTTTATTTGTTAGGTGTGTTTTGTCACGGCATTGCCAAAGGGGGAGATTGTTAGGTTTTTATTCTTGGCAATCCCGTTTGGTAAACTCCTTTCAGTTGTACTTGTTTTCGCACTTTTATTTTAGTGAGGCTATGAGTTTATTAGATGCGAATCCAACCCGAATTATGCTTTGCAGAGAAGTTTGTGGTGTCTAATTCTTTCAAGATTGCCACTTCGCTGACTATGACGGGAATCGAGCTGCCCGGTCAGCTCGCGGGGGTCCAGGGGGCAGCGCCCCTTGGTGGGTCCGGTGCAGCCCCCAGGCGGGGTCGAGGGGCAGCGCCATCGAAGTAAAATGCAAAAGTGAATTCAAAGTTGCCTGTCCGCTCGAGCGGACATTCCCCCGCTCGAGCGGAGAATGTTTGTTTCCAGAAGTTTGGTGAGTCTGCAAATATACTGTGATCCGTGTTTTCACGCTCGAGCATCCATTTCCCCGCTCGAGTGTACATCCTAGTTTGGAACACGTCATATAGAGTCCCCGCTCGAATGTCAATTCTCAAGCTCGAGCGGACCTCGCGATTTCAGATTCTATAAATTCGCAAGTTGCTCCAAGTCGAGGGTTACGCCTCCAGATCTTCTTCTTGGATATTAAGGTTTATATCTGCAGATATTTTGCTAGTTTTCTTTGATGTTTTGATTGAATATTCAACTCATGGTTTAAAGAGGATACATCAAAGGATTGTTTGTTTATTCTATACAAAAGAGAGAGTTGTTCTTCGGTGGATTCTGAAGAATTCGAGCTTGAAGCTTTGGTGGATTCTGGAGTGGCTCATCGTCAAGACAATTCCGAGGTGAAGACGGGGTCGGAAGAGGCACATAGGGGTTGGTTCAATTCGGGCGTCGATTCGCTAGGTAATTGAGAGTATACCTGTGTAATTCATTTATATCTTTTTAGTGAATTATTTTGTGGCTGTTGCCCGTGTTTTTTTTTGTTTTTTTTATCACAATTGGAGGTGTTCCAATTGTGGTCTTTTCACGTTAAAATCGTTGTGTCAATTTGTCTTGATTGTTTGATTGGGATTGTTTTATTGCTTAAAATTGATACATAATCACAAATCAATATCTAGGGGATTTCTAGATTTTTCAGTTTCTTCAATAGTCATGAGAAGACACAATCTCTAACCAAACCAAATCTCTATCAAATGAAATACAGGCAAAACTTCAAGTAAAACCATGTTACATGCTTTGGTGTGTTCAAATTTTCAAAATAAGCTTACAATTTTCATCATTTGTTTAGCCATAAAGATGAATAACATAGTACATATGTCAAGTTAAACAGAATTAATAACCAGCTTAGATTTATTGATATTTTGATAAATAAATGTGAACAGTGGCCAAAATCATTGCGTCACATTGATATATGCCTGCTATTTGAAAGGAAGGGTGTGCTCAATAGGTCAATTCTTGATAGACTCTCAGGATATATAATGGATCAACCGGCTCATTTACTTCATGTGAAGAATTGTTATTAATGAAAGCCATATAAAGGAGGTGTGAGGTAAGACTACAAAAAATAAACGTTGGTACAAAAGCAAGCAAACACTTTGTACAACCAACACGATGAAACAATATTTGTGCAATCCATACTTCGATTCTTTTTTTCATTTGAAAAAAATTGCTTTAGTTGTACATGCATAACCACAAGTATGCCTAATATAGTGGCATGTGTGTGATGCAAGTAGAAGGTGCTACACTTCACATATTCCAATGTTGATTTAAGAGTAGAGTTTGAAGCAGAATCCATTTCAAAAGCTACACATACAAAAGAGAACATGCCCGTCTCCTTTTAGACGTCAATGAACAAAATGAAAATCATGTCACAAACCATTATTTGATGAGGCTACCAAATAAATGAGGTTAGGAATTTAAAAACTTGACAAACCTCACTCATGTTCTACTTCATCAGTTCAAAATCATAGGTGGAGAAACAATTTTACAAAAATAAAAGAAAGAAAGAAAGAATATTTGAGATACAAAGTCAGATTTGATCATGCTTACATAGAGATTTGAAAGAGCGGAAAGAAAGAAATAGAACTTCAAAATTAAAGAACCCTTAAACCACACTGTCATCCATAGACATCACCACTTAAGCAGAAAAATTGCTGAAATTGAAAAGTAATTGGGTTAGTGATTGCCACAAAACGGAGATCAAACAAAATATGTAGATGAAGCAAAAAGACATCAATGATTCATGGTGAAAATACATAAATTCTAGGTAAGTAATCGATGCTCCGACCAAAAAATTAAAGAAGAAAAAGAAATATATGGTTGATTATTGTGATTGGGCATGTGATCCTAGTTATGTTTGGGTTGTTAAAGTGAGAAAACAAATTACCATTCTGCAATATGAGTTTTATTTTATTTTTTTTATCAGAAAACAAAAAGAGTTTATGAATAATAATGTGAATCATTACAATCAATAAATAAACACGGGGAAGGGATAATAAAGAATAGAAAAAAACAGGCAACATACAAAACCACCTTAAACTCTGAACATAGGCCCAAAATCCCTCTATGAAGAAGAATACAGTGGTTTTTTGGCAAGAGACCAACAGTGAGAACACTTGAAATGGAATCCTCTTGTTTTTCAATAATATATATCTATATATATATTTAAGAAATTAATTTGGCCTCTTCATCTTCAACCTCCTTCAAGTTAGAGCACCTCCAACCCTTCACCAATTTTTTCATCTACTTTGACTCCAAATTTGAATAAAAAGTTTGATTTGATATGAAATACTCCAATCCTTACATCAAAATCTTTTAAAAAATTCCTCTTATATCAATTTTTTCTTTTTATCAAATTTGATGAAAAAAAATTCATCTCAAATGCTACATCTTTTTTAATTTTTTTTTTCAATTTCAACCCTTCAAATTCAATGTTTTTATTTTTTTAATTTTTTTTTTTTTACATTTAAAAGGGAAAACTGTTATGATAAAAAATAAAAACAAAATAAAAAAACATAGCCCGACCTCCCCATATATATATTATAAGTAATACATAGGCTCTGTTGTGATGAGATGAGGAGATTGTGACACTATTAGCATTGATAAAAATAATAAAATAATAATTTTGATATATTTAGTTTGGGTGATATTTGAGGAGTGAGTACCTAGTAGTTTTGATTGCTCATATTGCAGTTTATTCCTCTATCTCCTCTCTACTTCAAAGATGTATCTGTTGTCTATGAAGACTGAAGGAATGGGAGTGATGAAGAGATTTCGACATACCGCTCGAGCGAAACACTTCACTGCTCTAGCGGTAAATACAATGTTACAAAAGTTTTGCAGGTCTACAGTGAAAGTACTAGAAGCCTCACATCTACGCTTAAGTGAAGACTTGACTGCTCGAGCGATCTTGCCTATAAATAGGCAAGATACTAGGAGCCTCGAATCACCACTCGAGCGACCACTTGATCGCTCAAGCGGTCTCCCAGAACAGAATGTTACAATCTTCCCCCTTATGGAAATTTCGTGCCAAAATTTCGTGATTCCTGTCAACAACAAAGCCCAACAACCCAATGACGTTCAACACCATACTAACAATAACTACAACCATCAATAATGGAGATCCAATAAATAATGTTTTTAAGCATAGCTGCATAGGTACTACAATAGATGAGCTCTATCCCTATCCAACATGTCAATACTGATACTTTTAAGAGAATAACCTTTCTTAAACTGCGGGTAGCAGTTTGGGTTGGGTTGGGTTGGGGGGTGGATTGGCAGGTAAATTGCACGCCCATAATCCTAGTTTTATTCTTCTCTCCTTCTTCATTTTCTTCTTCCGACATCACTACTCACTTTGTATTGAGAATGAATTCAAGTATTACTAACTTATTAAGATTTAACATGTCGTCCTTTAAAGGATGAAGGATTGGGACTTAGGAAACTGAGGTTTTTGAAAAAAGCTTTTTAGAAAAATGGCTAGGGAGATATGCTGAGGAAGATAAGAGTAGTGTAGAATAAGGATCATACTGTGAGAGCTAATAAAATTTGTACAAGTCTTTTGGGGTGAAATTATGGAAGAACTAAAGGAATGGCTGAGAAGAATTCTCCAAACATATTTACTTTTCGGCAAGAAATTTGTAAAGATGAGATTTCATGATGACTACTGTATGGTAGTAAGCTCCACAAACTAAGAGTTCCAAATCTCTTCAAAATCACATCATATATGGAAGCCATGGTACTAGGCAATGTTAGTGCAGTAGATGGTACAGTGGTTGGCCCACTTGTATAGGGCCTTGCAAGATTGAGACATTGACATGGTGGAAACATCGCCATGCTTTATCCCACTCTTGTAGATACCAAAGGGGTAGAAGGCTTCCTTTGTGGCAGGAAGTCACAAAGCGTAAAAATTTTAAGGTTAGATTCTATTCTAGTAACTATATTCCTAGCCAATAATTGACCAAGGCCTTCCTAAAGTGTCCCTTCTCTTTTTCCCTTGATAGATATCAACATTGGGAAGAATTATGATCTTGATAATTTGGTGAAATGGAAAAGTGTTCAAAGGAAATCCAAAAAAAGTTAATAACCTATTGGCTAAAGCCTAAACGCTTCTTTTGTTTTCATTATTTAGGATATACCTAACTAGAGCTAACAACTCAGAGTGGTCGTCAAGTGAGGATAAGAGTTAAACATTGATGGATGGTGGGCTCCTATTAGTGGTATGCCCTAAAAGCCCCTTGTCATTTAATTAATAAAGGGAAAAGTTTTATTTCTATCACACTATCTTTTTTGTGCTATTGTTTACATTGTAAGCCCATACAATTAAAGTTCAGAATTTATGTCTTAAGAGTTCAAATTGAGAGACATGTACTTCTCAGTATTTTATTCTTAAAAGTTCCTAGTTATACGATTACTATTTGGATGTTAGTAATCCAAACCAAATGGACTAGCACTGTGTTATGCTTGTTCACTCGAAAGAGGGCGTAGTCTCAAGTCACTTGTGTGGAACAATCAAACAACCGTGTGTGTGTTTGTTAGAGAACAAGTGACCACCCAGGAACATATCTAGTTCGCTTATATGTTACTGCTCGAGCGAAACACTTCATTGCTCTACCGGTAAATACAATGTTACAGAAGTTTTGCAGGTCTGCAATGAAAGTACTGGGAGCCTCACATCTACGCTTAAGTGAAGACTTGACTGCTCGAGCGGTCTCGCCTGTAAACAGGCAAGATACTAGGAGCCTCGAATCACCACTCAAGCGTCCACTTGATTGTTCGAGCGGTCTCCTAGAACAGAATGTTACAATCTTCCCCCCTTAAGGAAATTTCATCCCGAAATTTCGTGATTCCTGTCAACAACAAAGCCCAACAACCCAATGACGTTCAACACCATACTAACAATAACTACAACCATCAATAATGGAGATCCAATAAATAATGTTTTTAAGCATAGCTGCATAGGTACTACAATAGATGAGCTCTATCCCTATCCAACATGTCACTACTGATACTTTCAAGAGGATAACCTCTCTCAAACTGCGGGTAGCGGGTTGGGTTGGGTTGGGGAGGTGGATTGGCAGGTAAATTGCACACCCATAATCCTAGGTTTATGCTTCTGTCCTTCTTCATTTTTCTTCTTCCTACATCACTACTCACTTTGTATTGAGAATGAATTCAAGTATTACTAACTTACTAAGATTTAGCATGTCGTCCTTAAAAGGATGAAGGATTGGGACTAAGGAAACTGAGGTTTTTGAACAAAGCATTTTAGAAAATTGCTAGGGAGCTATGCTGAGGAAGATAAGGGTAGTGTAGAATAAGGAATACTGTGAGGGCTAATAAAATTTGTACAAGTCTTTTGGGGTGAAATTATGGAAGAACTAAAGGAATGGCTAAGAAGAATTCTCCAAACATATTTACTTTTCGGCAAGAAATTTGCAAAGATGAGATTTCATGATGACTACTGTATGGTAGTAAGCTCCACAAACTAAGAGTTCCAAATCTCTTCAAAATCACATCATATATGGAAGCCATGGTACTAGGCAATGTTAGTGCAGTAGATGGTACAGTGGTTGGCCCACTTGTATAGGGCCTTGCAAGATTGAGACATTGACATGGTGGAAACATCGCCATGCTTTATCCCACTCTTGTAGATACCAAAGGGGTAGAAGGCTTCCTTTGTGGTAGGAAGTCACAAAGCGTAAAAATTTTAAGGTTAGATTCTATTCTAGTAACTATATTCCTAGCCAATAATTGACCAAGGCCTTCCTAAAGTGTCCCTTCTCTTTTTCCCTTGATAGATATCAACATTGGGAAGAATTATGATCTTGATAATTTGGTAAAATGGAAAAGTGTTCAAAGGAAATCCAAAAAAAGTTAATAACCTATTGGCTAAAGCCTAAACGCTTCTTTTGTTTTCATTATTTAGGATATACCTTACTAGAGCTAACAACTCAGAGTGGTCGTCAAGTGAGGATAAGAGTTAAACATTGATGGATGGTGGGCTCCTATTAGTGGTATGCCCTAAAAGCGCCTTGTCATTTTATTAATAAAGGGAAAAGTTTTATTTTTATCATACTATCTTTTTTGTGCTATTGTTTACATTGTAAGTCCATACAATTAAAGTTCAGAATTTATGTCTTAAGAGTTAAAATTGAGAGACATGTACTTCTCAGTATTTTATTCTTAAAAGTTCCTAGTTATACGATTACTATTTGGATGTTAGTAATCCAAACCAAATGGACTAGCACTGTGTTATGCTTGTTCACTCGAAAGAGGGCGTAGTCTCAAGTCACTTGTGTGGAACAATCAAACAACCATGTGTGTGTTTGTTAGAGAACAAGTGACCACCCAGGAACATATCTAGTTCGCTTATATGTTATAGTTGTGTGTGCAATCCTTAGACTAAGAACATCATGATTATCATGTGTGTGCATTGCTAAGCTTTGACAATACAATATGTTTATATTCTAACAACGAAAATATGAGCCTGTATAGATACGACTTCGTGAGACACCCACGGAGGCACGTGAAAGTTTAAGAATTGATCCATCACTCTCAAGTAAAGAGATAGAATATATGTGATCTTTCAGGATATAACTTGAGAAATACCTTGATCAAGGCAAAGTAATAATTAGAAAGGAGTTTCTAATTTCACCAATACAAGTTGATATGCATTAGATTAGACACATGATTGAGTTAGGTAGTGGCGGAGCCAGAAAATCAAATTAGAGGGGGCACTTATTAATTATAATATCAAAAAAATTTACAAAAATATTTCACGCAAGTTTTTACGATTGATTTTGAGAAACATAAAAAAAAATAATGTTATTTATAACTAGTGTATCATGGACAATATAAAAAAATATAGATATCAGTCTTAAAATAAATTATATAATGATAATTTTTTTTTAATACAAAATTTGATTAAAAATTCAATATAATGGGAATAACATGTTATCATTAGTATGTGATATCACCAACTAATAATAAATTAAAACATAGAGAGTGAACCTCACATGTCAAATGTAACTAACAATCTAATAAATTTCATATCTTTATTGTAGGATTACTTATACTTGCATGTCAATAATAATGACATCACCGTTACATTCAAAAATTTTCATAAAATTTTCATAGATAATATGATTTATAATAGTCTCTTCATTTTCAATCAAAAAACCATTATTATTCTCATAATTTTTAAAATGTTATTGACATTTCACTCTAATAATATTTTTGTAAATTTTTTTTATTTAAAATATTTTTCTTTATATTTGCAAAAAAAAAAAAAAAAAAACCCAAAATCCAGGGGCGCACGTGACCCCCCTGGTCCTCACTTCCCTCCGCCACTGGAGTTAGGGGTTTGACAAACCTCAATGTCCTAATGACCTTTTGAGACATTATACAATGAAAGGATTGAATGTATGGTAACTGTTAGAAGGGCTTATTTTGTATATTCATAATATCTGGTATGCTCATAATATGTTGCTTGGTGTCACTCAAGATTTGTGGAAGCCCAAGGAAATGTTCCATGGGACATTTAAAATTCATAATAAATATCAAGAATTTATATTATTTCCACCACATAGAAAAGTTTGAACCTAAAATTTCACACACAATAAGGACAACATGTAATATAATGGAATGAAAAGAGTTAATCCAAATTACGTGTTAATCAAGGATTTAAAATAATTAAGAGTTTCAAAAAGCGGTTGCAGTCGCCGTTAAAGTTGTAATTGTGAAGTGTAAAGGCCGTAGAGTAGCGGTTGAGGTAACCGGAATCGTGAAGTTTTTAATTTTTCGCACAATTTGAAAAAAACTTACCAATACTCATTTTTTTTTTCAAAATAAAATTATTAGGGTTTAAAATAGATTTTGATCAATTTTTGTTAGTTTTTAAGTATAATCCAATATATTTCATATTTTTAAATCACTATAAAAAGAGCTTTTTACATTTTATTTCAATAGTTAATGACTTTAAGAATAATTGATTTTAAATGTCTATAAAATTATTTTTGATGAATACCTGAACTAAATAAATAAAAAATTTACAATTATTAAATGAAATGATTATAATAAAAAAAATAAAAAAAATTGTGCTATAAATAAAAATTATTTTTGAGCTAATGATTTTTTTTTAAAAGATATATTTTTAGACAACACTTTACAGTTAACTAAATAAAATTATTTACAATTAATAATTAAATGAAATGATTATAAAAATAAAAATTGTGCCATAAGCAAAAATTATTTTTGAGATTTTTTTTAAAAACATTTTTTAGACAACACATTATAGTAACAAAATAAAAAATATTTACAATTAAATATTAAATGAAATGATTATAAAAATAAATAAAACCACAGTCTATATATTTTTATTTTACATGCTAATATAATGAAATAAAAATGAAAAAATAAATTATAAAGAAAAAAAATTCATACAAGATTTTTTCTTTAGACTTGAATCACTTGAGTATTCATTATTTTTTTGTAAGATTTTTTTTTTTTTTTGGGAAAGTAAACTATTTAAAATATTGTAACGGTGTGCAACAAGCCATTACAGTACCACTACGACTGTTACGTAACACCGAAACAACAGTTACACACAAGGTTTTAAAAAGCGGCCGCAACCGTTACGTAACATCGTTACGTAACGCTGTTACATAACGGTTGTGGTGGTTACCGCCACCCATTACGGCCGCTTTTGTAGTGTGATTGAGATTCACAAGTGTGTTGGCCGTAACGGCTGCCGTAGCAGTCGTAACGGTACCGTAACGGCCTGTTACGCACCATTACGTAACGGTTCCGAACTGTTTCTTTCGAAAAAAACACAAAAAAAAAGAGCTAAAAATGGGGGAAGAGGGATAGAAAGAAGAGAGAAGATAAAAAGAGAAGATGGAGGAGCTAGAGATAGAGAGAGAGAAGAGGAAAGATGAAGAACATTTTATTGATTTGTTGAAACTGTAAGACCTATGCTATTCTATTCAGCTGCTATCACTCAACCATTTTGTTTGTGTGTATCTATCTATATATTGTTTAATAATAATAATAATAATAATAATAATAATAATAATAATAAGTGTGGTCATTATTTATTTGGCTTGGTTAAAATATGTATATATATATATATTTAGACTCTTATTTATTTTCTTACTTTTGTCATTGTTTATCTTATATATAATAGTTAGTGATTGATTTTTTGTATAATATAAAGTCATGAATTATTAAAATAAAATATAAAAAACTCAGTTTATAGCAATTTAAAAATATGAAATATATTGGATCATACTTAAAAATTGATCAATATTTATTTTAAACCAAATAAATATGATCATGGAAAAAAATATGCGTATCGGTAAGTTTTTTTCAAATTTTGTAAAACATAAAAAAATTCACGGTTTCGGATACTGCAACCGTTACGCTACAGCCTTTACACACCACAACCGCAATCGCGCCACCGCCACCGTTACGGCGACCGCAACCGCCTTTCAAAACCTTGGTTACACATGTGAATTTCCCTCACACCGCAAAAGCAAGTGTAACAGGTAGCGCTTACCACCGCAACCATTACGTAATGGCCGCAACCGTTATGTAACACCGCTTTTTGAAACCATGAGCTAATTAATGAGATTATTGCAATTAATAGTTAATTGTGATAAAACTTGTTCATTGTAACGTACTTATCAAAAAAAAAAAAAACATCTTTGTTATAAGATTAGGAAGATCATCAATCCTTGTGGGACAAGATAAACTTGGTCCTCAAATATGAGAGCTATTATAAGAGCTAGCACTCAAGAGATTGACATCTGCCTCTCATTGTCTCTCTAGAATACTTGTGAGCTTGACAATGCCTTTGTTATAAGACTTTTAGAGGTCGGATGCTTGAACTACTTTTGAATTGGAGTGAACTCAAAAATCAAGCAAGGAATTGAATTTTGTGTTCGAGGTATTGTTCAAACTATTTCTGTGGATGTTTGTATCTACGTTTCATATATATCACAAATATAATCATAGGAGTTTGAGAATCAAAATAAATTTTAAATTCCTTTATGCCTAGCCTAGGTATGCAATTTCCAACAGCTCCTCCATGCTTGTATTTGGATGGAGTAACATAGGCAATCTTTTGAAGGACTGGAATTGCCTGATCTGGCATTAAAATATGCTGATGTGAGATCCCCATATTTGGTTAGCAGGGATTAGGGAAAATCCTCCTTCCATATTGATTTTTCTGTTTAGAATTTGGGTGGAATGAGTCTACAGCCTACAGGCTTGTTTTGTTTGCTAATATACATCTACATCCTATCCTATGTACATGGTTGCACCCATTTGATGCCTTTTCCTGACAGAACATTACTTATTAAAGAAGTCAAGAAAAAGAAAAAGTAGCTACCTTGAGTGAGAACAGCCACTCTAACTGTCAGTCCAGTTCCGTTGGGTAAATTCACCTATCATGAAAGAATTAGAACAATAGCAGAAACTAATTGTAGTCCATGAGATTGCTACCATATTTCTCATTACAATTAATCAAATGCAGGGAAAACTCACTGTTGCCCTCAGCTGTTGATCATTGTATTTTGGGTCAATGTTGAGACGGAAATGAGCTTCAGCTGTTTCGACAAACTTTGTGCTTGCCATTTGCTTGAGCAATGATATTGCTGTTTTTAAGTCATACTCTTTCTTGTTTTCCCTCAATTTTTGAATTTCCAAGAATCTCTTAGACCTTCTCTAATAATCCCAACAAAAGGAGGATAAGGAGTAAGTTAAAAATGCAGTAACAACATGAATGTGAAACTAGGAGACAGGAATGTGAAAGTATGGGGGTAGACAACTTAAACAAACCAAAAAGGAGACAAGAACAGTAACAACAGTGATAAATATCACGTTTGGGATTCATGCAAAGCAAATTTCTGATTTAAAAAGGCAACATATGTCAAGAATTTTTTAAACGTGAGGTCTTCTAACTCTTGTTCTCTAACAATTACAATTTCTAATAATTTAAAACACAAGGGCTTTTAATCATTTTGAATAATTTGAGAATTCAGATAAAATTGCAGAATTATTGTTAATATTCAAGACCCGATTATATAAAAGGCATTCTTCTCAAATGATCATGAACTATGACAAAAAAAGGTGTTCTCAAAACTTGAGAATGAACTAAGTCCTCGTTTGTTTGGGGTTATAGGAGGGGGAGGGGGAAGGGTGATTGGGACTACTAATACCTTGTTTGTTTTGAGAGATGACCTTGGGACTACTAATACCTTAGTATTACTAATACCCTTGGAAGGGGGATTCATAGTGAGGAGGTAGAGATGGTATTAGAAAAATAGTAAGGGGATTAGAATTTTTTTTTATTTTATTTTTTATATGTTGGGATTTTTTTAAAAAATATTAATGTTTAATTTTTATATATTTTTATTTGTTTTATTATTTTATATAAAAATAATTTAACAATTTCTCACTATTAATCCCCTCACTGTCACGCCCCAATTTTTATTACTCGAAGTATTACCAATTTCATTTACTTAATTCCATTTCAGAGATAACAAGCGGAAATAAACTCGTGTTTGTAACCACTAATAAGGATATTAAATGAACCATTATGAAAATTTAATGGACACTAACCCTTGGTTTCCAAACACAACCAACGTGTTTTAAATCTACCCAACAAGACCCAAGACTCATATACAAAGAATAAAGGATTGAAACTAGAAAAAGACAACAACACATCCACGGAACCGAGTCTAAAATACCATTAAACAATGAAGGGAAAACTGGGATCGCTATACTCACTATCAATCCCCTCCATTCTATCTCTGAAAACAAACGGGGCCAATACTCTACTGCAACCACAACCTGTATAGCCAAACTTAAATAAATAAATAAAGGGCAAAACCACTAGATATAGCCAAAATTTGTAGATAATCAAAAGATGAAGAAACGAAGAAACAAAAATATGACATACATTCTTTTTCAGACGCTACAATGGAGGATTCTAAGGGAATGAAGTGCTTAAGTCATCATTAAGATAAAACTCAAGCAAAAACAAGTAAATAAATTACTATAATACACCCACAATACATGGTTTCAATCTCTCATATTGGTTTCCTATAACTAAAACTACAAAATGAACAGAAATCAAACAAAATTATATATGTAATTCACTACACACATCCACAATCCAAGAAAAACAAAATAAATACCAATTAAAGTAGATCTTAACTAGCACAATCTATTCCCAACTCAAGTATAAGATTCTTGAAACTAAAAATTTTACAATCACAGTTAAATTAAATGTGAAAATCAAAGAAACTCAAAAAATTAAACCACTAATGTGTCCACAATTCAAGAGAAAGGGAAATAAGGAATGAGATTACATATACTCTGTCACTCTTGAGAGGCAATGCAGCTTTGCCTTTCTTGGACTTAGTTGGGGCAACAACAACACCACTTTCCATAACACCCTCTTGGAGTTGTTCTGTTTCTTCTGCTACCTCTGCTTCAGCAGCCAAAGTGGCCACAACAACTGGGGAATTGGGTGAATAAAATGAATTTTACCCTTAGAATAATTGTGTAATGAAATAAAATTGTTGTGCAACTAGAATTACCCTTCTAATAACTTGCTAAATGATTTTTCTCATCTATCAAACTCTCACTAAACAGTGTTCTCATTTATCAAACCACTCATTTATCATCAAATCATCCACAAATTTAAATATAAAATTACAAATGCATCACATTTGTACCTCACTACATGTAAACACACATGTAAAATTTAAAATAACTATGACAATTATCTAAAGCAATTTACATCTGAGAGAATTGAAGCAGTCTAGATCTCATGGAAGTCATCATGTTGTGGGATATTTTGAAAAACATCATAAAACGTGACAAAACTACACTAACTCAAGTGTATGCATTATACAATACTATAGATAATATAGCTACATAGTTTTAAAACATGTTTTCCTATTTGTAATTTTTAAAGGCAGCTTAAACTTGAAGTGAAAATTTCAATGATTGGGTTGCCAAAATCTACTAAAATTGATCATGATACCAACATGAATAAGACAGTTGGCCCAGTAGTCCATGTAACTGTCCATTGGGATAGTGAGAAGGTTAGAGTTTGAAGGTCCGAGTTTGAAGGTCCGAGTTGATAGAGCAACCATAGCTCTTTTGTTGCAATCTAACTTACTACTAACCTACTAACATCCTATTGTGTGCACACAAAAAAAAAAAAAAATCATGATACCAATACAAGATTTTGATACAACTGGCATAAAGAAGAAAATGCAATGCTCTTTGTAAATGCAATCATAAATCTGAATACCTCCCTATCATATTCAACTCAGCTTGTGTCCTACCCTTTTCAAACATTCGCAAGTGTCTGTGGAGGAAACCAAGAAGCTACCTGAATAGTTTAGAAGATATAATTTACATGTGTATTTAGATTTCCTTTAACATTCGAAGTCGCAGGCTTGAAATCAAGCATTTCCCTTATATTTAACCGAATGGAAGGCCCCATTGATGAGCATATATGTGCACTTTTCCAGTATACTCCTTTTGCACCAGATGGCTTGTTTGTTTCTACTGATTTCTGTCATATTAATTAAAGAAATAAAAAGGAAATACAGTTCAGAAATTGAGTACAAAAAATTCAGACAGCGCAAAACATGAGAGAGAGAGAGAGAGAGAGAGAGAGAGAGAGAGCATACTGCTATAGCAAGCAAGTTCACAAGAAGATCTTCCTCAGAAAAATCTGACTTTCCAAAGGGTAAGTGAACGATCCCAGTTTTATCTGCTCTGTATTGAACTTTGCCCTTCTTGAATTCCTCTATGGCCTGAGACAAACACAACTTGAATTCATTTCATTTCAGCAAATTTTAAGGGTGTAGGCCATCCGAGAACTCATATATTGTTGATAGCGCAGCGTGATGATGACCTTTATTTATTTATTTTTCATAATGATAAGTAAATCGTATTAATTGGCCTCTAAGGGACACAAATCTTGCATTCACTGTGTAAAATATGTGTACAATCATTTACACAAAGGCAAAGTGTCTCCAGTATCAACAACAACAAGAAGAAAACAAACAGACCAGAACAAAAAATAAAACTGATAGTGTTAAACGGTTCTCCCTTTTACTCAGCCAACCAAACAAGACCTCCAAACAAGGTATAGCAAGAACTGAGAGTCTTCTTTTGCCTTCTAGAAGGAATACCTTTCCTTCGAATTACACACCTATGCCATGCCAAGTAATGCCAATAGCAAGAACTGAACTTCCACTGTAGCCCTAAAAAAGGGCAAGGTGGTCCACTGACAAGTCCAATTTGTAGTCATGTTTGCTCTCCTCCTAAGGCTGTCAACTACGAAAACTCTAATGGGTAACTAACCACTCACAAACAAGGTATAGCAAGAACTGAGAGTCTTCTTTTGCCTTCTAGAAGGAATACCTTTCCTTCGAATTACACACCTATGCCATGCCAAGTAATGCCAATAGCAAGAACTGAACTTCCACTGCAGCCCTAAAAAAGGGCAAGGTGGTCCACTGACAAGTCCAGTTTGTAGTCATGTTTGCCCTCCTCCTAAGGCTATCAACTACGAAAACTTCAATAGGTAACTAACCACTCACAAAAAATCCACCTTTGTATAGAAGCTTGGCAGTGGCTAAAATAATTTCAATGATACAAAGATCATAATAATTTTTAGTCATTTCTACATTTTTTTTTCCTTCTCTCACAAATCACTTTTCCTCAGCCTCATTTGTAATTGTAGGTGAAACACAACTTACAGAAGCTATACCATTAATGAATGAAAATTTAACACAAAATATCTCACCTCAGAAGTCTGGCATCAGGAAACATATCCACTAGAACGTAAATGTAGACATACATGCATACATACCAAATTTGTATATATGAAACAAAAAGATCGTACCTGAGATAATTAGTTGTAACAGTACCAGCTTTTGGATTTGGCATGAGTACACGAGGACCCAAAATCTTTCCTACTTGGGCAACCTGATGGGACAGGAAAATGTAAATAAAGTCAGGCATATGAAATATGATCTCCAGACAATACAAACACATTAACTTATGCATATGTATTTTTACCTAGAGGAAAGAACCAAATTAATTAAGAATAAATCCTATTATTCTAAGTTAAGCCAAATCCAATATTCCTCTTTTGATCCAACTGCTTTGCAATTCTTTCCTTCAGTAATTACAACTTTCTCTCTCGCTCTACCCTCAATTTCAATTTCCTTTAAGTTGGCACATGTTGACTGTGTAAGTCCTTTTCATTGAGGCATAAGAACCTTCAACACATCCATATAGTTTCTGTTTGAATTGAATTTTAATCTGAAAAGGTTTATGACACACCTCAATTACATTTTTGTCCTTTGAAACGAAAAATCAGCTAACAAATAGTGATTCTGCATAAGTTTTTAAGATGGAAATTGCTAGAGGCCTCAAAATTTCTACCAAACGTTTTACTCACATGCATGTGGACCACACACTCATGGGGGGAACCCATACCCATGTGAGACATTTGGTAAAAATTTTGGTATCCCTAGCATTACTATTTTAAGATTGCCTAAACCTTTTCATGACAATGATCTCAAATCATATCCTAAATTTGGTGTCTGAAAGCACAGCTGCAGAAAGAGAGGAAAAAAAGGTAGAAAATAGAATAAATACAAAACTTTGATCATAGGAAATGCACAGATCTCGCAATCTATATGAATACTTTCGCTGGACATGCTATAACCAAGTTGATGATGATTTTTCATCTAATGAGAAATCTCCAAACTTAAATTTGAATTTTCTGCTCAGAATTTATCGTAAACACTTTGTCTAAACAGGAGAACAGAGATTCTATTGGCATCCACATAAAAATAAATAAACCAGACGCAGTCTATATTGATCAAACAAAACAGACCTTGGGCATCATATCTGGAGTAGCAATTAATTTATCAAATTCCATGAATCCTCCTTTTATCTGGCCTATCAACTCCTCTCCACCAACCAGATCAGCTCCTGCATTTTTAGCTTCATCGAACTTCTCACCTGAAGATATTCAGCTATGGATATTGAGCCAAGTAATACAACAGACTTTAAGAAGGAATGAAAAATAAAAAATGAGTGTAACATTATCTCATTCTCAAATTCACGAGGCTATGATAATCTGCTTGTATGTAGCACCCTTAGAGAAGCTACAGGCTATGTGGCCGCATTTTGACACGTGTGGGAAACATGGCATAACACAATGGTAAACATTTAATCAATGTTGGAGCATAGCAAGGACACAAGTGCAAAATATTTGTAACATATAAAAGGGGCTCAATTACAAATAGAAAAGGAATATGATTACCACTTAAAAAGTAACAGAATGATCAGTTTAAAATCAAACTAGTTCATAATTTCTGTTTTATCAAGAGAAGCTACAGGCTATGTGGCTGCATTTTGACACGTGTGGGAAACATGGCATAACACAATGGTAAACATTTAATCAATGTTGGAGCATAGCAAGGACACAAGTGCAAAATATTTGTAACAGATAAAAGGGGCTCAATTACAAATAGAAAAGGAATATAATTACCACTTAAAAAGTAACAGAATGATCAGCTTAAAATCAAACTAGTTCATAATTTCTGTTTTATCAACACATAAAAAGAATAGTTAAGACTACTTTTTAAAAAAACAAAGATTAACAAAATAGAAACAAAAAAGTGGAGGCATCCCATGTGCAAATGAGGTATATAAAAGCACCAAAAAATAAATCTACAAGAATCCAAAAGATATAAAACCAGTATGATTTACAAATAGACACATTTGCCCAAAAATTCAAGACAAGAATCCAACAAAGGTGGAAAGAACTCTTTGGACCAAAAGATAATAAAACTGTCCAAATTACTCTCATGAATCAATGCCTCATCTCCCTCAAAATTCTATTGTCTCTCACTCCACAAGCACCCCATGAGACATGAAGGAGCTAACTACCACTATGATGACCGAGTGTGGCACTAGTTTCGTGTTCCTTAGTTTAACCTTGGGTTATGTTGTCGGGGTGTCGGGTTGGCTTGGAACCTTGTTAATTGTTGGGGCTTCTTGTGTTCGTGAGTTTTTCCAAAGCCCTGCTTTTGTTTGCTCCGGAAAGTGCAAGGTTGAATCCAGAGGGCTTGAATTTGGGGCTGGAAAATTTTCTGGGTTGGATGGCTGAGCCGCACGTGCAGGGGCCTTGGGCTGCACGTGTGGAATTCAGGAGATGTTTGGGCAGCACATTGCAATATATGCAGGTGCGGAGCAAGGTGCGTGAGAGGATGGCCGCACGTGCGGGGATGAAGGCCGCACATGCGGGAATGAGGCTCCGCACGTGTGGGGGCATGCGTCGCACGTGCGGGGCACTGGCAGTCCGAAAACTCTGCTTTTTTTTATCTTTTAGGGCTGAATGTATCTCATTGTTTCTACATCTCTCTCTGTCTCTAAAAAACACTTATGCTCCTCATTCTCTCTAAAAACCCTCATCAAGCACTCAAAACCTTTGATTTCTTGCAATCCTTTGGGCCTCGAGTCATCATCTCTCACAAATCTTGGAGATCAAAGCTAGGGCTTCATTTGGTGTAGTGGAAATCGAAAGATCTCCCATCTTGACTCTAGGGCTTCATCTCTTTCATCATCAAACTTTGAGGTAGGGACTTTTTGAGTTATATATACATGTTTTGCATTATTAATGTTGATTCAAAGGTTCTCTTGAAGCTATTATGTTGGTTTTGATTTTATGGCTCAAAATGTAGAGATTTTCAAAAGAGAGTTTCAAAAATCTTAAATCCTTTTAAAATAACATCTTGGGGGTTGAAATTGCTTTAGGTAAGAAAAGATTGTGTTCTTGAGAGTCCCTTTCAAGTGTTTGAGGTGTGTGTGAGTGTGTGTTGTTTGTAAAGAGGAAAAACCTAGAATTTTGTGGGGGATTTCTTGAATAAAAGATGATGGGAGCTTTATGGGTGATATTATATATATATATATATACAAACTCATGTTGGTGTGCCATGTTAAGTAAAGAAAGTGGAGGTTTTCATGTTTAATTACAAATGCATATATATATAGTGATGTGGGCTTCTCTACTCATGAAAATTACTGAGATTGGAGATGGTTGTTTAAATTTTGCAATCGTTTGAAATGATGAAAATGATGGAAGTGCACAGATAGTGGGCATGTTGTTGCATTAATGATAATTGGTAACAAACTTTGGGCTATTTGTGGAATAGCATAGCAAGGAGAAAAAGGAAATTTGATCATCATTGTATATTGTTGACATTATGTTGAAAGTGGACAATTATGGCATTGCATACTCATTCAATTGATTATCACAAGATTTTTATTTAACTTTGACATGTGGCATAGACATTTCTAGCATCTATTGTTACAAGTGTTGAGTTGAGATTTGAAGTCATTTACTTTGAGAAGGGAACAATGTGAAATGATAACTATTGAAATGTTTTGGGATAAATACGTTGGTAAGTCCGGATAGGAGGTGTAGATGAAACTGATTAAGTTGGCCTGAGTGTCCGGGGTGAAAGACTGAAAACACGCACGGAGGAGGTACCATTTCCCTTTCGGTTAGTAACCAGTAAAGTGGGGTTATTGGTAGTACTTATTGAGCCTACTTGCAGACACCAACCTAGGGATTACCTGAGTTGTATTTACCGCCCCTATTGATTTAAAATTGGAAGTTTCGGAAATGTTGAGATTTCAAACTGTTATTCAAACATAGTGATTTTCAAGAAAAGTATGTAATGAATTTCTCTTTAAAACAGCATTGCATGGCATTTGCATTTAAAATTGGAAGGTTGCATAACTATATATACTTTGTGAGAATTCTCTACTGGGCTTTTGCTCACCCCTATGGGATTTTGATGCAGGAAAAGATGTGGTGATCCCGCCAAGTTGAAGACTTGAATATATGTTTTGTGAAGAATCTTGTTGTGAATTTATTTGCCAGCCAAGGGCTTAAATGTAAGGATTCGTGAAACCATTTCTATGTAACCGAGCTTAAGCCCTGGAAATTGTAAGCCCATGAGGGCATATTATTATTTTTGGAATATGATGCTCTACATGCTATAGATTCATGTATTTCTATATCCTTGAATGTATAATTTGCATGTGGAACTTTTGTATAAATCTTGTTGATTGATGGTGAAATGATTGGGGTATTGTTATTTTGTTTAACGGACGTAGGTTGATGTATTAAATTTATGTTGGATTATTTCGGGCCGTTACAACCACAACCTCATATTCCGCCTTCGGCAACCCCTCTGCCAGCACCCAATCAACTCTATAGTAGATTCTTGGCATCATCACTGCCACCAACATGCCAACGTAAGATTAAATGATGAACATTTTTTCTGCATCCTTTTTACACCTACAACACTTTTTCAATGAACCCAGTGTAAATCTAACATAATCAAGATAATTACACCATTCACAGAAACCCTTCAGGAGCTTAATACCCATAGTATGTATATTTGTCATGGTCCTTTTGTCCTTGATAACTAGTTTTGTAATGCCATAACAAAACTATGACCTAGTAATTGAAGTACTGAGAAGAGAGTCTAGAGACACAACTCCCTTAAGGGTTAGTATCCAATGGAGGTTTGATAAATAATGTTTTTAAGTAGCATAGCTGCATAGGTACTGCAATAGATGAGCTCTATCCCTATCCAACATGTCAATATTGATACTTTCAAGAGAATAACCTTTCTCAAACTAGCGGGTTGGGTTGGGTAGGGGTGGGTTGGTGGATTGGCAGGTAAATTGCACATCCCAAATCGCAGGTTTATTCTTCTGTCCTTCTTCATTTTTCTTCTTCCTATATCACTACTCAATTTGTATTGAGAATGAATTCAAGTATTATTAACTTATTAAGATTTGGCATGTCTTCCTTTAAAGGATGAAGGATTGGGACTTAGGAAACTGAGGTTTTTGAACAAAGCTTTTTAGAAAAATGGCTAGGGAGATATGCTGAGGAAGATAAGGGTAGTGTAGAATAAGGATCATACTGTGAGGGCTAATAAAATTTGTACAAGTCTTTTGGGGTGAAATTATGGAAGAACTAAAGGAATGGCTGAGAAGAATTCTCCAAACATATTTACTTTTCGGCAAGAAATTTGCAAAGATGAGATTTCATGATGACTACTGTATGGTAGTAAGCTCCACAAACTAAGAGTTCCAAATCTCTTCAAAATCACATCATATATGGAAGCCATGATACTAGGCAATGTTAGTGCAGTAGATGGCACAGTGGTTTGGCCCACTTGTATAGGGCCTTGCAAGATTGAGACATTGACATGGTGGAAACATCGCCATGCTTTATCCCACTCTTGTAGATACCAAAGGGGTAGAAGGCTTCCTTTGTGGCAGAAGTCACAAAGCATAAAAATTTTAAGGTTAGATTCTATTCTAGTAACTATATTCCTAGCCAATAATTGACCAAGGCCTTCCTAAAGTGTCCTCTTTTCCCTTCTGTCCAAATTACTCTCATGAAACAATGCCTCATCTCCCTCAAAATTCTATTGTCTCTCACTCCACAAGCACCCCATGAGACATGAAGGAGCTAACTACCACAACCTCATATTCCGCCTTCGGCAACCCCTCTGCCAGCACCCAATCAACTCTATAGTAGATTCTTGGCATCATCACTGCCACCAACATGCCAATGTAAGATTAAATGATGAACATTTTTTCTGCATCCTTTTTACACCTACAACACTTTTTCAATGAACCCAGTGTAAATCTAACATAATCAAGATAATTACACCATTCACAGAAACCCTTCAGGAGCTTAATACCCATAGTATGTATATTTGTCATGGTCCTTTTGTCCTTGATAACTAGTTTTGTAATGCCATAACAAAACTATGACCTAGTAATTGAAGTACTGAGAAGAGAGTCTAGAGACACAACTCCCTTAAGGGTTAGTATCCAATGGAGGTTTGATAAATAATGTTTTTAAGTAGCATAGCTACATAGGTACTGCAATAGATGAGCTCTATCCCTATCCAACATGTCAATATTGATACTTTCAAGAGAATAACCTTTCTCAAACTGCGGGTAGCGGGTTGGGTTGGGTAGGGGTGGGTTGGTGGATTGGCGGGTAAATTGCACATCCCAAATCGCAGGTTTATTCTTCTGTCCTTCTTCATTTTTCTTCTTCCTATATCACTACTCAATTTGTATTGAGAATGAATTCAAGTATTATTAACTTATTAAGATTTGGCATGTCTTCCTTTAAAGGATGAAGGATTGGGACTTAGGAAACTGAGGTTTTTGAACAAAGCTTTTTAGAAAAATGGCTAGGGAGATATGCTGAGGAAGATAAGGGTAGTGTAGAATAAGGATCATACTGTGAGGGCTAATAAAATTTGTACAAGTCTTTTGGGGTGAAATTATGGAAGAACTTAAGGAATGGCTGAGAAGAATTCTCCAAACATATTTACTTTTCGGCAAGAAATTTGCAAAGATGAGATTTCATGATGACTACTGCATGGTAGTAAGCTCCACAAACTAAGAGTTCCAAATCTCTTCAAAATCACATCATATATGGAAGCCATGGTACTAGGCAGTGTTAGTGCAGTAGATGGTACAGTGGTTTGGCCCACTTGTATAGGGCCTTGCAAGATTGAGACATTGACATGGTGGAAACATCGCCATGCTTTATCCCACTCTTGTAGATACCAAAGGGGTAGAAGGCTTCCTTTGTGGCAGGAAGTCACAAAGCGTAAAAATTTTAAGGTTAGATTCTATTCTAGTAACTATATTCCTAGCCAATAATTGACCAAGGCCTTCCTAAAGTGTCCTCTTTTCCCTTTATAGATATCAACATTGGAAAGAATTATGATCTTGATAATTTGGTGAAATGGGAAAGTGTTGAAAGAAAATCTAGAAAAAGTTAATAACCTATTGACTGCTAAAGCCTAAATGCTTCTTTTGTTTTCATTATTTAGGATATACCTTACTAGAGCTGACAGCTCAGAGTCATCGTCAAGTGAGGATAAGAGTTAAACATTGATGGATGGTGGGCTCCTATTAGTGGTATACCCTAAAAGTCCCTTGTCATTTAATTAATAAAGGGAAAAGCTTTATTTTATCATACTATCTTTTTTGTGCTATTGTTTACATCATAAGTCCATACAATTAAAGTTCAGAATTTATGCTCTTGAGAGTTAAAATTGAGAGACATGTACTTCTCAGTATTTTATTCTTTAAATTTCCTAGTTATACGATTATTATTTGGATATTAGTAATCCAAACGGACTAGCACGTGTTATGCTTGTTCAATTGGAAGAGGGAGTAGTCTCAAGTCACTTGTGTGGGACAATCAAACAACCATGTGTGTGTTTGTTAGAGAACAAGTGACCACCCAGGAACATATCTAGTTCACTTATATGTTATAGTTGTGTGTGCAATCCTTAGATTGAGAACATCATGATTATCCTATGTGTGCTTTGCTAAGTTTTGACAATACAATATGTTTATATTCTAACAATGAAATATGAACCTGTATAGATAGGGCTTAGTGAGACCCATGGAGTCACGTGAATGTTTAAGAATTGATCCATCACTCTCAAGCTATGAAGCATGGGTACTCCAAAAATGTTGTCGTACTCGTACCGGATACTAGTACTCATACCAATAGAGTTGCATGCGTACCGGGTACTCAAAATGCGTACTAGGTACCTTTTATACATTATTTGGCAGTTGGGTACTCCATGGGTACTTCATGGGTACATCGGGAATACACCAAGCTATGGGACATTGGTGGGGATACGTTTAATTTATCAGAGAGTTCTTATATACTTAAAATTGCAAATCCTTTATTCAATGTGCCAGAGATAAAAGATGTACTATTCAATGATGAAGTTGATATATAGCGATCCCGGTTTTCCCCTTCTCTTGTATATTGTATTCCGGACTTGGTTCCGTGGTTGTGTTGTTGTCTCATTCTCATTTCTTTCCCTTACTCCTTGTATATGAGTCTTGGGTTGTGTTGGGCAGGTTTGAAATAGGTTGGTTATGCCTTGGAACCAAAAGTTGATGCCCAGAATTTGGCCTTCACGCTCAAGCGGGCGTTTTGACGCTCGAGCGTGAATTTCCATCTTCCAGTATTTTTCTCTGCAGGTCTTTGGATGCTCGAGCGGGAGTTTTGACGCTTGAGCGTGACCCTTTGTTTTTGTTCCTCCACTCGAGTGGGGACTTTGACGTTCGAGCGGGGACCATGTCTGCAAAACTTCTGCAGGTGTGCAATCGACACTCGAGCGGCGCTTTTGACACTCGAGCGTGAGTCTGTGTCTGACGCTCGAGCGGGGCGACTTTTATAGCACTTCGGGATTTCACCTTTTTGGATCACTTTTTGATTTTATTTCTCTCTCTTACTTTCCCAAACCCAGATTTGAGAGCCTCTCTCTCTAGATTTCAACTTCTCTCTTCAATATCATCTAGATCTATTGATCTTCTACTTTGGTTCCTTTACAAAAGTGTGGGGTTGGTTTCGCTCTTCATTTTAATCTGAAAAGTTTGGTGTTTGGAGCATTTTGAGTTTTCATCATCTTCTCTCTTGAGCTCCGAATTTGAGGTAGGGATAACTACTCATTTTTATGATCTTTGACATAAATATTTAGTCATTTTGATTTAATGTTGAAGTTGGGTGATTTTGGGTGTTAGGGTTTCAAATGATCAAAGAGGGGTTTTGTTATTTTGACTCATAAATGTATGTTTTGGGTCTTAAAATGATAGTATCGATGTTATTAAAGTTATTTTGGGCCTTTGGATCAATATTGAGAAAAGGGGAAAAAAGCCCTAAATTGTTATGACAAATTAATTCATGTAATTAATTTGGAAAATTATGGAATTATGAAATTAAGTTGGAATTAATGAAATTGGCGTAATATGAGATGATGTAACGCCCTCAAAAAATATACCCATTCTATATATCATTGACATGCATTATTTAAAGAAAACACTTTAATAATTCATTATAATATCCATCAGAGTCTTACTAAACAAAAGCATTACATGTAACATCAAAGTAAATGCCTTACCGGCTTATATCTTTCCAAGCCAACACTTGGACACAAAGTATGAGTTCTAACTCAAATATAAATAAAGCCCTAGGCTTGAGTGTTTACATGTACTAACAATGAAAAACAAATAACTAAAAATAGTCTTCAAAATCCAAGTCCTTCCAAGCTAAGTCCTTGGAGGTAGCTTATCACCTGAACCTGAAAATGATGTTCCCATAAAGGGTGAGCCACAGCCCAGTAGAAATATACTAAACCAAATATAAGCATTGAATAAAGCTATAGCATTCAATAGATGGTTAACCAAGATAATCAAATACTTCATTTTACAGTCTCATGACACTATTGTCTATCAAGACAATCATCTTTTAACTTTATCGAAATTGAAAAGAAAAGGAAATTGAATAAATATGGAAGTGGAATAAAAATAAAAATGGAAGTTGCATAAAATTAAAAATGGAAGTTCATTCAAGAAACCACTACACCTTAACGATCTATTTGGAAATTAAATAAAAAAGGAAATTCAATAGAAAAAGAAATTGAATAAAAATAAAAATGGAAG
>NW_021026110.1:368894-384650 GCF_004153795.1 Camellia sinensis
ACAATAAATAGATCGAATAGGGGCCATAAATTTGTGTGCGTTGTGGGAGGGCAAAAACATCAGAAACTAACCCTGAGGCCGAAGCACTGTTAACAGCCGCACTTTGCGTATAGTCACCTATCTCACTCTCTCGGTTGAGGATTGACAGACGATGGGTGTTGAGTGAAGGTTTCTTCCTTTGTGGCAGGAAGTCACAAAGCGTAAAAATTTTAAGGTTAGATTCTATTCTAGTAACTATATTCCTAGCCAATAATTGACCAAGGCCTTCCTAAAGTGTCCTCTTTTCCCTTTATAGATATCAACATTGGAAAGAATTATGATCTTGATAATTTGGTGAAATGGGAAGTGTTGAAAGAAAATCTAGAAAAAGTTAATAACCTATTGACTGCTAAAGCCTAAATGCTTCTTTTGTTTTCATTATTTAGGATATACCTTACTAGAGCTGACAGCTCAGAGTCATCGTCAAGTGAGGATAAGAGTTAAACATTGATGGATGGTGGGCTCCTATTAGTGGTATACCCTAAAAGTCCCTTGTCATTTAATTAATAAAGGGAAAAGCTTTATTTTATCATACTATCTTTTTTGTGCTATTGTTTACATCATAAGTCCATACAATTAAAGTTCAGAATTTATGCTCTTGAGAGTTAAAATTGAGAGACATGTACTTCTCAGTATTTTATTCTTTAAATTTCCTAGTTATACGATTATTATTTGGATATTAGTAATCCAAACGGACTAGCACGTGTTGTGCTTGTTCAATTGGAAGAGGGAGTAGTCTCAAGTCACTTGTGTGGGACAATCAACAACCATGTGTGTGTTTGTTAGAGAACAAGTGACCACCCAGGAACATATCTAGTTCACTTATATGTTATAGTTGTGTGTGCAATCCTTAGATTGAGAACATCATTATATCCTATGTGTGCTTTGCTAAGTTTTGACAATACAATATGTTTATATTCTAACAATGAAATATGAACCTGTATAGATAGGGCTTAGTGAGACCCATGGAGTCACGTGAATGTTTAAGAATTGATCCATCACTCTCAAGCTATGAAGCATGGGTACTCCAAAAATGTTGTCGTACTCGTACCGGATACTAGTACTCATACCAATAGAGTTGCATGCGTACCGGGTACTCAAAATGCGTACTAGGTACCTTTTATACATTATTTGGCAGTTGGGTACTCCATGGGTACTTCATGGGTACATCGGGAATACACCAAGCTATGGGACATTGGTGGGGATACGTTTAATTTATCAGAGAGTTCTTATATACTTAAAATTGCAAATCCTTTATTCAATGTGCCAGAGATAAAAGATGTACTATTCAATGATGAAGTTGATATATAGCGATCCCGGTTTTCCCCTTCTCTTGTATATTGTATTCCGGACTTGGTTCTGTGGTTGTGTTGTTGTCTCATTCATTTCTTTCCCTTACTCCTTGTATATGAGTCTTGGGTTGTGTTGGGCAGGTTTGAAATAGGTTGGTTATGCCTTGGAACCAAAAGTTGATGCCCAGAATTTGGCCTTCACGCTCAAGCGGGCGTTTTGACGCTCGAGCGTGAATTTCCATCTTCCAGTATTTTTCTCTGCAGGTCTTTGGATGCTCGAGCGGGAGTTTTGACGCTGAGCGTGACCCTTTGTTTTTGTTCCTCCACTCGAGTGGGGACTTTGACGTTCGAGCGGGACCATGTCTGCAAAACTTCTGCAGGGTGCAATCGACACTCGAGCGGCGCTTTTGACACTCGAGCGTGAGTCTGTGTCTGACGCTCGAGCGGGCGACTTTTATAGCACTTCGGGATTTCACCTTTTGGATCACTTTTTGATTTTATTTCTCTCTCTATTTCCCAAACCCAGATTTGAGAGCCTCTCTCTCTAGATTTCAACTTCTCTCTTCAATATCATCTAGATCTATTGATCTTCTACTTTGGTTTCTTACAAAAGTGTGGGGTTGGTTTCGCTCTTCATTTTAATCTGAAAAGTTTGGTGTTTGGAGCATTTTGAGTTTTCATCTCTTCTCTCTTGAGCTCCGAATTTGAGGTAGGGATAACTACTCATTTTTATGATCTTTGACATAATATTTAGTCATTTTGATTTAATGTTGAAGTTGGGTGATTTTGGGTGTTAGGGTTTCAAATGATCAAAGAGGGGTTTTGTTATTTTGACTCATAAATGTATGTTTTGGGTCTTAAAATGATAGTATCGATGTTATTAAAGTTATTTTGGGCCTTTGGATCAATATTGAGAAAAGGGGAAAAAGCCCTAAATTGTATGACAAATTAATTCATGTAATTAATTTGGAAAATTATGGAATTATGAAATTAAGTTGGAATTAATGAAATTGGCGTAATATGAGATGATGTAACGCCCTCAAAAATATACCCATTCTATATATCATTGACATGCATTATTTAAAGAAAACACTTTAATAATTCATTATAATATCCATCAGAGTCTTACTAAACAAAAGCATTACATGTAACATCAAAGTAAATGCCTTACCGGCTTATATCTTTCCAAGCCAACACTTGGAACACAAAGTATGAGTTCTAACTCAAATATAAATAAAGCCCTAGGCTTGAGTGTTTACATGTACTAACAATGAAAAACAAATAACTAAAAATAGTCTTCAAAATCCAAATCCTTCCAAGCTAAGTCCTTGGAGGTAGCTTATCACCTGAACCTGAAAATGATGTTCCCATAAAGGGTGAGCCACAGCCCAGTAGAATTATACTAAACCACAAATAAGCAATGAATAAAGCAATAGCATTCAACAGATGGTCAACCAAGATAATCAATTACTTCATTTTACAGTCTCATGACACTATTGTCTAAGACACGTTTTACTTTCCAATTTTATCAACATGGCTCAGAACCTGGCCAAACTTACAACAGTGAATTACATATATCATATTCACATCCTTCCAATATCAACAAACAAACGAGACTCAAGCTCAAATCAAAACACTTCATACTTCCAGATTGATACACATTTTAGTGCTGTATCAATAAAACACTTCTATATAAATAAGCAACATAAAAGTGATGCTAATGGAGTCCATCCCTATTCCTCCCAAACAAAATCCGGTTTAGAGGTCCATCCCCTATCTTCCCCTAAACCGTGGAGTACATCCCCTATCTCCTCCCACAAAAACAATGTATGCAAATGCAATGCTCAATCAATACACGTATTTTCTGTATCAATGCATAGTCAAAATTAATGACTTAACCAATGTGATTAGTTTCAGTTATTCCTAATCCACATGCAATGTCTACAACAATCATGACTATCCTCCACCGATAGCCCAAAACAGTTATTTCTAGACTGGAAATAAATATATCACAAATTCAATGGACAAATGATTCAAATTATCCAACTACGCCATTTAATCAATGAATTCCCCAATTCCATGAATTAATTATACAAATTAATTTAATAACACAACTAGGTTTTTCCCAAAATTTACCAAGTATCCCCAACATATCAAAATACCAAAACTTAGAACAAAACCTATAAAATGGAGTAGGAAATCCCTACCTCGAAGAAACAACCCAAATGGTGAAGACAGAGATGAGTGCCCAAATACTAATGTGCTCCAAATCGCCAAATGTTCAGATTAAATGAAAGCCCTCGACTCCCTCTATATTTTTAATAAAGCAACTAGGGTAGAAACACCCTCTAAATAGATCAAATCTAAGAAAGAAGGTGAGTAGGGGAGAGAGAAGTCGGACCTAGGGTTTGGAATCAAAGAAGATGAAAAAGATTGATCAAAACCCGCTGCTGTGTATATAAACTGGACAGGCTCGCTCGAGCGAATACTTGGTCGCTCGAGCGACCAGACACAGAGAAGCTACGCTCGATTGAGCCAAGGAAGCCTTGCTCGAGCCAACAACCCAAAAGCTCGCTCGAGCGAAAGAAAACTCGATCGAGCGAAGAACTCAAACCCTCAGGTCTGTAACCAGACTCACGCTCGAGCGAAAGAACTATTGCTCGAGCGAAGAACGAACTAACTAACTCGCTCGAGCGAAGAAAAGCTCGCTCGAGCCCAAAATGCACAGCTACAGGTACAAATCAGACGCAACCTCTCGCTCGAGCTACCAAACCCCGGCTCGAGCGAAGAACCAAAAATAACAGCTCGCTCGAGCTACAAACTCCTCGCTCGAGCGAAGATCCAAAATTCTGGACAACAACACTTGGTTTCTAAACCCAACCAACCTGAAACAAACCTGCCCAACACCTCCTATAAGTCCAAATGAGAAAATAAGGGACAACAACAACAATTATACAATGACAGAATCTACAGAACCTAAGTCCGGATACAATAATTAAATGGGAGAAGACCGGGGTCGCTATAGATGGAATTGTGGAGTTGGATTTATTAATCACTCACCTTTGAAAATTGTTGATAGATTATCTGTTGATGTAATTATTTTCCGTTTAGAGATAATTGCTTTGGGCTATCGGTGGAGGATAGTCTTGATTGTTGTAGACAATGCATGATGATTAGGTGAACTAAAACTAATCAATTTAATATGTCATCGAATATGACGATTGGAATAATACATCAAATGTATGTATCGATTGATTATGTATATGATATGTGTTTATGTACATTGTGTTGTGTGGGAGAAGATAGGGGATGTACTCCACGGTTTAGGGGAAGATAGGGGATGGACTCCTAAACCGGATAATGTTTGGGAGGAGATAGGGGATGGACTCCATCGATACAGCAAATATGTGTATCTATTGAAGTATTGATACAACAAATCTGTGTATCATATATGAAGTACGGAAATGTATTTGAGATTGATACAGCAATTATGTGTATCTAATGTGAATTGTGAAGTATTTAATTTGAGTTGTTATCTCAATTGAAATGGAAGCATTATTGATATGAGATATAGGCCCTGTTTGGTAGAGCTGTGGGAAAGTGCTTATAACTTATGCCTAAACAGCTTATAGCTTATAACTATGAACATAAGCTGATTTCTGACTTATAAATTAAGCATCTCCTGCCCCACTCAAAGAATAAGCTGATTTCTGACTTCCAAAAAACTATAAGCTATAAGCTATAAGCTAAACCAAACACATCAAAATAGCTTAAATTAAGCTGAAAGCTGAAATAAGCAGCTTTTAAGCTGCACCAAACAGGCACATAATCTCATTTAAAATATATGACCAGGTTCTGAGCCAGGGTTAAGAAATGGAAAACGAATTGAAACATGGACACATTTGTCATGTAATTATAATGGGTTATGAATTGATTTATGTGAGTTAAACATTTATCAAATACTGATGTTTTAGTTATTGCTCATACTGTTTAGCATATTTCTATTGGGCGTTGGCTTACCCTATACGGGACATCATTTTCAGGTACAGGCAGCATGCCACCTCCAAGGACATAACTTGAGAGGCTTAGTGGCTGGGATGTCTTTTGTGATTACATTTTTGTATTACATGTATATCAAGCCAAGGGCTTATTATCTGTGTTGAGTTAGTACTCACTTTTTTGTAACCAAGTGTTGACTTGGAAAGTTGTAAGCCCTTAGGGCATTTAATTTTTTTGTCAACATGTAATACATTTTGTAATGAATACTCTGATGAAATGTAATTATGTTCTATTCTCTTATGTCTGAGTATGTCAAGAATATATTATTGATGGATTTATTTTGAGGGCGTTACATGATAGAAGTGAAAACTAAAGCTTCAAGTTTTTAAATTTTACTTAGCTTGCTTTTGGAATGAAACTTTGTTTTGTAATTTCTCCTATTTAATGGCATTAAAATAGCTTATAGACTTTGCTTTGGTATTGGTATTGTTGAACTACGATTTCTCTTTTGGTTTTGTAATTTCTTCTTTTAATTTTGGTATTGAACTTTGATTTGCAGATTGACTCTCAAACTATAAATTATAAAAAAATAAAAAATTTATTGACGTACCCCAACCGAACCCGTATCCTATCTTTTTTAGGTCTTGTTGTATCGGCGTACCCGTACCAATACCCGTACTCGCACCTGTGCTTCATAGCTCTCAAGTAAAGAGATAGAATATATGTGATATATTAGGATATAACTCGAGAAAGACCTTGGTCAAGGCAAAGTAATAATTAGAAAGGAGTTTCTAATTTCACCAATGCAAGTTGATATGCATTAGATTAGAAACATGATTGAGTTAGGGGTTTGACAAACCTCAATGTCCTAATGACCTTTTGAGACATTATACGATGGAAGGATTGAATGTATGGTAACTGTTAGAAGTGCTCATTTTGTATGTTCATAATATCTGGTATGTTCATAATATGTTGCTTGGTGTCACAAGATTTGTGGGAGCCCAAGTAAATGTTCCATGGGACATTTAAAATACATAATAAATATCAAGAATTTATATTATTTCTACTAAATAGATAAGTGTGAACCTAAAATTTCACACACAAGAAGGGCAACGTGTAATAGAATGGAATGAAAAGAGTTAATCCATATAGCGATCCCGGCTTTCCCTTTTTGTATCTGTTGTATCCCGGACTCTGGCTCCGTGGATTTGGTTGTTGTTAATCTCATTGTCGTCCTTTGATTCCATTTGTTTGAGTCTTAGGATGTATTGGGCAGGGTTGTTACAGGTTGGTTAAGCCTTGGTTTCAATTCCTTGTTGCCCAGTTTTCAAACGGTCCGCTCGAGTGGGTCTTCTTGCGCTCGAGCAGATATTGCACACTCCCAGTATTTTGGTGCTCTGCAAAACTTCTGCAAGCATGTTTTTCACGCTCGAGCGGGTTTCTTTACGCTCAAACGATCGCGCTCGAGCGGGTATGTTGGCGCTCGAGCGGGTAGTACTTTGTCTATGAAAGTTCTTGGGAGGGGGAAATCTACGCTCGAGCGAACTGGTTTTCGCGCTCGAGCGGATGTACTTTATTCTTGTGTCTTGGCGCTCAAGCGGGCTTTATTACGCTCGAGCGGACCTTGTTCTTTTGTTCTTGACGTTGTGTTTTCCGCTCGAGCGGGAATGTCGTATATCAAAAGGCAGTTAGGCATTTCTAAATCACTTTTTACATCCTCACTCTCTCTCTTACTTTTCAAAAACGCCATTTGAGAGCTTCTCTCTCTAGAACCTTGCCTTCTTTCTAGGTATTGATCTAGTAAGAGTTGTTTCCTCACCTTTGGCCTTTACAAAAAAGTTGTTGATCGTCAAGGGCTATCTTGTGATCCAAAAATCTCGGGATTTGGAGCATTTCCGTTTTCTTCATCTTCTTCGTTGGGTGTCAACTTTTGAGGTAGGGATTTCTACTCACTACTATGGGTTTTAACCTAGATTTTTGGGCATTTGGTTAAATGGTTGAAAAGAGGTTTGCTATTTTGACTCTAAAATGTGTATTGTGGGTTTCAAAATAATGATATTGTTGTTGGTTGTTGATATATAGACCATTGGGTCAATATTGGAAAATGGGGTAGAAAACCCTAATTGGTTGTATAAATTAATTGGTATGATTAATTTGGAAAAATTGTGGTTATATGAAATTGAGTTGGAACTAAATGAAATTAGCTCATTATATTATAAAATGGTAGAGTTCGATTTATTAATCACTCACTATTGGAAACATTGATATTTTATCTGTTGGAGCTTTTATTATCTGTTTAGAAATAATTGCTTTGGGCTACCGGTGGAGGGTAGTTTTGATTGTTGTAGACAATGCATGATGATTAGGCAAACTAAAACTAATCAATTGGATGTGTCATAGAGTATGACGGTTAGTAGAATACATTAACGTTATGTATTGATTGATTGTGTATATGACCTTTGTGTATATACGTTGTGTGTGTGGGAGGAGATATGGGATGTACTCCACGGTTTAGGGGAAGATAGGGGATAGACCTTTAAACCGGATGTTGTTTGGAAAGAGATAGGGGATAGACTCCACTGATACAGCTCATATGTTTGTCAGTTAATGTGTTGATACAACTTATATACTTATCTATGGAAGTGTTGATATAGCTCATATGCTTATCTGTTGAAGTGTTGATATAGCTCATATGCTTATCTGTTGAAGTGTTGATATAGCTAGTATGCTTATCTATTGTGAAATGGGAAATGTTTAATATGAGTCGTTATCTCATGTAAACTGTTGGCCAGGTTCTGAGTCGTTATTGTGAATTATGAATTTGATAAGAAATGAAATGAAATGAAACATGGACATAGTGGTCATGTAATGGAAGTGGCTTATGAATTGATGTATGGGAGTCAAACGTTTATCAATTGCTAATGTCTTAGTTACTGCTCATACTGTGTTTAGCATATCTCTACTGGGCGTTGGCTCACCCTATATGGGACATTATTTTCAGGTACAGGTAGCATGTCACCTCCAAGGACATAGCTTGGATGGATATGGGAGTTGAAGACTCTTTTTGATTATTTTGTTTGTAATACATGTACATCAAGCCAAGGGCTTAATTTGTATAGAGTTAGCACTCTTCTTTTGTGTAACCAAGTGTTGACTTGGAAAGCTGTAAGCCGGTAGGGCATTTGCTTTTATTGTTAACATGTAATACTGCTGTAAGAACAACTCTGATGAATAGAAATGGTTGATTTCTTTTATAACAATGCATGTTTAAAGTGATGAGTTTTTTGTATTATTTTGAGGGCGTTACAACTTGGTATCAGAGCGCACCAGGTTCGAATACCTTGGGTACATGGGAAGTGATTAGTATCACAATGGGTTTGTCTCGTTTGATTAGAGGCTTAGATGTAGTGTCATGTGCCACGTGTTTAATTGATAACATGCTTATGTGACTATGTGGGTATGGAACGTAGTTTCTAGGATGTTGATTGGATCCATGGGTTTCTGGGAGTCTTGTTGGAAAAGCACTTGATCAATGCTGTTTCTAACCGGAACTCTAGTAACGCCTCGGGACTGTCATTATCCGGAAATGAAATTCGTAATTGTTTACGTGATTATGTGCTTACGTGGAATGAATTACAGTTGTCCATGCATTAGGACACGAGTGTTATAGCTTCGGCACATTTGTGAATGTGCTAATAGTCTTGGTTACCTTTATTAGGATGTCAGGACGAGGACGTGGTAGGCGTGGCAGGCATGGTAGGCAGGAAATGCCTTTACCGGATGATGTTCCGGCAATGCAGGAGAGAGTTGGTCAGGCCAATGTGGCCGAGCCAGAGGGTCAGCAGGCTATGGGCGCCTTGGCCCGAGAAATAGCGGGAGCTTTGGGTATTCTCAGAGCTGAGGATCAGGTTGCTGAGGCAGGACCTTCTTTCTTGAAAAGGGAGTTCTTCCGGTCTAACCCGGACGAATTTGTTGGGGATCCGAAAGAGCCACTTAAGGCTGACGAATGGTTAGAACAGATGGAGAAGACATTCGAGATGCTTGGCATCGAGGATGGGGCGTTAAAGGTGACCTTGGCATCCTTCCAACTGAAGGGAGATGCGGGTCAATGGTGGAAGTACGAGAAGGGCAGTGTTGGTGGTGCATGGGAGACTTTTGTGAATGCCTTACAGGGGAAGTTTTTATCTTCGGCTGCCAGAGAGAAGCTGAGGGAACAGTTTTGCCAGCTTAAACAGCAGGGCTTGTCAGTGGCCGAGTTTGAGGCTACATTTACTAGTTTGTCCAGATTTGCACCTGAACTTGTGGCGTCCGAGGAACGTCGTTGCTTTGAGTTTGAGCGGAAGTTGAGGCGTGGACTCAAGTTGAGGGTTGGTGGGTCGTTTATTCTGGAGTATAGACGTTTGGTTGATGCTGCAGCTCATATGGAGATTATGATGCAGGAGGAGGATGAAGGGCAGAGAGGCTCCAAGAGGAGCCAAGATGGTCAGGGTGATGGCAGGAGACAGAGAGGTTCTAACCCTCAGCAGTCTCAGGGTGGTTTGGCTAGATCGACCTTTCCAGTGCCGAGTGCAGGCTCTGGGAGAGGTAGTCAGGGAGGCTTAACTTGTTTCACATGTGGCCAGCTGGGTCACAAGTCTTTGATTTGCCCGCAGAAAGAAGGGGGTCAGCGAGCTGCTTCTTCTTCAGCTAGACCTCAAGGCCAGAGTCAGGGCAGGGGCCAGCCTTTGTCTTGTTATCAGTGTGGTCAGCCTAGGCACCTGAAGAGGTTTTTACCACAGTTGAGTGCCACTTCGAGAGCGTCTGGTTCTAGGCAGACGCAAAGTTATCAGCCAGCTCAGTCTGTGCAGGCCTCGAGGGCCAATCTGGGAGCTTCGTCATCCCAGTCTGTGCAGCAGTCTTTTGCTCCTAGAGGTGAGCAGGTGGATCAGGGGCCTACAGGGCGCGTGTATGCTGTTACCGCGCAGGACCTAGTACCGGCTCCGTCAGTAGTGAGAGGTACCTTTTTGTTTTGCAACTCAGTTGCTAGTGTATTGACTGATACGGGTGCGTCTCATTCTTTTGTATCTATTGCATTTGCATCTGTGTTGGAGTTGGAGTTAGCACTGTTAGCATCTCCTATTTGTGTAGTATCACCTGTTGGGGGTGAATTGATTTTGAAACACGGATGTAGAGGTTGTGATATAGAGGTCGCCAACCGTAGGCTTCATTTTCCTTTTGTTGTTATGCCCATGAAGGGTTTTGATGTTAATTTGGGTATAGACCAGCTATCGTCATACCGGGCTGTCATTGATTGCTACCGCCAGAGGGTCACAGTTTGCACCTTGAGCAGGGAGTGTTTCCATTTCTTGGGGGATCGGGTTGGTAGTGTGTTGCCACCGGTGTATAATCCGCGAGGGCGGAATGAGCTTAGTGGTCCACTTGCTAGCTTTATGAGTGGTGAGTGTGATGAAAACCAGATTGTATTGCCGAGGGTGGTTTGTGAGTATTCAGATGTTTTTCCCGAGGATCTTGTTAGTTTGCCACCTCACCTAGAGATAGAGTTCTCTATTGATCTAGTGCCCGGCACGGCGCCGATTTCTATGGCACCTTATCGTTTTGCCCCAGCCGAGTTGAGTGAGTTGAAGACTCAGCTTCAGGAGTTGTTAGATAAGGGTTTTGTTCGCCCCAGTGTTTCACCATGGGGAGCACCGGCCCTCTTTGCTAAAAAGAAAGATGGTGCCTTGAGACTTTGTATCAACTACCAGAAGTTGAATCGAGCTACGATCAAGAATAAATACCCTATGCCCCGTATAGATGATCTGTTTGACCAGTTGAAGGGTTCCCGTTGTTTCTCTAAGATAGACTTGAGATCGGGTTACCACCAGTTGAGGGTTAGGGAAGAGGATATTCCGAAGACGGCATTCTGTACGCGGTATGGCCATTATGAGTTTCTGGTGATGCCATTTGGGCTCACCAATGCACCGGCAGTCTTTATGGACTTGATGAACCAGATCTTCCGGGAATTCCTAGATCGCTTTGTGGTCGTTTTCGTAGACGACATACTGATTTATTCATCTTCTGAGGAGGAGCACTAAGAACACTTGAGAGTGGTGCTTGAGCTGCTTAGAGCCCATAGGCTGTATGCCAAGTTTGGGAAGTGTGAGTTCTGGCTAGGAGAAGTCAAGTTCTTAGGCCATGTGGTATCCGGGGAAGGGGTGTCTGTTGATACATCCAAGGTTGAGGCAGTGCAAGATTGGGCACAGCCTAAGAATATTTTTGAGATCCGCAGTTTTCTAGGATTAGTTGGGTATTACCGCCGGTTTGTGAAAGATTTCTCCAGCCTAGCTTCGCCGTTGACTAGACTAACTCAGAAAAGGGTCAAGTTTGTGTGGAGTGAGACTTGTGAAAATTCGTTCCAAGAATTGAAGGTTAGATTGACCACCGCTCCGGTGTTGATTATTCCGGAAAGAGGGTTGGGTTATGCAGTCTATTGTGATGCCTCACGAGAGGGTTTGGGTGGTGTGTTGATGCAAGAGGGGAAAGTGGTATCGTATGGCTTACGTCAGTTGAAAATACACGAGAAGAATTACCCTACTCATGACCTAGAGTTAGCAGTTGTGATTTTTGCCTTGAAGATTTGGAGGCACTACCTTTATGGTGAGAGGTTCGAGGTGTTCTCGGACCATAAGAGTTTGAAGTACCTATTTACACAGAGGGACTTGAATTTGAGGTAGAGAAGGTGGATGGAGTTCATTGAGGACTATGATTTTGAGTTACACTATCACCCGGGAAAGGCCAATGTTGTGGCCGATGCCCTTAGTAGGAAATCCATCAGTGATGTAGCTTGTATAGCCATCCGGGAATGGGAGATGTTGGGTGCACTTGGCGAGTTTGATTTGCTTCTGGGCGAATCCGTTGAGGCTGCAGCCTAGTTTTCTGTTGTTGCACAGCCTACACTTGTGACTCGAGTGTTAGAGGCACAGAGAGGTGACCTTGAGGTAGAATCCCTCCGAGAGAAGATCTCCAGTGGGAAGGTTGAGAAGGGTTTGACGGTGTATCCCGACCTAAACGTGAGATACAGAGATCGTTCGTTTGTGCCGGAGTCTTGCCAAGAGGAAGTACTCCGAGAGTTCCATCATTCACGCCTTGCGGTGCATCCGGGAGGCACTAAGATGTGTCAGGATTTGGGTCGCCAGTTCTGGTGGCGGGGTATGAAGAGAGATGTGGTTGTTTTCGTATCGAAGTGCCTTACTTGTCAGCAAGTGAAGGCCGAGCATCAGAGGCCAGCGGGTTTGTTGCAACCCTTGCCTATTGCCGAGTGGAAGTGGGAGCATGTCACTATGGACTTCGTTGTAGGTCTTTCGAGGACTCAACAGGGTAGTGATGCTATTTGGGTGGTTGTAGACTGGTTGACTAAGTCGGCGCATTTTATCCCTATGCGCGTGAGAGATTCGAAAGATCATCTCGCCGACCTGTATGTTCGGGACATAGTGACATTGCACGGGGTCCCAGTGACGATCGTCTCAGATAGAGATCCTCGTTTTACTGCTAGGTTGTGGCAGAGTTTGCAGAGTGCCTTGGGCACTAAGTTGACCTTTAGTACGGCTTACCATCCTCAGACTGACGGGCAGTCCGAGCGAACTATTCAGATCCTTGAGGATATGCTTCGAGGTTGTGTCCTTGACTTTAGTGGGACGTGGGAGAGGCACTTGCCCTTGGTGGAGTTTGCCTACAACAACAGTTTTCAGTCTAGCATCGGTATGACACCGTTTGAGGCCTTGTATGGTCGACCGTGTAGGTCTCCAGTTTGTTGGGCCGAGGTGGGTGATGCACATTTATTGGGCCCGAAGTTGGTTAGGGAGACGACGGAGAAAGTTGAGCTTATCCGTAGGAGGCTTGTTACAGCCCAGAGTCGCCAAAAGAGTTATGCCGACCGTAGGAGGAGGCCTTTGGCGTTTGAGTTAGGTGATCATGTTTTTTTGAAAATATCACCTAGACAAGGTTTGATGAGGTTTGGGAAGAGTGAGAAGTTATCCCCTCGGTTTATCGGTCCCTTTGAGATCCTTAAGAGGATCGGGGAAGTTGCTTATCGTTTGGCTTTGCCACCGCAGTTGTCCGGGGTTCATGACGTGTTTCATGTTAGTATGCTTCGGAAGTACGAGCCGGATCCGTCCCATGTGTTGGATTGGACCGACTTGGAGGTAGATGAGGATGCCTTGTATGAGGAGAGGCCGGTCCGGATCTTGGATAGGCGGGATCAAGTCTTGCGAGGCAAGACCATTCCCTTGGTAAATGTTTTGTGGAAACATCACGGAGTGGAGGAATCCACTTGGGAACGTGAGTTGGAAGTTCGTTAGAAGTATCCGGACATGTTTGTTGATGTGTAATCTTGTAATGAAATTTTGTAATAATATTGAACTTTAAGAGCATTGTATGTGTCTTAAGTTGTAAAACATTATGAATGTTTTGGTAATTGGAAGCTATGTTAACATTGTGTGTAACGCCCTCAAAATTAACCCATTATATATCATTGACATGCATTATTTAAAGAAGACAATTTATTAATTCATTCATCAGAGTATTACTAAATAAAGCATTACATGTAACATCGAATAAAATGCCTTACAGGCTTACATCTTTCCAAGCCAACACTACAAAAAATATGAGTTCTAACTCAATATAAGAAAAGCCCTAGGCTTGAATGTTTACATGTACTAATAAATAAAGACAATTAACTAAAGGTAGTCTTCCTCAATCCAGAAGCCAAACCCTCCCAAGCTAAGTCCTTGGAGGTAGTTTATCACCTGAACCTGAAAATGATGTTCCCATAAAGGGTGAGCCACAGCCCAGTAGAAATATACTAAACCACATATAAGCAATGAATAAAGCAATAGCATTCAACAGATGGTTAACCAAGATAATCCATTACTTCATTTACAGTCTCATGACACTATTGCCTACGATACGTTTTACTTTCCAATTTTATCAACATGGCTCAGAACCTGGCCAAACTTACAACAGTGAATTACATATATCATATTCACATCCTTCCATTATCAACAAACAAATGAGACTCAAGCTCAAATCAAACACTTCATACTTCCAGATTGATACACATTTTAGTGCTGTATCAATAAAACACTTCTATATAAATAAGCACACATAAAAGTGATGCTAATGGAGTCCATCCCCTATCTCCTCCCAAACAAAATCCGGTTAGAGGTCCATCCCCTATCTTCCCCTAAACCGTGGAGCACATCCCCTATCTCCTCCCACACAAAACAATGTATGCAAATTAAACGGGACCAAGTCTTGCAAGGCAAGACGATTCCCTTGGTTAAAGTTTTGTGGAAACATCACCGGGTTGAGGAAGTAACTTGGGAGCATGAATCGAAAGTCTGAGAGAAATATCGAGACTTATTTGTTGGTCTTTAAACATATAATGAGGTTTTGATTATGTTAACGAAATGTAAAAGCATTGTATATGTTTTGAAATATGAGAACATTGTATATGTTGAATATGTTTTTATGTTCTGGAAATATGGAATATATATATATTGAAATCACTGTTCTTGACCAAATCATTGCAATTACACCATGCAGATAAACAGGACAGTTAGGTTTCATTTCATGACATCTTTGCACTTTGAACCCTTGTACATAATATTAAGACAGTAATCCATTTGGTAAAACATAATTGTCCTTTTTAAAAAAATTAAAAATGAAGTTTGACACAACAATGATAAGGAATTAATTATTTTTTGGCATGTATCAATGATTACGTACTCCATGTTGGAAATCACAACTTGGGCTCAATAGGCCATTGTCATTTCATCACAAGTGGCTACCTATAAGAATATATCAAAAATGAATCAAAATACAGTTCCGATTTATAGCCCAAAAATACTGAGGCCCGAATGGCCCAAGTTCCAAAATGACGTCGTTTTGGATTTTTTTTTTCCTTCCTCTTTTCTGTCTGAAGCAGAGATGAAGAAGAAGAAGAAATAGAAGTAGAAGAAGAGGAGAGAGAGAGCATCAACCAACTCAGATCATCATCATCAACCAAGAGAGAGCATCAACATCAAACAATAACACACCATCATCATCATCATCATCATCAACATCAAACAACAACATATCATTATCATCACATATCATCTTTTCTTCCTCTGTTTTTTTTTTCTTTTCTTCTTCCATAACTCAGACACACACATATATCATTAATACACACAAACACAAATCTATACACATACACAGATCATCAATAGATCGAGGAACATAGAGACACACACACATAGATCATCAACAGATATACAGATCTGTGTATGCACACACAGATCTATCCGTGTATACAAAGATCTGTATATACACATAGAGGATGGCGGCGCCGGTGATGGGTGGAGCCTCTTTCTTTCTCTCTGTTCCCTCTTTTTCTCTCTTTTTCTTT
>NW_021026110.1:385716-490950 GCF_004153795.1 Camellia sinensis
TGTATGCTTATCTGTTGAAATGTGGATACAGCTTGTATGTTTATCTGTTGAGATGTTGATATTGCTAGTAGGCTTATCTATTGTATAATGGGAAACGTTTAATATGAGTCACTGTCTCATATAAGCTGGACGTTTGGCAAACACCCATTCGGGCCATTCGAGCCCTTCCTTTTTGGGCTACCAAGCATTTTTGGTTATTAAAAGCAAGTGAGAGGAGGGAGAATTTCAAACCATCCATGAATTTTCTGTTAGTTGAGAGTTTTTTTTAGTAATGATTGAGACCTCATCTTCATCCCACAAGATCTTCACAATATTCTTATAAATCTGAACTACTCATGATGTAGATTTTACACATACAAGAGTGGATCCCACACATATATTGAGGGCCAAGATCACTTTAGGAGTGTGGGGTCATCTCCAAAGGAGTTCCAAACATTTTTCAATTTTTTTTTGATGTGGTCACTTGCTAACATAATCTGACTTCTTGTGTTTTGTCCATCTCTCATGAAAGGTACTACATGGCTGCCAGCGTGGTACTCACACACCCAAAAAATTTCTCAAGAGGAGAGAGGGTATAGTGATCCCAGTTTTCCCTTTCTGTATTTGTTGTATTTCGGACTTTGGTTCCGTGGAGTTGATAGTTGTTTACCTTGTTGTCATCCTTTAATTCCGCATGTTTGAGTTTTAGAATGTTTTGGGCAGGGTTGTTACAGGTTGGTTAAGCCTTGGTTTCAATTCCTTGTTGCCCAGTTTTCAGACGGTCCGCTCGAGCGGGTCTTCTTGCGCTCGAGCAGATATTGCACACTCCCAGTATTTTGGCGCTCTGCAAAACTTCTGCAAGCATGTTTTTTACGCTCAAGCGGGTTTCTTTACGCTCAAGCATCGCGCTCGAGTGGGTATGTTGGCGCTCGAGCGGGTAGTACTTTGTCTGTGAAAGTTCTGGGAGGGGGAAACCTACGCTCGAGCGGACTGGTTTTCGCGCTCGAGCGGATGTACTTTATTCTTGTGTCTTGGCGCTCGAGCGGGCTTTGTTGCGCTCGAGCGGACCTCGTTCTTTTGTTCTTGACGTTGTGTTTTCCGCTCGAGCGGGAATGTCGTATATCAGAAGGCAGTTAGGCATTTCTAAATCACTTTTTACATCCTCACTCTCTCTCTTACTTTTCAAAAACGCCATTTGAGAGCTTCTCTCTCTAGAACCTTGCCTTCTCTCTAGGTATTGATCTAGTAAGAGTTGTTTCCTCACCTTTGGCCTTTACAAAAAAGTTGTTGATCGTCGAGGGCTATCTTGTGATCCAAAAATCTCGGGATTTGGAGCATTTCCGTTTTCTTCATCTTCTTCGTTGGGTGTCAACTTTTGAGGTAGGGATTCCTACTCACTACTATGGGTTTTAACCTAGATTTTTGGGCATTTGGTTAAATGGTTGATTTTGGAAAGTTAGGATTTGAAAATGTTGAAAAGAGGTTTGCTATTTTGACTCTAAAATGTGTATTGTGGGTTTCAAAATAATGATATTGTTGTTGGTTGTTGATATATAGACCATTGGGTCAATATTGGAAAATGGGGTAGAAAACCCTAATTGGTTGTATAAATTAATTGGTATGATTAATTTGGGAAAATTGTGGTTATATGAAATTGAGTTGGAAATAATGAAATTGGCTCATTATATTATAAAATGGTAGAGTTCGATTTATTAATCACTCACTATTGGAAACATTGATATTTTATCTGTTGGAGCTTTTATTATCTGTTTAGAAATAATTGCTTTGGGCTACTGGTGGAGGGTAGTTTTGATTGTTGTAGACAATGCATGATGATTAGGCAAACTAAAACTAATCAATTGGATGTGTCATAGAGTATGGCGGTTAATAGAATACATTAACGTTATGTATTGATTGATTGTGTATATGACCTTTGTGTATATACGTTGTGTGTGTGGGAGGAGATATGGGATGTACTCCACGGTTTAGGGGAAGATAGGGGATGGACCTCTAAACCGGATGTTGTTTGGAAAGAGATAGGGGATAGACTCCGCGGATACAGCTCATATGCTTGTCAGTTAATGTGTTGATACAGCTTATATACTTATCTATGGAAGTGTTGATATAGCTCATATGCTTATCTGTTGAAGTGTTGATATAGCTCATATGCTTATCTGTTGAAGTGTTGATATAGCTAGTATGCTTATCTATTGTGAAATGGGAAATGTTTAATATGAGTCGTTATCTCATGTAAACTGTTGGCCAGGTTCTGAGTCGTTATTGTGAATTATGAATTTGATAAGAAATGAAATAAAATGAAACATGGACATAGTGGTCATGTAATGGAAGTGGCTTATGAATTGATGTATGGGAGTCAAACGTTTATCAATTGCTAATGTCTTAGTTACTGCTCATACTGTGTTTAGCATATCTCCACTGGGCGTTGGCTCACCCTATATGGGACATTATTTTCAGGTATAGGTAGCATGTCACCTCCAAGGACATAGCTTGGATGGATATGGGAGTTGAAGACTCTTTTTTATTATTTTGTTTGTAATACATGTACATCAAGCCAAGGGCTTAATTTGTATAGAGTTAGCACTCTTCTTTTGTGTAACCAAGTGTTGACTTGGAAAGCTGTAAGCCGGTAGGGCATTTGTTTTTATTGTTAACATGTAATACTGCTGTAAGAACCACTCTGATGAATAGAAATGGTTGATTTCTTTTATAACAATGCATGTTTAAAGTGATGAGTTTTTTGTATTATTTTGAGGGCGTTACAACTTGGTATCAGAGCGCACCAGGTTCGAATACCTTGGGTACATGGGAAGTGATTAGTATCACAATGGGTTTGTCTCGCTTGATTAGAGGCTTAGATGTAGTGTCATGTGCCACGTGTTTAATTGATAACATGCTTATGTGACTATGTGGGTATGGAACGTAGTTTCTAGGATGTTGATTGGATCCATGGGTTTCTGGGAGTCTTGTTGGAAAAGCACTTGATCAATGCTGTTTCTAACCGGAACTCTAGTAACGCCTTGGGACTATCATTATCCGGAAATGAAATCCTAGATGTAGTATCATATGCTATGTGCTTAATTGATAACATGCTTATAGGCGCTGCGCTGACGCGTATCCGAATGTGCTAATAGTCTTGGTTACCTTTATTAGGATGTCAGAACGAGGGCGTGGTAGGCGTGGTAGGCAAGAGATGCCTTTACCGGATGACATTTCGGCAGTGCAGGAAGGAGTTGGTCAGGCCAACATGGCCGAGCCAGCGGGTCAGCAGGCTGTGGGCGCCTTGGCCCGAGAGATAGCGGGAGCTTTGGGTATTCTCAGAGCTGAGAATAAGGTTGCTGAGGCAGGACCTTCTTTCTTGAAGAGGGAGTTCTTCCGGTCTAACCCGGACGAATTTGTTGGGGATCCGAAAGAGCCACTTAAGGCTGACGAATGGTTGGAACAGATGGAGAAGACATTCGAGATGCTTGACATCGAGGATGGGGCGTTAAAGGTGACCTTGGCATCCTTCCAACTGAAGGGAGATGCGGTTCAATGGTGGAAGTACGAGAAGGGCAGTGTTGGTGGTGCATGGGAGACTTTTGTGAATGCCTTCCAGGGGAAGTTTTTATCTTCGGCTGCCAGAGAGAAGCTGAGGGAACAGTTTTGCCAGCTTAAACAGCAGGGCTTGTCAGTGGCCGAGTTTGAGGCTACATTTACTAGTTTGTCCAGATTTGCACCTGAACTTGTGGCGTCCGAGGAACGTCGTTGCTTTGAGTTTGAGCGGAAGTTGAGGCGTGGACTCAAGTTGAGGGTTGGTGGGTCGTTTATTCTGGAGTATAGACGTTTGGTTGATGCTGCAGCTCATATGGAGATTATGATGCAGGAGGAGGATGAAGGGCAGAGAGGCTCCAAGAGGAGCCAAGATGGTCAGGGTGATGGCAGGAGACAGAGAGGTTCTAACCCTCAGCAGTCTCAAGGTGGTTTGGCTAGATCGACCTTTCCAGTGCCGAGTGCAGGCTCCGGGAGAGGTAGTCAGGGGGGCTTGACTTGTTTCACATGTGGCCAGCTGGGTCACAAGTCTTTGACTTGCCCACAGAAGGAAGGGGGTCAGCGAGCTGCTTCTTCTTCAGCTAGACCTCAAGGCCAGAATTAGGGCAGGGGCCAGCCTTTGTCTTGTTATCAGTGTGGTCAGCCTAGGCACCTGAAGAGGTTTTTCCCACAGTTGAGTGCCACTTCGAGAGCGTCTGGTTCTAGGCAGACGCAGAGTTATCAGCCAGCTCAGTCTGTGCAGGCCTCGAGGGCCAAGCCAGGAGCTTCGTCATCCCAGTCTGTATAGCAGTCTTTTGCTCCTAGAGGTGAGCAGGTGGATCAGGGGCCTACAGGGCGCGTGTATGCTGTTACCGCGCAGGACCTAGTACCGGCTTCGTCAGTAGTGACAGGTACCTTTTTGTTTTGTAACTCGGTTGCTAGTGTATTGACTGATACGGGTGCGTCTCATTCTTTTGTATCTGTTGCATTTGCATCTGTGTTGGAATTGGAGTTAGCACTGTTAGCATCTCCTATTTGTGTAGTATCACCTGTTGGGGGTGAATTGATTTTGAAACACGGATGTAGAGGTTGTGATATAGAGGTCACCGACTGTAGGCTTCCTTTTCCTTTTGTTGTTATGCCCACGAAGGGTTTTGATGTTATTTTGGGTATAGACCGGCTATCGTCATACCGGGCTGTCATTGATTGCTACTGCCAGAGGGTCACAGTTTGCACCTTGAGCAGGGAGTGTTTCCATTTCTTGGGGGATCGGGTTGGTAGTGTGTTGCCACCGGTGTATAATCCGCGAGGGCGGAATGAGCTTAGTGGTCTACTTGCTAGCTTTATGAGTGGTGAGTGTGATGAGCCTAGACAGGGCGTCTAGGCACCTTTAATTCAAAACCACCCCCACATCTGCTGGCTATCATACGGCGGGATGTGGGCCCCCAACAAACATTTTCGACTCCCCCGTGGGTACCAACCACAACACAACCCAACACAACTCAACTCCACACAGCACAACTCAACCAAACTCAACACAACTCAACTTAACATAATTTAACATAACTCAATACAATTCAACATAACACAACAAAATTCAACACAACCATTTCAACACCATTCAATACAATTCAACATAATTCAATACAACTCCTAAACCTCCACATCATTATTTCATCACAAAGCTCATATCATTCATACCACTAGTAATTTCTTTCCCTCAAGTTTGGTTTCACATTATAACATAGTTTAAAATATCAACATTAAGAGTTCAATCGCAACTTTTACATAAATTTTCAAACGTTTAAAATTTTAATTAAACTTATACATGTGTAATTTAACACCTCAACTTCATGATACTACTTTCAATTTAAGCAGAACCATCATCTATCTTCATGGACCAAACTAGGATTTTTAAAAGAAATTAAAGCTTTTTCACAAAACACATTTTATTCCAACCCTTCTATTGTTTTTACACCCAAACTCATGACCCAAAACCATAACCTAACAACTAAACCCCAACTCTTCAAACCCTAACCCCCAATCTCATGATTAATCACAATATGCATAAAAATATGAAGTTTGTATTTATATAAAGAAAATACCACAAATTTATCTATGAATGAGGGTATTGAAGGAGAACTAGAAACCCATACCTCTTGAAGCAAAGAGATGACTGCCCAAAAGTCACCGGTGATGAAACCACGAAACTCTTGGATCAAAAGGAAACCCTTGATGAGATCTACAATCTTTCTCAAAGGACCAAGGTGAAAAGATAGCTCTAAGTGAGTAGATCTAAAGATCTAAGTAAAAAAGTTAAGTTTAGAGAGAGAGGGAAGAGAGACTTACGGTGTTGAGATGAAAAAGAGAGAGAGAGAGAGAGAGAGAGAGAGAAGAAATAATGAGTAAAGTGTGTGTGGAGCCTATTTATAGTAGTAGAATAATAGCCCCAAAGTCGATGAAAAGAATAGGTCAAACCCCTTAAAAGTAAGGCCCAAACCGTACCAAAAAATCTGAAGAGGGTTGACCCTCAAGATAGTGGTGTCAACCCTCACTAAGAAAATACTGAGACACTAATGTGTGGAGCAGACAAGGGTCAACCCTAGGAACCAGTAGTGTCAACCTTATATTTCAGTAGCAACACCCAGAACACAGCAGGAGACAAAGGTCGACCTTATAAACCAACACAGACACTAAGAGCAAGGCAACAAGGTGGTGTCAACCCCCAGGAAGACTAGGGTCGAGGGAATGGGAGATGTTGGGTGCACTTGGCGAGTTTGATTTGCTTCTGGGCGAATCTGTTGAGGCTGCGGCCTTGTTTTCTGTTGTTGCACAGCCTACACTTGTGACTCGAGCATTAGAGGCACAGAGAGGTGACCTTGAGGTAGAATCCCTCCGAGAGAAGATCTCCAGTGGGAAGGTTGAGAAGGGTTTGACGGTATATCTCGACCTAAGCGTGAGATACAGAGACCGTTCGTTTGTGCCGGAGTCTTGCCGAGAGGAAGTATTTCGAGAGTTCCATCATTCACGCCTTGCGGTGCATCCGGGAGGCACTAAGATGTGTCAGGATTTGGGTCGCCAGTTCTGGTGGCGGGGTATGAAGAGAGATGTGGTTGTTTTCGTATCGAAGTGCCTTACTTGTCAGCAAGTGAAGGCCGAGCATCAGAGGCCAACGGGTTTGTTGCAACCCTTGCCTATTGCCGAGTGGAAGTGGGAGCATGTCACTATGGACTTCGTTGTAGGTCTTTCGAGGACTCAACAGGGTAGTGATGCTATTTGGGTGGTTGTAGACCGGTTGACTAAGTCGGCGCATTTTATCCCTATACGCGTGAGAGATTCGGAAGATCATCTCGTCGACCTGTATGTTCGGGACATAGTGAGATTGCACGGAGTCCCAGTGACGATCGTCTCAGATAGAGATCCTCGTTTTACTGCTAGGTTGTGGCAGAGTTTGCAGAGTGCCTTAGGCACTAAGTTGACCTTTAGCACGGCTTACCATCCTCAGACTGACGGGCAGTCCGAGCGAACTATTCAGATCCTTGAGGATATGCTTCGAGGTTGTGTCCTTGACTTTAGTGGGACATCGGAGAGGCACTTGTCCTTGGTGGAGTTTGCCTACAACAACAGTTTTCAGTCTAGCATCGGTATGGCACCGTTTGAGGCCTTGTATGGTCGACCGTGTAGGTCTCCAGTTTGTTAGGCCGAGGTGGGTGATGCACCTTTATTGGGCCCAGAGTTGGTTAGGGAGACGACGGAGAAAGTTGAGCTTATCCGTAGGAGGCTTGTTACAGCCCAGAGTCGCCAAAAGAGTTATGCCGACCGTAGGAGGAGGCCTTTGGCGTTTGAGTTAGGTGATCATGTTTTTTTGAAAATATCACCTAGACAAGGTTTGATGAGGTTTGGGAAGAGTGGGAAGTTATCCCCTCGGTTTATCGGTCCCTTTGAGATCCTTGAGAGGATCGGGGAAGTTGCTTATCGTTTGGCTTTGCCACCGCAGTTGTCCGGGGTTCATGACGTGTTTCATGTTAGTATGCTTCGGAAGTACGAGCCGGATCCGTCCTATGTGTTGGATTGGACAGACTTGGAGGTAGATGAGGATGCCTCGTATGAGGAGAGGCCAGTCCGGATCTTGGATAGGCGAGATCAAGTCTTGCGAGGCAAGACCATTCCCTTGGTAAATGTTTTGTGGAAACATCACGGAGTGGAGGAAGCCACTTGGGAACGTGAGTTGGAAGTCCGTGAGAAGTATCCGGACATGTTTGCTGATGTGTAATCTTGTAATGAAATTTTGTAATAATATTGAACTTTAAGAGCATTGTATGTGTCTTAAGTTGTAAAACATTATCAATGTTTTGGTAATTGGAAGCTATGTTAACATTGTGTATGTTAAGTATATAGTGAAAATGCAAGCATGATATAAATGTTGCATGTGCTGTGGAATTGTGAAAATGAGTTGAAATTGGTAGATTTCAAAGGAATGCATCTGAAACAAACCTGCCCAACACATCCTATAATTCCAAATGAGAAAAAAAAAGACAACAACAACAATTATACAATGACAGAATCTACGGAACCTAAGTCCGGATACAATAATCAAAATGGAAAAAGACCGGGGTCGCTATATTGTGTATGTTAAGTATATAGTGAAAATGCAAGCATGATATAAATGTTGCATGTGTTGTGGAATTGTGAAAAATGAGTTGAAATTGGTAGATTTCAAAGGAATGCATGTTGATAATGCAGGTTGTTACATGTAATGTGAAATGCCTCTTGAAAAGAGATAGGATTGACCGGTAATGGGTCGGATTGTTCAATATTTTGTTATAATATTGTTGGGATTGGAGAAAAACTGGTTTTTGAAAACTCATGTTTAATTTCGGGGACGAAATTCTTTATGGGGGGAAGGTTATAGCGATCCCGGTTTTCCCTTTTTGTATCTGTTGTATCCTGGACTCTGGCTCCGTGGATTTGGTTGTTGTTAATCTCGTTGTTGTCCTTTGATTCCATTTGTTTGAGTCTTAGGATGTATTGGGCAGGGTTGTTACAGGTTGGTTAAGCCTTGGTTTCAATTTCTTGTTGCCCAGTTTTCGGACGGTCCATTCAAGCGGGTTTTATTGCGCTCGAGCAGATATTGCACACTCCCAATATTTTGGTGCTCTGCAAAACTTCTGCAAGCATGTTTTTCACGCTCGAGCGAGTTTCTTTACGCTCGATCGGGTAATACTTTGTCTGTGAAAGTTCTGGGAGGGGGAAATCTACGCTCGAGCGGACTGGTTTTCGCGCTCGAGCAGATGTACTTTATTTTTGTGTCTTGGCGCTCGAGCGGGCTTTATTGCGCTCGAGCGGGCTTTATTGCGCTCGAGCGGACCTCGTTCTTTTGTTCTTGACGTTGTGTTTTCCGCTCAAGCGGGAATGTCGTATATCAAAAGGCAATTAGGCATTTCTAAATCACTTTTTACATCCTCACTCTCACTCTTACTTTTCAAAAACGCCATTTGAGAGCTTCTCTCTCTAGAACCTTGCCTTCTCTCTAGGTATTGATCTAGTAAGAGTTGTTTCCTCACCTTTGGCCTTTACAAAAAAGTTGTTGATCGTCGAGGGCTATCTTTCGATCCAAGAATCTCGGGATTTGGAGCATTTCCATTTTCTTCATCTTCTTTGTTAGGTGTCAACTTTTGAGGTAGGGATTCCTACTCACTCTTATGGTCTTTGACATAGATTTTTGGTTGTTTTGATAAAGTGTTGAAGTTGGACAATTTTGGGACTTAGGGTTTCAAAATGTTAAAAGAGGGTTTTGTTATTTTGATTCTAAAAATGTGTATTGTGGGTTTCAAAATAATGATATTGTTGTTGGTTGTTGATATATAGACCATTGGGTCAATATTGGGAAATGGGGTAGAAAACCCTAATTGGTTGTATAAATTAATTGGTATGATTAATTTGGAAAAATTGTGGTTATATGGAATTGAGTTGGAAATAATGAAATTGACTCATTATATAGTAGAATAGTGGAGTTGGATTTGTTAATCGCTCACTTTTGAAAACATTGATATTTTATCTGTTGGAGCTTAAACCCTAATGCTTGAGAAATGGTAAGTAAACACAAATATTACATATCTGTCATCATGCACGAGGGTCGGAATTGAGTAGAAGGAGGTTTTTAACTCACAGGCGATAGCCCCAAGCAGTTATTTCTAAACAGAAAATAAATGCACAATGGATATTCAATCAACATTTCATTCCGGTGAGTGACAAATAATTCAACTACACCCTTTAACCCCATACATTCCCACTCTCAACAATTCCATTTCATTTCCTCATTTCTCACAATTAATTATCCCAATTAATCTAACAATGTAATTAGGTCAATTCCCATAATTAACATTTCAACCCTTAGGTCCCATTTTCATCAATGACTTAACATTTATTCCATTTCTCTATGCTAATCATGCATTCAGGTTTATTATGAATAAAACCCCGACTTTTGTAAAATTACACAAAAGCCCCCAAACTTTCACAAAATTACCAAACCAACCCCAACATCTCAAAATGCCAAAATTTAAAGACAAAATCCATAGAGAGAAGTAGGATATCCCTACCTCGAAGTTTGAGCCAAAAAGGAGATGAAGACTCGAAGATCAACGTGTTCCAAATCCCACCTTTTTCAGATTAAAACGAAGCTCTCAACGCCCTCTATCTTTTTAACAAAGGCCCTAGGTTAGATTCACACTCTAGGGAGATCAATTCTTAGATAGAATATAAGTGTAGAGAGAGAGGGTCTCGAATATAGGGTTTGATCAAAAAAAGAAAGTGAAAAAGTGAGGTTCAAAACGCTACTGTCCGCTGATATAAAACACGCTCGCTCGAGCGAAGCCTTTGTCGCTCGAGCGACCAGACACAGAAAACTCTCGCTCGAGCTAAGAAGTCCTCGCTCGAGCCAAAAACTCAAAAGTGCGCTCGAGCGAAAGAATGCTCGCTCGAGCCAACAACTCAAACCCTCAAGTCTGCAACCAGAAGCACGCTCGAGCGACAGACCTCTCGCTCGAGCGAAGAACAAACCAGACCGCTCGAGCCAAGAAAAGCTCGCTCGAGCCAAGAAACGCAACTCTCAGGTCCAGAACCAGACGCCATCGCTCGCTCGAGCGAAGCCACTCTGGCTCGACCCACCAGACACAAACTCAACTCTCGCTCGAGCGACAAACTCCTCGCTCGAGCGAAGGGCCAAAAATCTGGGCAGCAACACTAGGCTCCCAAACACAACCAACCTGAAACAAACCTGCCCAACACATCCTATAACTTAATATACCAGTTAAGAGGATGCAAACGAGATAATAAACAACTACCAACATCCACGGACACATGTCCGGATCACTGTTCAACAAGGGTAAACCCGGGATCGCTATACTACTATGGGTTTTAACCTAGATTTTTGGGCATTTGGTTAAATAGTTGATTTTGGAAAGTTAGGATTTGAAAATGTTGAAAAGGGGTTTGCTATTTTGACTCTAAAATATGTATTGTGGGTTTCAAAATAATGATATTGTTGTTGGTTGTTGATATATAGACCATTGGGTCAATATTGAAAAATGGGGTAGAAAACCCTAATTGGTTGTATAAATTAATTGGTATGATTAATTTGGGAAAATTGTAATTATATGGAATTGAGTTTGAAATAATGAAATTGGCTCATTATATTGTAAAATGGTAGAGTTGGATTTATTAATCACTCACTATTGGAAACATTGATATTTTATCTGTTGGAGCTTTTATTATCTGTTTAGAAATAATTGCTTGTTTAGGGGAAGATAGGGGATGGACCTCTAAACCGGATTTTTGTTTGGGAGGAGATAGGGGATGTACTCCACGGTTTAGGGGAAGATAGGGGATGGACCTCTAAACCGGATTTTTGTTTGGGAGGAGATAGGGGATGTACTCCACGGTTTAGGGGAAGATAGGGGATGGACCTCTAAACCGGATTTTTGTTTGGGAGGAGATAGGGGATGTACTCCACGGTTTAGGGGAACTCTCAATATGGACCTCTAAACCGGATGTTGTTTGGGAGGAGATAGGGGATGGACTCTGCTAATACAGCTCATATGCTTGTCAGTTAATGTGTTGATACAGCTTATATGCTTATCTATGGAAGTATTGATATAGCTCATATGCTTATCTATTGAAGTGTTGATATAGCTAGTATGCTTATCTATTGTGAAATGGGAAATGTTTAATATGAGTCGCTATCTCATGTAAACTGTTGGCCAGGTTCTGAGCCGTTGTTGTGAATTATGAATTTGATAAGAAATGAAATGAAATGAAACATGGACATAGTGGTCATGTAATGGAAGTGGCTTATAAATTGATGTATGGGAGTCAAACGATTATCAATTGCTAATGTCTTAGTTACTGCTCATACTGTGTTTAGCATATCTCTACTGGGCGTTGGCTCACCTTATATGGGACATTATTTTCAGGTACAGGTAGCATGCCACCTCCAAGGACATAGCTTGGATGGATATGGGAGTTGAAGACTCTTTTTGATTATTTTGTTTGTAATACATGTACATCAAGCCAAGGGCTTAATTTGTATAGAGTTAGCACTCTTTTTTTGTGTAACCAAGTGTTGACTTGGAAAGCTGTAAGCCCGTAGGGCATTTGCTTTTATTGTTAACATGTAATACTGCTGTAAGAACCACTCTGATAAATAAAAATGGTTGATTTCTTTTATAACAATGCATGTCTAAAGTGATGAGTTTTTGTATTATTTTGAGGGCGTTACAATCCAAATTAAGTGTTAATCCGGGATTTAAATTAATTAAGAGCTAATTAATGAGATTATTCCAATTAAGAGTTAATTGTGATGTAACTTGTTCATTGTAACATACTTATCAAAAAACAAAAAAAAAAAAAAAAATTCTTTGTTTTAAGATCAGGAAGATCATCAATCCTTGCGGGACAAGAGAGACTTGGTCTTCAAATATGAGAGCTATTATAAGAGCTAGCACTCCAAAGATTGACATCTGCCTCTCATTGTCTCTCTAGAATACTTGTGAGCTTGACAATGCCTTTGTTATAAGACTTTTAGAGGTCGGATGCTTGAACCACTTTCAAATTGGAGTGAACTCAAAAATCAAGCAAGGAATTGAATTTTGTTTCGGAGGTATTGTTCAAACTATTTCTATGGATGTTTGTATCTATGTTTCATATATATCACAAATATAATCATGGGGATTGAGAATCAAAATAAATTTTAAATTCCTTTATGCCTAGCCTAGGTACACAATTTCCAACAGCTCCATGCTTGTATTTGGATGGAGTAACATAGGCAATCTTTTGAAGGACTGGATTTTCTGGATCTGACATTAAAACATGCTGATGTGAGATCCCCATATTGAGTTAGCAGGGATTAGGGAAAATGCCCCTTCCATATTGATTTTTCTGTTTAGAATTTGGGTGGAATGAGTCTACAGCCTACAGGTTTGTTTTGCTTGCTAATATACATCTACATCCTATCCTATGTACATGGTTGCACCCATTTGATGCATTTCCTGACAGAACATTACTTATTAAAGAAGTCAAGAAAAAGAAAAAGTAGCTACCTTGAGTGAGAACAGCCACTCTAACCGTCAGTCCAGTTCCGTTGGGTAAATTCACCTATCATGAAAGAAATAGAACAATAGCATAAACTAATTGTAGTCCATGAGATTGCTACCATATTTCTCATTACAATTAATCAAATGCAAGGAAAACTCACTGTTGCCCTCAGCTGTTGATCATTGTATCTTGGGTCAATGTTGAGAAGGAAATGAGCTTCAGCTGTTTCGACAAACTTTGTGCTTGCCATTTGCTTAAGCAATGATATTGCTGTTTTTAAGTCATTCTCTTTCTTGTTTTCCTTCAATTTTTGAATTTCCAAGAATCTCTTAGACCTTCTCTAATAATCCCAACAAAAGGAGGATAAGGAGTAAGTTAAAAATGCAGTAACAACATGAATGTGAAACTAGGAGACAGGAATGTGAAAGTATGGAGGTAGAAAACTTAAACAAACCAAAGAGGAGACAAGACCAGCAACCACAGTGATAAATATCACGTTCGAGATTCATGCAAAGCAAATTTCTGATTTAAGAAGGCAATATATGTCAAGAATTTTTTAAACGTGAGGTCTTCTAACTCTTGTTCTATAACAATTTACAATTTATAATAATTTAAAACACAAGGGCTTTTAATCATTTTGAATAATTTGAGAATTCAGATAAAATTGCATAATGATTGTTAATATTCAAGACCTGATTTTATAAAAGGCATTCTTCTCAAATGAGCATGAACTATGACATGAAAAGGTGTTCTCAAAACTTGAGAATGAACTAATACTCTACTGCAACCACAACCTGTATAGCCAAACTTAAATAAATAAATAAATAAAGGGCAAAACCACTAGATATAGCCATAGTTTGTAGATAATCAAAAGATGAAGAAATGAAGAAACAAAAATATGACATGCAAGCTTTTTCAGACGCTACAATGGAGGATTCTAAGGGATTGAAGTGCTTAAGTCATCATTAAGATAAAACTCAAGCAAACACAAGTAAGTAAATTACTATAATACACCCACAATACATGGTTTCAATCTCTCATATTGGTTTCCTATAACTAAAATTGCAAAATAAACAGAAATCAAACAAAATTCAATATGTAATACACTACACACATCCACAATCCAAGAAAAACAAAATAAATACCAATTAGAGTAGATCTTAACTAGCACAATCTATTCCCAACTCAAGTATAAGATTCTTGAAACTAAAAATTTTACAATCACAGGTAAAATAAATGTGAAAATCAAAGAAACTCAATAAATAAAATCACTAATGTCTCCACAATTCAAGAGAAAGGGAAACAAGGAATGAGATTACACGTACTCTGTCACTCTTGAGAGGCAATGCAGCTTTGCCTTTCTTGGGCTTAGTTGGGGTAACAACAACACCACTTTCCACAACACCCTCTTGGAGTTGTTCGGTTTCTTCTGCTACCTCTACTTCAACAGCCAAAGCAGCCACAACAACTGGGGAATTGGGTGAAGAAACATCAATCCAATTGTTGGATTTTGTGTGTGTGAAATGTAAAAGAAGTGGGTAGAGAGAGAAAGTGTTGGAGAAGTTGAAGAAGCATGGTTTGGGTTTGAAGGAGAAAGAGGGGGTGAGGTGTTGGGGAAGAAGAGAGGAAGCGCCGTGGGATAGCATGAGAGTACAGGGAGTTGCAGAGCAGGCCATTTTTGGTGGTCCAACTACTTTCTTCCTCCGTCTCCCTCTAAAGATGATAACGTTAGGGATAGGTTGTGTACGCATAAATTTTTTTTTTTTAAATTAAAAACCCTTATGAGAATTTTTTGTTAGAAAATTTATTAATAAAGAGCATTGCTCTTAACCCTTACATTCTTTCTTAGAATTTTTATCTCAGCCATTTTTTTTTTTAATTTTCATTTTATCTTGATCTAAAATTTCAGTTTTACCATCATTTCTAATCTTCTAAACCTAATTTTCCAAACTCTAACGTAACCCTAATCATCTCCGACAATACCACCATCTCCGACCACCTTCTACCGTCGTAACCACCACCATCTCCGACCACCCTTTATCGCTGCAACCTTTACCATCTCTAACCACTCCTTACCGTCACAACACCACTCCCTCAGTCATAATTAGCTACCAACTCCACCAAGAAGCACCCATATCCCCTACTGTAGATTTGAATCAGAGAAGAGAAATCGACCTATTTAGCACTGTGTTATCGAACTAAAATGATTCGTTCAACACTATGTTGCTGAACATTCAGGATTTGTTTAGCATTGTGTTGCAAAACTCACTCCGCCATCATGACCTCCCTATCCATTGTGAGAGAGATCAAACAAGAGAGAGAGATGAAAACCTAAGGTTTTCAGAGGAAGATGAAGAAGAAAAGAGAGATGAGGGAGAATGAATGCAAGAAATCACTCGCCATAGCCTGCGACAGAGGTTTTAATGGTGGCCATTGTTGATGGATCTTTCTCTTGATATGTTTCTCGCTCTTATTTGATTTAAATGCAAGAAAACAAAACAAAAAAACAAAACAAAAAAAAAACAAAAACAAAAACAAAGAGAGAATCTAGATTAGAGAGAGAATTGGAAGGGGTTAGGGTTTGGGTTTGGGTTTGGTTTTGTTATTAGGGGTATAGTTGGTATTAATGTAGGGGTTTAAAGAAAAACAGCAATGCTAAATTAAAAACCCTTATGAGAATTTTTTGTTAGAAAATTTATTAATAAAGAGCATTGCTCTTAACCCTTACATTCTTTCTTAGAATTTTTATCTCAGCCATTTTTTTTTTTAATTTTCATTTTATCTTGATCTAAAATTTCAGTTTTACCATCATTTCTAATCTTCTAAACCTAATTTTCCAAACTCTAACGTAACCCTAATCATCTCCGACAATACCACCATCTCCGACCACCTTCTACCGTCGTAACCACCACCATCTCCGACCACCCTTTATCGCTGCAACCTTTACCATCTCTAACCACTCCTTACCGTCACAACACCACTCCCTCAGTCATAATTAGCTACCAACTCCACCAAGAAGCACCCATATCCCCTACTGTAGATTTGAATCAGAGAAGAGAAATCGACCTATTTAGCACTGTGTTATCGAACTAAAATGATTCGTTCAACACTGTGTTGCTGAACATTCAGGATTTGTTTAGCACTGTGTTGCAAAACTCACTCTGCCATCATGACCTCCCTATCCATTGTGAGAGAGATCAAACAAGAGAGAGATGAAAACCTAAGGTTTCAGAAGAAAATGAAGAAGAAAAGAGAGAAGAGGGAGAATGAATGCAAGAAATCACTCGCCATAGCCTGCGATAGAGGTTTTAATGGTGGCCATTGTTGATGGATCTTTTCTCTTGATATGTTTCTCGCTCTTATTTGATTTAAATGCAAGAAAACAAAACAAAAAAACAAAAACAAAAAAAAACAAAAACAAAAACAAAGAGAGAATCTAGATTAGAGAGAGAATTGGAAGGGGTTAGGGTTTGGGTTTGGTTTTGTTATTAGGAGTATAGTTGGTATAGCGACCCCGGTCTTCTCCCATTTGATTATTGTATCCGGACTTAGGTTCCGTAGATTCTATCATTGTATAATTGTTGTTGTCGTCCCTTATTTTCTCATTTGGACTTGTAGGATGTGTTGGGCAGGTTTGTTTCAGGTTGGTTGGGTTTAGAAACCAAGTGTTGCTGTCCAGGTTTTTGGTTCTTCGCTCGAGCGAGGAGTTAGTCGCTCGAGCGAGAAGTGGCGTCCAGTATGGACCTGTAGCTTTGCATTCTTGGCTCGAGCGAGCTTTTCTTCGCTCGAGCGAGTTAGTTCATTCTTCGCTCGAGCGATAGTTCTTTCGCTCGAGCGTGTGTCTGGTTGTAGACCTGAGGGTTTGAGTTCTTCGCTCAAGCGATATTTCTTTCGCTCGAGCGAGCTTTTGGGTTGTTGGCTCGAGCAAGGTTTTCTTGGCTCGAGCGTGGGTTTTCTGTGTCTGGTCGCTTGAGCGACCAAGTCTTCGCTCGAGCGAGCATGTCAGGTTTAAATAGTCAGCAACGTGTTTCAGATCTGTTTTTCATTCCCTTTCAGATTCCAAAACCCTAGGTACGAGTTCTCTCTCCCTCTACACACCTTCTCTCTTAGGATTGATCTACTTAGAGTGAGTTTCTACCTTAGATCTTTTATTAAAAAGATAGAGTGGGTCGAGGGCTTCCATTTAATCTGAATTGTTGGTAGTTTGGAGCACTTTGGTATTTGGGCACTCATCTTTGTCTTCACCATTTGTGTTGTTTTCTTCGAGGTAGGGATTTCCTACTCCATTTTATAGGTTTTGTTCTAAGTTTTGGTATTTTGATATGTTGGGAATACTTTGGTAAATTTTGGGAAAACCCTAGTTGTATTACTGAAATGATTTGTATAAGTAATTCATGGAATTGGGAAAAGATGGTTAAATTCATGGAATTGGGAAAAGATGGTTAAATTCATGGAATTGGGTAATTCATTGATTAAATGGCGTGATTGGATAATTTGAATCATTTGTCTAATGAATTGTTGACATAATTAATTTCTGTTTAGAAATAACTGTTTTGGGCTATCGGTGGAGGATAGTCGTGATTGTTGTAGACATTGCATGTGGATTAGGAATAACTGAAACTAATCACATTGGTTAAGTCATTAATTTGACTATTGAATTAATACTGAAAATACGTGTATTGGTTGAGCATTGCATTTGCATATTGTGTGGGAGGAGATAGGGGATGTACTCCACGGTTTAGGGGAAGATAGGGGATGGACCTCTAAACCGGATTTTTGTTTGGGAGGAGATAGGGGATGGACTCCATTAGCATCACTTTTATGTGTGCTTATTTATATTGAAGTGTTTTGATTTGAGCTTGAGTCTCATTTGTTTGTTGATATTGGAAGGATGTGAATATGATATATGTAATTCACTGTTGTAAGTTTGGCCAGGTTCTGAGCCATGTTGATAAAATTGGAAAGTAAAACGTGTCTTAGACAATAGTGTCATGAGACTATAAACTGAAGTAATTGTTTATCTTGGTTAACCATCTGTTGAATGCTATTGCTTTATTCATTGCTTATATGTGGTTTAGTATATTTCTACTGGGCTGTGGCTCACCCTTTATGGGAACATCATTTTCAGGTTCAGGCGATAAACTACCTCCAAGGACTTAGCTTGGGAGGGTTTGGCTTCTGGATTGAAGAAGACTATTTTTAGTTATTTGTTTTCATTGATAGTACATGTAAACACTCAAGCCTAGGGCTTTAATTATATTTGAGTTAGAACTCATACTTTGTGTCCAGGTGTTGGCTTGGAAAGATGTAAGCCGGTAGGGCATTTACTTTGATGTTACATGTAATGCTTTTGTTTAGTAAGACTCTGAAGGATATTATAATGAACTATTTAAGTATTTTCTTTAAATAATGCATGTCAATGTTATATGTATAATGGATATATTTGAGGGCGTTACAGTTGGTATTAATGTAGGGGTTTAAAGAAAAACAGCAATGCTAGGTATCATGAAAAGTCTTTCATGAAAATAATCATGAAAGATTTATGACCTTTGGATTACACTTAGAATAAAGTACCACACACTAATCAAGGCAATTTAAGGGTCACAAATCTTTCATGATCATTTTCATAAAAAAAATTTCATGATCCCTACCATTTCTCAAAGAAAAAATGTAGGGGTTTCATTTTGCTGAGTGGGCGTTTAAAGAAGTGGGTGGGCCAAAATAATTAGGTGGGGGTAAATATTAGCCCTCTTAATAAATTCTACTTTTATGACTTATTGATCATTTAGTTCTACAAATATTTTTACAACTCATAAGGCCTATTTTATATTAAAATCTCTCAATAATGTGTACTCACATTTGAAAACGTACTAAGTCTCATTGTCACATGTTAAAAATGATACATTTGCCAAAAAGTTTAATAAGACAATAGTGCATAAATATCTCATTGTCACATTTTGAAAAGAATGGCATATGTGGAAAAAGTTTAATATGACAATAGTAGACACATTAAAATGATGTTCCACTGTCACATTTTAAGAATAATATATTTGACAAAAGTTTAATAAGACAGTGCACAAATGTCCCATTGTTACATTTTAAGAAGAATAATATATTTAACAAAAGTTTAATATGATAAATAATGTATACATTAGAATGACATCATATCATAATATTTTAAAAATGACACATTTGACAAAAAATTACACAAATAAAGCCTATTCACATTTGGAATCTTCAAAAAATATAGTGAAAGGAACTCACCTTTTCAAATTCAATGGGACTTAATAGTTTACAAGACATACTTTTTTGGGATGGGACTTCTGAATAAATTTCCTTTTGTTTTAATAGAATTAATTGAAAAAATAAAAATGTTAATTTTTTTTTTGTTTTTAGTAATTTTTTTCTTCTTCATATTTTAGTAAATTTTTAAAAAAATTTAGATGCATCTAACAAGTAACTTTTTGTGAAGAAATTTTTTTTAAAAAAAATTAAAGGTAAAATAACCACAAAAAGGGGTATATTTTCGTACTTTTTTTCTTTATGAATTATTTTATTTTATTTTTTTATAAATATTTAATCTGTAGATACATCTAAATTAGATATACTTACAAAGTAAAATTGTTTAAAGAAGTTTATTAAATACAAAAAAAAAAAAACTTAAATACTTTTTTAAAAACAAAACCAAACATACTGATAATGTCATTTTTGGCATTTAATTTGAAAATGTTATGTATAAGTCAAATGTTAATTTTTTTAAAAAATTTTATCTATTTAAGCGACAGATTCTTAACAAAATATTTGCGTTGATATAAATTTATAATTCAAAATGGCAATGTATCATTTCTCAGTTGAAGGTGTAAAGTGATATTGAATGATAGTTCAAGGGTTAAAGTGTAATTTATCCCATGGTATTTCATTATAAACGTCTAAATTGAAAACAAAAAAAAATAATAATAATAGATGAGGGGAAGTTAGGTATTTTAGTTACATGGGTAAAATGATATGGAACAATAGTTGAGGGAGTGTAATTTATTCAAAAAATATGAATTGAAAATGACCCTTTTTTTTAATAACTCAGGGTATTTGAATCAGGTTGTGCACACCCTTGACTAATTCCCAAGGGACCAATCCCACCGTCTACTCATGGGAGCTCAATTTAAGTTAGAACATAATTCTGTATGGATTGGTCCAACACAAGAATTAAAAATGACCTTAATACAAAGTTAATATATGAATGAAAAATGATGTCAATTTGAATATTTTTTGGTGTGCAAATGGAAGTTTACTTCAAATTCCAAGTAAAATGACTTTAATACCCTTTTGGCCCTTAGCTTTTTTTTTCTTTTTTGCTTCTCTTTTTTTTTTCTTTTTATTTATATATTATACACATAATTTCCAATTAAAATAACATTAATTTCCCACAAGAAGAATAAATAAATTCAATTAAATAACAAATTAACATTATATTCTTAATAATTTATTTGAATTCCAGGTTTAACAAATTGGCATGCCAACCCTTTATAGGCATAGTGAAGGACAAGCTTATTTGACATTATACCAAGGATGGTGTCTATACAATAAAGTTTGGGTATGAGGTGGCATTAATATTGAAGCGTAATTGCATGTTGGGAAGTTGGGGGAAAGGTGAATGAGTTTTGTTATTAACACTCTATTTATTATTTTGAACCCTCTATTTTTTTAGATCTCTATTTATAAATTTTAAAATTCTTAAAATTTATGTTCCCAAATAATGTCAAAATTATCTTTTTAAAAATTTCACAACCCACTAAAATGTGCACCCCTCAGCGTACCCTTAAAAATCATTGATTTCCAAAACCTAAAAAGTTCAAAATTGAACTTCACTGTAGAGATCTCTTCTCACTCTTACGGTAATATCTCTGTCACTCCCTTTTTCACGATGAATCTCATAAAAAGAAAGACAAGTTTTACAAGTGAAGAGAAGCTTTTTATATTGATCTGAAACCCATCTTCACAAGTTTCACAGTGGTATCTCTCTTTTCCATTCATCAAACTTTAAGAAATTCACTTGTTCAGACCTGTGTTCCCGAACAAATAACCTATGTCAGGACCTGTGTTGCCGAACAAATCACTACTGTTCGGCCCTATGTTCTTGAATCTTAGAAAACGTGAACTCCTGCGTATGTGCACAAGTTTGACCCATCAAAATTTAAGAAATTCCCTTGTTTGAACCTATGTTGACGAACAAATGATTGATGTTCGACCCCACATTCCAGTACCTTAGGCAATTTAAACTCCTGTGTGTTTTTGAAGTCGAACCATTTTCACCATCTTTATCTATTTTTTTGAAAAAACTTACCATTACAAGGCCAACCTCCTCCGAGTTGTGAATACTATCCAAGCTATGAACCTCCTCTAACATACATTGTTATACTCCATTCGTCTCATGGAATTGTGGTTGCCGGAAAAACTTTCACTCATTACCATTGCTAGAGAAGTGTGTATAGTCGAATGGTTGCTACCGTTACCATCGAAATATCGCCGTTAGAGTGTTCTCAAGTTTGAAGGTTTTAGGGTGGGCAAGTTTTGAAGGTTTTAAAGTGTATGGGTGGTGATGGAGGTAGGTACTCTCGTAAACCTATCTTATGATTAAGTGGGTATGTGAGCTTAATTGTGAGATAGGATGTCTCAAAACAATTGATGTCCACTTTAGTAATTTTATTTGAGTTTATCATTCTAATAAAAAAATATAAAAAATGAGAAATCCAAAATAATAAGTGAGATACTAATAACAACACTCGAGGTGAATATAGCGGGCGAAATGAGCAAACGTTACCAAATTGGCCCTATAAGAAATTGTTTTGCTTTTGAAGAGAGCTAAATGGTTTTTTTTTTTTCTTTTTGGGTAGGGAAGTGTATAAGAAATATAAAAAAAAAAAATAGATGTTATTATGGTTGAGTAAAAAATTGAAAATTTTGTAAATCAATCTAATTCTGACCAAATCATACAGCTTGGTTTGGTTTCTTTCAATGGATGCTTTAGTTCTAATTTTAATATAGGCGGACAATACTTCATGGTGAACCAAACTATTTATACACACGTGTATATATATAATCAGAGATGGATTTATGAAGGGTCTGGGGGCAACACCCCCACCCCCCCTAATTTTATGTTTTTTTGTTTTGTTTTGTTTTATTTTGTTTTGTATATAAGGAAAATAATTAACAAATAAAAAAATTAATGTAGAAATAAAATTTAGAATGATTTCTTAATAGCATTTTTTTAATGAGAAAATTAGTGAAACATTCCTCTCTAATTTTAAATAGTAGAAGAAGTCTAATATATATATATATATATCTTTTTCTTAGCTGAGGTCGCTTGATGAAATTTCTCTGTGAAATCAGATAAATTTTTGAAATTTCTTTGTGTCAAATTTTCTCAGTGAAAATGTTGAGGGACCCCAACTATTATGAAAATATTATATATCTTTTATCTTATAAAATCTTAATATCAGGAACCTTAAAAAAAAATTTCTTTTTTAATTACAAAAATGTAGTTGTTTTGATTGAAACTGAAAAAACTACAATAAGCGACATTATTACGTATGAAAATTTTGTAACAACAATTTAGTGCAATAGTGATACCATATCATCATTTATATGTAAACATAGTTAACCCTACTATGAAAATGTGAAATTATTGAATTGTTAATTATATTTGACAAGTAAAATTAGCCTTCTATGTGATATTTTACTATTGATTAGTGACACCATATATCGATAATGATGTGGTATCACCATTATTTGTATAATATTATATAATCTATCATAAGACATTTAAGATTATTTTACATTGTCTATAATACACTAGTTATAAGTAACATTATTACGTATGAAAATTTTGTAACAACAATTTAGTGCAATAGTGATACCATATCATCATTTATATGTAAACATAGTTAACCCTACTATGAAAATGTGAAATTATTGAATTGTTAATTATATTTGACAAGTAAAATTAACCTTCTATGTGATATTTTACTATTGATTAGTGACACCATATATCGATAATGATGTGGTATCACCATTATTTGTATATTATTATATAATCTATCATAAGACATTTAAGATTATTTTACATTGTCTATAATACACTAGTTATAAGTAATATCATATTTTCAATTCTAATCTTTCACGAGGTTAATTGTATAATATATATATATATATAATGAAATTTTATATTAAATATTTAAGATATTGTGCTTAATATTAATCAAAAAATTATTATCTATAGTTATTGATTATGGGAAAAAAATTGAAAATATAATTAATAAGTGTTATCTCTGAACAATTTTTCTTATAATTTGTTGTAAACATTCAAGTACCAATTAGTACTTCATATATATATATACACACACACAAGTTAACTATCTGCACCTACTAGTGTGTTCCAATACAGTGGTATAAATAATTTTAAACAATTATCTGAACTACTCTTGTTTGAAGAATGATGACATATTGTTAGTGTTTGTGTAGGTTGTGATCAATATTTTGAAATCATGTTTTGAATGATGACATGTTGCTAAAAATTCTTGTTCCAAATAGAACCAAACTGCATTTAATTAGTTCAGTTTGGTTTAATTTAGTTCAAAATTTTTATGATTTTGTTTAATTTCAAATTTTAAGAATTCGTTAGAATAACTTGGTTCTTGGTTTATACTTAAATTGAACCTCGCTCGCCCCTAGATTTTACCTTTGGTATACCCAGATGATAGGGGTGGGTGCGGGTCGGTTGCTGCCACGAAACCTCCAATCCGCTATCCATCCGCTAGATTGGCGGATTGGAGAAAATCAATCCGCATCCATCCGCCAATCTGGCGGATGTGGATTGAGCGAATTAGCGGTTTGGCGGATGGATGTGAATCGGTTTGGCGGTTTAAAATTTTATAAATTTTCAACATAATTCAACTTGTGCACTTCCTCAAAAAAAAAGAAACAAAAGAAAGTATTACAGTTAATGACTTAAAAAAGTATTACAATCACTATATGCCTTATCCAAAGAAAGAAAGCTTGAAACTTTAGAATATCACAATCACTGCATACCTCATCGACATATTACAATCACAGCATGATTCATCCACATAAAGTATAGCGATCCTGGTTTTCCCCCCATTGGTTGTTGTATTCCGGACTCTATTCCGTGGATGTCTGTTGTTGTATATGTTTCATTTCCGTCCTTTAATTCTTTGAATTTGAGTATTAGGATGTGTTGGGCAGGTTTGTAACAGGTTGGGTGTGTTTTGAAACAATTGGTTGCTGCCCAGTTTTTGGTGTCTTCGCTCGAGCGAGGCTTTTGTCGCTCGAGCGAGCTCTATGTGTTAGCTCCTTCGCCTGAGCCAGGCTTCCTTCGCTCGAGCTTGCGTCTGCGTCTAGTTTTGGACCTGAAGGTTGCATTTCTTCACTCGAGCAAGCGAGGACTATGTTTTGGTTTTCTTCGCTCGAGCGAGCTTTCCTTCGCTCGAGCGTGCTTCTGGGTTGCAGACCTGAAGCTTCGTGTTGTTGGCTCGAGCAAGGCTTTCTGTGCTCGAGCGAGGTTTCTTTGTGTTTGGTCGCTCGAGCGACCACTCATTCGCTCGAGCGAGCCTCGAATATATCAGTTGGCAGCAGCGGGTTACACTTTACTTTTTCATCATCTCCTTTACTCAAATCCGACTGCTCCCTCTCTCTCTACATACCTTCTCTCTACAAATCCATCTTGTTCTAGAGGTCTTCTACCCTAATCCCTTTGTGAGAAAGGTGGAGCTTGGTGTGGGCTAGATTTTGATCCGAAAATCTTTGAGTTGGAGCATCTCGAGTTTTCATCATCTTCTCCATTGGGTCTCTTCATTTGAAGTAGGGATACCCTATTCCTTCTTATGAGTTTTGACCTAAATTTTAGTCATTTTGCATAAATGGTGGATTATCGTATTTTTGGGAAGTTAGGGTTTCAAGTTGAAATTATAAAAAGGGGGTTTTTAAATTGTTAAACTCTATGTGTATGTGAGACCTTGGAAAATGGGATCATTGTTATTGAATTGATGAAATTGAGCCTTAGGATTGATTTTTGAAAAAATGGGAAAATGCCCTAATTAATGTGATAAGTTAATTTGTATAATTAATTTGGGGAAACATGAAATTGAGTTGAAAATCATGAAATTGGGAATTTATGAGATTGAATGGTGTTGTTGGATAGATAAATCACTCACCTATGAAAATGTTGAGATTTTATCTGTTTGATAAATTTGTTATCTGTTTAGAGATAACTGCTTTGGGCTATCGGTGGAGGATAGTCCTGATTGTTGTAGACACTGTATGTTGATTAGGGAAAACTGAAACTAATCACCTGGAATATGTCATTGAATATGACGGTTGGAATAATACATCGAATATGTGTATTGATGGATCATTGTATATGATAAGTGTTTAAATACATTGTATATATATATTGTTTGGGAGGAGATAGGGGATGTACTCCATGGTTTGAGAGAAGATAGGGGATGGACGCTCAAACCTGTTTGGGAGGAGATAAGGGATGGACTCCATTGATAACTAAGTTGGCCAGAGTGTCCAGGGTGAAAGTCCCGAAATCTTAATTGCATTTGCATAACGTAGATGAATTGAAGTATTGAAATGTTGTAATATGAGTTGTAGTCTCATTTGAATTGTGGTTAATGGAAGCGCTTTAATATGAGTTGTAATCTCATTTAACTGTAGGCTAAATAATGAGCCATGTTATTGAATTTGAATTAGATTAGTAAAAGAAAGTGGAATGAAACACGGTTATATTTGTCATAGAATTGGAAAGTGATGTAAATTGGTTTACAAGTGTTAACCATTTATCAAATGCTAGTGTTTTAGTTATTGCCCATATTTGGTTTAGTATATCTCTACTAGGCTGTGGTTCACCCTATATGGGACATCATTTTCAGGGTCAGGTGATATGCCACCTCCAAGGACGTAGCTTGGGAGGCTTAGGGGCTGAAGATCTTTTGTTGTTATCTTTTTGTGTATTACATGTAAATTCAAGCCAAGGGCTTAATGTGTTTTGAGTTAGTACTCTCCTTTTTGTAACCAAGTGTTGGCTTGGAAAGTTGTAAGCCCGTGGGGCATTTACTTTTGTTGTCAACATGTAATACGTTTGTACTTAATACTCTGATGAATGGAAATATGCTTTATTCTCTTAAGTTTATGGATGTCATGAATGTATGATTTATGGGTTTATTTTGAGGGCGTTACAACTTGGTATCAGAGCGTACCGGGTTTGAATACTTTGGGTACGTGGGAAGTGGTTAGTACCACATTGGGTTTGCCTTGCTTGTTAGAGACTTATGTATGATGTTATGTGTTTATTTGATAACATGCTTATGTGACTATATGGGTATGGAATTTAGTTTCTAGGATGTTGATTGGATCCTTGGGTTTCTAGGAGTCCTGTTGGAAAAGCATTTGATCAATGCTGTTTCTAACCAGAAATCTAGCAACGCCAGGGGACTATCATTATCCGGAGATGAAATTCGTAAGTGCTTATGTGATTATGTGCTTATGTGGAATGAATTACTGTTGTCCAATGCATTAGGACGCGAGTGAAATAGCTTCGGTACATTTGTAAATGTGCTAATGTTTTCGTTACCTTTATTAGGATGTCAGGACGAGGACGTGGTGGTAGGCGAGGTAGTCGTGGTAGGCGGGAGATGCTTATACCAGATGAGATTCCAGCGCAGCAGGAGGGAGTTGGTCAGGCCAATGTGGCCGAGCCAGTAGGTCAGCAGGACATGGGCGCCTTAGCCCGCGAGATGGCAGAAGCATTGAGGGAATCCATGGACATTCTCAGAGTTGAGAATCAAGTCCATGCCCATGTTGCTGAGGCAAGGCCTTCTTTTCTAAAGAGGGAGTTTTTCCGGTCTAATTCGGATGAGTTTCTGGGGGATCCGAAAGAGCCACTTAAGACGGGTGAGTGGCTTGAGCAGATGACAAAGGCGTTTGAGATGCTTGGCATCGAAGACGGAGGTTTGCGGGTGACCTTGGCATCCTTCCAGCTGAAGGGAGATGCGGGTTAGTGGTGGAAGTTTGTTCAGGGCCGTATTGGTGGGACTTGGGAGGCTTTCATTGATGCCTTCCAGGAGAAGTTTTTGCCTCCCTCTGTTAGGGAGAAATTGAGGGATCAGTTCTGTCAGCTCAAGCAGTTGAACACACCAGAGGCTGAGTTTGAGGCCGCATTTACCAGTTTATCGAGGTTTGCTCCTGAGTTAGTGGCGTCTGAGGAACGTCGTTGTCTTGAATTTGAGAAGAAGTTAAGGACTGGGCTTAAACTTAGGGTTGCTGGGTCCATGACACGGGAGTATAGGCACCTTGTGGATGCTGCGGCCCTTCTTGAGATTATTATGCATGAGGAGGAGGAGAGGATGAGGGGCTCCAAGAGGAGTCAGGATGGCCAGGGGGACGGTAGGAGGCAGAGGGGTTCTAACCCTTAGCAGTCCCAGGGTGCTTTTGCGAGATCTACTTTTCCACTGCCGAGTTCAGGTTCTGGGAGAGGCAGTCAGGGAGACTTTACTTTTTACAAATATGGTCAGCTGGGCCACAAGTCTCTAGCTTACCCATAGAGGGGAGGAGGTCAGAGAGTAGCTTCATCTTTGGCTCGTCCTCAGAGCCAGAGTCAGGGCAGAGGCCAGCCGCTCTCTTGTTACCAGTGTGGTCAGGCGGGGCACCTAAAGAGGTTCTATCCGCAGTTGAGTGGCACATCTGGTGCATCTGGTTCGAGGCAGACTCAGAGCCATCAGCCAGCTCAGTCAGTTCAGGCCTCGAGGGCCAATCAGGGAGCCTCATCATCTTAATCTGTGCAGCAGTCTTATGATCTGAGAGGTGAGCAAGTAGATCAAAGACCTTCAGGGCGTGTGTATGCTGTTACCGCGCAAGATCTTGTATTGGCTCCATCTGTTGTGAGAGGTACCTTTTTGTTTTGCAACTCGGTTGCTAGTGTGTTGATTGATACGGGTGCATCACATTCTTTTATATCTGCTGCATTTGCATCCGTTTTGGGGTTAGAGTTGGCGCAGTTAGCTTCTCCTATTTGTGTTGTATCACTTGTTAGAGGTGAGTTAATTTTGAAGCAAGAGTGTAGAGGTTGTAATATTGAGGTCGCTGACCGCCGGTTTACATTTTCTTTTGTAGTTATGGCTATGTTGGGTTTTGATGTGATTTTGGGTATGGATTCATTATCGTCATACTAGGCTGTTATTGATTGCTACTGCTAGAGGGTTACTGTATGTACCTTGAGTGGAGATTGTTTTCACTTCTTGGGGGATCGGGTTGGTAGAGTGTTGCCACCAGTGTATGATCCACGAGGGTGGAGTGAGCTTAGTGGTCTTCTCGCTAGCTTTATGAGTAGTGAGTGTGATGAGATCCAGATTGAGTTACCCAGAGTGGTTTGTGAGTACTCGGACGTCTTTCCCGAGGATCTTGTTAGTTTGCCACCCCATCGAGAGGTAGAGTTTTCTATTGATTTAGTGCCCGGCACGACGCCGATTTCTATGGCACCGTATCGTTTTGCTCTAACTGAGTTGAGTGAGTTGAAGATTCAGCTCCAGGAGTTGCTAGATAAGGGCTTTATCCGCCCTAGTACTTCACCGTGGGGAGCACTAGCCCTCTTTGCTAAAAAGAAAGATGGTGCCTTGAGACTTTGTATTGATTACTGGAAATTAAATCGGGCTACGGCTAAGAACAAGTACCCTATGCCCCGTATAGATGATCTGTTTGATCAGTTGAAAGGGTCCCGTTGTTTCTCCAAAATAGATTTGAGATCGGGTTACCATCAGTTGAGAGTCAGGGAGGAAGACATCTTGAAGATGGCATTCCGTACGCGATATAGCCATTATGAGTTTCTGGTGATGCCTTTTGGGCTCACCATTGCACCGGCAGTGTTTATGGACTTGATGAACCGGATATTCCGGGAGTTCTTATATCACTTTGTAGTCGTCTTTGTGGATGACATTCTGATTTATTCACCTTTTGAGAAGGAGCACGAGGAACACTTGAGAGTGGTGCTTGAGTTGCTTAGAGCCCATAAGCTGTATGTTAAGTTTGGGAAGTGTGAGTTTTGGCTAAGAGAGGTTAAGTTCTTAGGCCATGTAGTCTCCGGGGAAGGGGTGTCTGTTGATACATCCAAGATAGAGGCAGTGCAAGATTGAGCACAGCCTAAGAGTGTTTTTGAGATCCGCAGTTTTCTGTGATTAACTGGGTATTACCGCCGGTTTGTGAAGGATTTCTCCAGGCTAGCTTCGCGTTGACTAGATTGACGCGGAAAGGGGTCAAGTTTGTATGGAGTGAGACTTGTGACAAGTCGTTCCAAGAGCTTAAAGTTAGACTTACTAGCACTCCAGTTTTGATTATTCCGGAGAGAGGTTTGGGTTATGTAGTGTATTGTGATGCCTTACGAGAGGGTTTGGGTTGTGTGTTGATGCAAGAGGGGAAAGTGGTAGCCTATGGCTCGCTGCAGTTGAAAACATATGAGAGAAATTATCCTACACATGACCTAGAGTTAGCAGCTATGATTTTTGCCTTGAAGATTTGGAGGCACTACTTTTATGGTGAGAGGTTCGAGGTATTCTCGGATCATAAGAGTCTGAAATATCTATTTACACAGAAAGACTTAAACTTGAGGCAGAGGAGGTGGATGGAGTTCATTGAGGATTATGATTTCGAGTTACATTACCATCCGGGGAAGGCCAATGTTGTGGCCGATGCTCTTAGTAGGAAATCCATTAGTGATGTAGCTTGTATAGCCATCCGGGAGTGGGAAATGTTGGGTGCACTTGGCGAGTTTGATTTGCTACTGGGTGAATCTGTTGAGTCTGCGGCCTTGTTTTCTATAGTTGCACAGCCCACACTTGTGAATCGAGTGTTAGAGGCACAAAGAGGTGACCTTGAGATAGAATTCTTCTGGGAGAAGATCTCTAGTGGGAAGGTTGAGAAGGGTTTGACTGTGTATCCTGTCCAAAGTGTGAGGTACCGAGACCATCTGTTTGTGCCAAAGTCTTGCCGAGGGGAAGTACTCTGAGAGTTTCACCATTTACGCCTTGCGGTGCATCCGGGAGGCACTAAGATGTATCGTGATTTGGGTCACCAGTTTTGGTAGTGGGGTATGAAGAAAGATGTGGTAGTTTTTGTATCTAAGTGCCTTACTTGTTAGCAAGTAAAGGCCGAGCATCAGAGGCCAGCGGGTTTGTTGCAACCCTTGCCTATAGCAGAGTGGAAGTGGGAGCATGTCACGATGGACTTCGTTGTAGGTCTTCCGAGGACTCAGCGGGGTATTGATGCTTTAGTCCAACGAAAGGAATAATGAAGAAAACGATGGTTGTGAGAGACTACCGGGGCGAAGACTGACCGAGAGGTGGGCCGACGGCAATGTGTGACCACGAAGGGCGACTGAGTGGAGGAACCGACCAGGAGAAGGGCTGACCGCGAAGGGTGACCGAGTGGAGGGACCAACCATGGGGAGGGCCGACCGCGAAGGGTGACCGAGTGAAGGGACCGACCATGGGGAGGGCCGACCGCGAAGGGTGACTGAGTGGAGGGACCGACCATGAGGAGGGCCAACCGCGAAGGGTGACCGAGTGGAAGGACTGACCATGGGGAGGGCCGACCGTGAAGGGTGATCGAGTGGAAGGACCGACCATGGTGAGGGCCGACCGTGAAGGGTGATCGAGTGGAAGGACCGACCATGAGGAGGGCCGACTACGAAGGGTGACCGAGTGGAGGGACCAACTATGAGGAGGGCCGACCATGAAGGGTGACCGAGTGGAGGGACCGGCCATGAGGAGGGCCGACCGTGAAGGGTGAGTGGCGGTACGCGGGGCTCGAGGGACGGCGAGGCACGTGGTGAAGTGAAGTGGAATAGACAGAGAAGAGGAAAGGGGCAGGGGATCGTGGTCGTGCATGTGGCGGAATCCCGTAATGGGGAAGGTTAGGCGTTGAGCAAGAAATGAAGACCGCGAAGGGTGATCGAGTGGAGGGACCGACCATGAGGAGGGCCGACTACGAAGGGTGACCGAGTGGAGGGACCAACTATGAGGAGGGCCGAATATGAAAGGTGACCGAGTTGAGGGACCGACCATGAGGAGGGCCGACCGCGAAGGGTGAGTGGCGGTGCGCGGGGCTCGAGGGGCGGCGAGGCACATGGTGAAGTGAAGTGGAATAGACAGAGAAGAGGAAAGGGGCAGGGGATCGTGGTCGTACATGTGGCGGAATCCCGTAATGGGGAAGGTCAGGCGTTGAGCAAGAAATGAAGCGATAGGTTAATATTGGATGTTGAAAAGACAATTTTGGCGAATTTTTGAAATTTTCAAACTGGCAAAATTTAATTGTGACCCTTGGAATATAGGCAAGCCTTGGGCTTTTGGTATTATCTGTTTTACCTATCTTTTTGCAAAAAACCAAAACGTTCCAGAAGTAAACTCTTTTGTGTTGAGTGATACACCTTTGTAGCATTTTGTTAACTTTCTGGTGCCTGCGTCCGAAGCCATTCGTAGACAAACAAGAGAAATAGCCCAAGAGGAAGCAGTAACTGCATGGGTCGATCCGTTAGGCGATGAAAATGTGGTGGATTTGGCGGAACAGTATCGTACGAAGCGTAGGGAGGGGGAGGTAGTGAGTCAGGCAGTGCGGGCTCGCCCTAGGACAATGATTGCAGCCGCAAGACCTATTAGTCAGGTGGAGCCGGACCACTGGCACACCAAATCAGACAGATCCATACTTATAGTAGGGGAGTTGGAGGGAATAAGGAGGAAGTACCAAATTCCCTCGGAGATAGGGCAGAGGCTGCCCACATCCACGGAGAGGGCGTCGGATGTGTAGCCGAACGAATTCAGTCTTTACGAGGAAGCGTTGTGAGGAAGTTTGAGGCTACCTCTCCCTCAAGTAGTGGTGGACGTGCTGAATAAGCTGGAAGTGGCGCCAGGGCAGTTGATGCCGAACGCTTGGAAAATACTGATGGCCTGTGTAAGTTCCTGGCAGCAAGCAACTAGAGGAGTGGCTATGACTGTGGAGGAATTTTTCTTTTGCTACAAGGCCTCCTGTTAGCAGGAGACGTGGGTGATGCTGCAGGCTGTAGCAGGACGAGGTGTAGTGACGGGGCTGCCGTCTTCGGTGAAGGGATGGAAGCTGAGATGGTTTTTTGTGTCTTCGAACGGTGGAAGGGGAGTTCGAACAACGTGGAAGGTCCCCACCAAATCGGTCGAGCCCAAGTTGGACGGGGCGGCCAAAGACCGAGTGAAGAAGGTGAGGGAATGGAGGAAAGAGAAGGGAGTGATGTGGGACGAGCTCGTCCTTCCTTCAACGTTATTTGTCCGGAGTTGGAGGGAATAAGGAGGAAGTACCAAATTCCCTCGGAGATAGGGCAGAGGCTGCCCACATCCACGGAGAGGGCGTCGGATGTGTAGCCGAACGAATTCAGTCTTTACGAGGAAGCGTTGTGAGGAAGTTTGAGGCTACCTCTCCCTCAAGTAGTGGTGGACGTGCTGAATAAGCTGGAAGTGGCGCCAGGGCAGTTGATGCCGAACGCTTGGAAAATACTGATGGCCTGTGTAAGTTCCTGGCAGCAAGCAACTGGAGGAGTGGCTATGACTGTGGAGGAATTTTTCTTTTACTACAAGGCCTCCTGTTAGCAGGAGACGTGGGTGATGCTGCAGGCTGTAGCAGGGCGAGGTGTAGTGGCGGGGCTGCCGTCTTCGGTGAAATGATGGAAGCCGAGATGGTTTTTTGTGTCTGCGAACGGTGGAAGGGGAGTTTGAACAACGTGGAAGGTCCCCACCAAATCGGTTGAGCCCAAGTTGGACGGGGCGGCCGAAGACCGAGTGAAGAAGGTGAGGGAATGGAGGAAAGAGAAGGGAGTGATGTGGGACGAGCTCGTCCTTCCTTCAACGTTGTTTGTCCTGAACTTGGGACCACAACCGTTGGGGGAGGATCCGGCAAGGGAGGAGTTGGAGGTGTAGAGGAAGGCGGAGAAGGAGGAGGAGAGGAGGTTGTTTGCTAGAGCAGACAAGTATAAAGAGGCAAAGTTGGGGCCTGCTCTGAAACCGATCGCGAGGGAGCGAGTCCAACTGCGTCCCAAGCCGCTGGGGAAGAAGAATCTGAGGGGTTTTAAGCCACGACCACCTCCAGTGGATCCGCTGAAGGAGAAGAGTAAAAAGGAGATAGAGGCTGTGTTGAAGGGGAAGAAGAAGAAGAGGGTGGACAAGGGTGAGGAGGGGCCAGCATTGAAGAAGATGAATGAGGGAGTGGCAGAGGTTGCCTAAGAGGTGGGGCTGGAGGAGACAAGGGGTGGGGTGGAGACTACCATGGGCCCCAAAGTACAAGTGGAAGGTGGGGCGACTGGCCCTGAGCGGGGGGCAGAGCAACAGCCTAAGGGGGGTCCTGCGCCCCAAGGAGAATGAGAGAGGGCTAGGCTGAAGACCGCCATATACCATGCCCCAGCAGTGTCCGGGCGACCGGAAGGAGAAGAAGTTGAATCCAGGACTGTTGCAGATCGCCTCTTGGGGGTGGTAAAGGACGCGGTTATGCGTTCGATGGCCAGTTTCACTGAGGCCGAACTACTAAGGGGGTTATGCTTTGCCCAGATGGAGGCGACTGCCTTAGCAGGAGCCCTACTAAATAAGGCGGCGGCTGTAAAGGGCGAAGTGAGGCCACTGAAGGCAAAGTTGGAGGAGGTGGAGACCCAACTTGAAAGTTTGAGGAGGGTGAGCGCAGGCTGGAGGAAGACCGGGCGGAGCGCGTGGGTTAGAGGGCTGGAAGAGGCCCAGAAAGCCAAGAAGATGGAGGTGTTGGCGATAGTGCAGCGCTATTCTACCAACCGTGCCAATGCTGAGCTGCTCACAACCAAGTTAGAGCTGGAGACGGCGCGCCGCAAGGTGGTGTCGCTCGAGTTCCAGCTGGCTGGCGAGCAGAAGAAACTGGAAGAGGCCCAGAAAGCCTGCACCGTCGCCAACGAACGATGGGATGAGGCCATGGCCTGCAACGAAGATCTAATCAAAGAAAAAGAAGAAGCAGATCTGAAGATCGCTGAGTTGGAGAGGGCGTTGGTAGACGAGTAGGCCAAGTCAATGGCGAAGAAGGCGGGGTTGGAGACGGCCTTGGAGGAAAAAAGGGCCAAGCTGGCATCTGATAGGGCGGCGTACCCCGATATGTGTGTTGCAACGGTAGAGCAGTTCAAGGGGTCCGTCGACTTCCAGATGGCCATTGATGCAGCTATCGCCAGCAGCTTGGCGAGGGAGGGAGATAGGGGGGCTGGCCCGTCGGGAGCGGCCGCTGGAAGCAGAAGTGAAGAGGAAGTGATCTAGAGCTTCCAGCGGTCAGACTTCTACAAGCATGAGATGGCTGAGTTCTGGGACAGCGGCTGGAAGACTTTCAGACGCAAGGCAGAAGAGCTGTTCCCAAACTTGGACTTCTGCAATGTAAGAATAGATGAAGACGACGTGGCCCAGACCCCCCTTGATGAGGGGGTGGATGAAGAAGACCTGGCCTCAAGCGAGGAGGAGTGATTAATTGTAAAGAAAATTTGTAAACAAAATTTTTGTTTTTGTTGTTTGTTTGTTGTGTAATTTCTGTAGTGAACTTATGTGTAAGTTTGTAAATAAATAAAATTATGAGAATGAGAATTTGTATTTTTTCATACTGTTGCCTTTATTTCTTGTAAATCTGAAAAGAATGGTCACTCAAATAAGGCTTGTGTATAAATCATGATAAAGGTTGAGAAATAGGGAACTAGTCTAACTTGTAAGAAAACCACAACGCAAAGTGAAGTTTAAAATGTGTGAATGTTAAAAAATGTGAAGTTCAAATCACGACCCAGTAGGGAGCCAGTCTAGCTTGTAAAACGTTGAATTGTAAAGGTCCTAAAATGTGAAGTTTTAAATCATGTTGTGAGAGTGTTGATAGATGAAAGGTTGGGTTGGGAAATGAAAGTTAGAAAATGTAAAGAATGTTAAGAGGCATAAAAGCATAGACCTGAAATTTGACTAAGTATGGCAAACATGCCACAATCGTGAAGTTACAAGAATGGGCTTGGCCGAGCTCTTCATTCGTGCTCAATTTGGCTTGAGCAATAATTAGCTCAGTATGGCTGACTCTTCAAGTAACTCAGTCTGGCTGAGCCCTTCGAGTAACTCAGCCTGGCGAAGCTCTTCATGCTTAGTCCGGCTAAGGCTTTAAGTAAGTCTGCTTGGCTGAGCCCTTCAAGTAACTCAGTCTGACTGAGCCCTTCGTGCTCAGTCTGGCTAAGGCTTGAAGTAACTCAGTCTGGCTGAGCCCTTCGTACTCAGTCTGGCTGGGGCTTTAAGTAACTTAGTCTGGCTGAGGCTTTAAGTAACTCGGTCTAGCTGAGCTCTTCGTGCTCAGTCTGGCTGAGGCTTTAAGTAACTCAGTCTGGCTTAGCCCTTCAAGTAACTCAGTCTGGCTGAGCTCTTCATGCTCAGTCTGGCTGAGGCTTTAAGTAACTCAGTCTGGCTGAGCCCTTCGTGCTCAGTCTGGCTGAGGCTTTAAGTAACTCAGTCTGGTTGAGGCTGCAAGCACAGTGTTATTGAAATACCACACAGATAGCTAAGATATAAGATTGTTGTCATTTAAAGTGTAGCCCATTGATCACAAATTTACACCATGTGAGAAAAGAGCAAAAACATCCAAGTGTGTAAATTGTCAAAAAGAAAATACAACAATGGATCAATACAAAAATAGGGCTTTATTGAAAATAATGCTTCAAGTGCTCGGCGTTCCATGGATGGGGAAGATCTCGACCTTCCATGTCTTGAAGTCGGTAAGTGCCCGGGCGAGGTCTGGTCTTAACAACATAGGGTCCTTCTCACTTGGCTGCCAACTTGCCCTCGACCGAATTTTTGGTGGCAAGAGTTGTTTCACGCAAAATAAGGTCCCCCACGGCAAACTCTCTCGGTCGGACTGTGTGATTGTAGTGTGTTCTCATTTTCTGTTGATATGAGGCCCGCCTGATAGCAGTGGTCTCTCGGAGCTCTTCAATTAGGTCTAGGTCTGCCCGACGCAGTTCTTCAGTGAGTTCTGGATTTGGGTGCAGAACCCTCGGGGTAGGCAGGCCGATTTCCACTGGGATGACCGCCTCAGCGCCGTATGTTAAGCGAAAGGGGGTCTCCCCAGTGGGGGTTCGGGCTGTAGTACGGTAGGCCCAGAGTACGTTTGGTAATTACTCAGCCCAGAGTCCCTTAATGGCTTCCAACTTGATTTTGATGATCTTCAGAAGAGAACGGTTGGTAACCTTAACTTAGCCATTAGCTTGGGGATGACCTGGTGAAGAGAAACATGGCTGGATTTGAAGTTCTGCACAGAATTTCCTGAATGTGGCATTGTCTAATTGTTTTCCATTGTTGGAGACGATGGCTTGAGGGATGCGAAAGCGGCATACTATCGACTGCCAGATGAATCTGGTTGTGTTCCGCTCGGTAATCGTGGTGAGGGGTTCTGCCTCCACCCATTTGGTGAAGTAATCAATGGCGACGATTGCAAATTTGGCTTGGCCTCGGCCAGTGGGCAGTGGGCAATGGGCCAACTAAGTAGATCACCCATTTGGCGAATGGGTAAGGGCTGCAAAGGGTGATCAGTTTGGTAGGAGGAGCATGATGGATGTTGGCGAAGCGTTGGCACTTATCACATTTAAGCACGAATTTAGCGGCATCTTGATTGAGAGTAGGCCAGAAGTAACCGATGCGAAGTATTTTGTGGGCTAGTGACCTAGCACCCAAGTGATTACCACATGCACCCTCGTGGACTTCCCTCATCACGTAGGTCGCTTGAGCAGGATTGAGGCATCTCAGGTATGGGCATGAAAAATCACGTTTGTACAAGAGGCCGCTGATAAGAATGTAGTTGGACGACCGGGCCCTAACTTTGGCGGCTTGGTGTTTGTCGTCTGGCAGTTCTCCCTTTGTCAAAAATAAGAGGATGTCGGCCGCCCATGGAATAGGTTCGTTTTGGAGGAAGTGAACTTGTTGCTGGTTTGGAGAAATGGTAGGGTGGGCTAGGTATTCGAGGCGGACACCATGGCTCAAGTCTGGCTGGTCTGCAAAGCTAATTGAGCCATTTCATCTGCCTTGGAGTTTTCCGCTCGAGGGATGTGCTTGATATGGAAAGTGTTGAAGAGGCGGGCAAGGGGGAGTGCAATATCCCTATAAGCCCGCATTGTGTCTTCCTTGGCATCGAATTCCCCCGTGATTTGTTTGATAATGAGTTGGGAATCGCTGAACACTTGGATATGGCTAACACCAATGTCTCTGGTGAGGGGAAGACCTGCGATCAATGCCACATATTCCACTTCATTATTGCTTGCATCGAACAAGAAGCGGAGAGCACACTTGAAATAACCACCCTCGGGGGCGGTGAGGATGAGACCAACCCCACTGCCTTCTTTGCGGGATGATCCGTTGACGTTGAGGGTCCAAGAGTGGGGGTCTTCTGCCTCAGTGTGAGGTTGCGGGGGCGGGGGAGCCGTGACTAGAATGGGATTAGTGAATTCCAAAATAAAATCGGCAACAGCCTGTCCTTTGATCGCCGTTCGAGGTCGGTAGGAGATGTCAAATTGGCTGAGCTCGACCGACCATTACATAAGTCTGCTGGACAGCTCTGGTTATTGCATTATCTTCTTCAAAGGTTGGTCAGTGAGGACCACTATGGAGTGGGCTTGGAAGTAAGGACGGAGTCGTCTTAAGGCGGTGACCAAGGCCAAGAACATTTTTTTCTAGCAATGGGTAGTTCTGTTCTGCGCCTCTGAGAGCTCGGCTAATGTAATAAACCGGGCACTGTACCGAACCGTTTTCCCTGATGAGGGCCGCACTAACTGCGGTGTTCGATACGACTAAATAAAGAAAAAAAGGCTCACTCGTGAGTGCCTGAGAGAGTAAGGGTGGGTTGGCCATGCACTGCTTCAATTGTTGGAAAGCCTCTTCGAACTCGGTCGTCCACTCGAAAGTTTGCCGAAGAACTTTGAAGAAGGGGGGGCACTTGTCAGTTGCTCGGGAAATAAAGCAGTTAAGGGTGGTGACTCTGCCAGTAAGCCTCTGAACCTCCTTAACCGTTCTAGGTGACTGCATTTCTATCAAGGCCTTGATCTTTTCGGGGTTAGCTTCGATACCCCGCTGACTGACCACGAAACCCAAGAACTTCCCAGATCTTATGCCGAAGGCGCATTTCTCCGGATTGAGCTTCATTTGATACTTTCGTAGGGTGCCGAAGGTCTCTCGCAGGTCGGCCAGATGATTAGTGGAAAGTTTGCTCTTGACTAGCATGTCGTCGATATATACTTCCATGTTCCGGCCTATCTGATGATGAAAGACGGCGTTGACCAGCCGTTGGTAAGTGGCTCCGGCATTTTTCAACCCAAATGGCATGACACAATAATGGTAGGTTCCCCGATCGGTGATGAAAGAGGTGTGTTCCCAGTCAGACGGGTGCATTAGAATTTGGTTGTACCCAGAGAAAGCATCCATGAAGCTGAGCATTTGATGACCGGCTGTGGCGTCAACAAGTAGATCTATGCGAGGAAAGGGATAACTGTCATTGGGGCAAGCTCGATTGAGGTTGGAGTAGTCAACACAGAGTCGTCGTTTACCATTGTTTTTACGGACCAAGACCACGTTTGACAGCCATCTGGGGTAGTCCACGTTTTTGATAAATTGTGCCTCAAGGAGCTTATCTACTTCAGAAACGATTAGAGCATTGCACTCCGGGTGAAAGATGTGCTACTTTTGGCAGAAGGGTCAAAAATGGAGCTCAATGCTGAGACGATGGGTGATGAAGGAGGGGTCAATACCCGGCATATCGGAGTGGGTCTAGGCAAATACATCGTTGTGCTCAATCAAGAGGGCCATAAGGTCGGCCTTGGCCTAGGAGGATAGTTGACTGCCGATCTTAACAGTTTTTGTCAGGTTGGTAGGATCGATGAGGACCTCGACCAGCTCTTCCACTGGTTCCCCTCTGACTAGCTGGTTCTCGTCTCTGACGTCAAGTCATTCAATGATCATAGCCTCCTTTAGCTTGACTTCTTTAAGTGAGGTGACGTAACATTCTCTGGCCACAGTCTGCTCTCCCCTCACTGTGCCAACCCCAAGGTCGGTGAGAAATTTGACGGCCAGATAGATGGTGGATGTGATAGCTTGGAAAGCATTTAGGGCGGTTCGTCTGAGGATGATGTTGTAAGTAAAGGGACAGTCGACGACAAGGAAGGTGAGCAACTTTGTGGTCTGCCGCGGCTACTCGCCGATTGTGATGGGAAGATCGATAGAGCCGATGGAAGTCACCTGATCTCCAGTGAAACCAACCAATGGGGTTTAGAGAGGGGGCAGACTTTCTCCCCCGACCTTGAGTTGGCAAAAGGCATTTAGAAAGATGATGTCTGAAGAACTACCGTTGTCAACGAGAACCCGTCTGACTTTGTAATTGGAGAGGAGGGCAGAGATAACGAGGGGGTCGTCATAGGGGTAACAGATGCTTGTGCAGTCGGCCTCCGTGAAGGTGATGGGCTCCATCCACTGCTTGGGCTGTTTGGAAGGGCGGTCCAATGTGGAAACTTCTTTGTCTGAGCCCTGCCTTATTCTTCTGAGTTTTGCCCACTGAGCCGAACGGGATGGTCCTCCACAAGCAAGCCCGCCAGCAATAACTCTGATTTCTCCAACAGGGGGGGCGGGGTTACCTTGTGCCCGGGGTTGTTGTGGAGGGCAATCATGACCTTGGTTAGGTTGTGCTGGTTGCCGGAGAGGGGTGCGCCAGCGGTTGTTTCTGACGGGTTCAGTCCTTTACCTCTGCTGAGGGCGGGTTTCCGTGAATTGATTGAGTTGTCCCTGACGTATCAATCCCTCGACCTGGTTTTTGAGGTTAACACACTCCTCGGTATTATGGCTGTGGTCTTGGTGAAAACGACAGTATTTGGACTGGTCTTGCCGGTTGGAAGGAGACCGCGACAGTTGGGGCCATTTTAAGGGATAATCTCGTTGAATCTGGTTCAAGACTTGTTCAATGGGGGAGTTGAGGGAGGTGTATCGCTCGAACCGGCCGGGCGGTCGGGTTGATGCCGACCGGTTGACTCGGGGTGGTCAGTCGGTATACTGAGGTGTTTGGTGAGTGTACTGGGTGTTTCTGGCTTCTGAGTCCTTTCTCTTCTCTCTGGGAGTCAAGTTTTTGGCTATAGGATCTTTTCGGGTGGCTAGGGAATTTTCGGCGTTCATGTATTTTTGGGCTTTAGGAAGTAGGGTTGCCATGGAGGTTGGGGGTTTTTGGAGAGGGAAAAAAGGAAATCAGATGATCGTAGACTGGCCATAAATGTGGAGGGCAATCATGACCTTGGTTAGGTTGTGCTGGTTGCCGGAGAGGGGTGCGCCAGCGGTTGTTTCTGACGGGTTCAGTCCTTTACCTCTGCTGAGGGTGGGTTTCCGTGAATTGACTGAGTTGTCCCTGACGTATAAAGCCCTCGACCTGGTTTTTTAGGTTAACACACTCCTCGGTATTATGGCTGTGGTCTTGGTGAAAACGACAGTATTTGGACTGGTCTTGCCGGTTGGAAGGAGACCGCGACGGTTGGGGCCATTTTAAGGGATAATCTCGTTGAATCTGGTTCAAGACTTGTTCAATGGGGGAGTTAAGGGAGGTGTATCGCTCGAACCGGCCGGGCGGTCGGGTTGACGCCGACCGGTTGGCTCGGGGTGGTCAGTCGGTATACTGAGGTGTTTGGTGAGTGTACTAGGTGTTTCTGGCTTCTGAGTCCTTTCTCTTCTCTCTGGGAGTCAGGTTTTTGGCTATAGGATCTTTTCGGGCGGCTAGAGAATTTTCGGCGTTCATGTATTTTTGGGCTTTAGGAAGTAGGGTTGCCATGGAGGTTGGGGGTTTTTGGAGAGGGAAAAAAGGAAATCAGATGATCGTAGACTGGCCATAAAAGCTGTGAGGATGACCTTGTCATCATTTTCTGCCACCTACAAGGCCTTCGTGTTGAAGCAGGTGGCGAAGCTACGCAGCGACTCTCCCTCCGTCTAACGGATGTTGAGGAGTTGAATTGCCGGACGCCGTTGGCGCTGGGCACCAATGAAATGGCTGAGGAAGGAGTCACTCAGGTGCTGAAAGGTAGAGACAAAGTCAGTCGGTAGCTGACTAAACCACAGTCTGGCCGACCCCTTAAGTGTTACGGGGAAAGCCCGATACATGATTTCATCAGGGAATGCATGGAGGATCATGAGGGTCCTGTAGGTCTCCAAGTGATCGACTGGGTCCGTTGTACCGTCGAAAGAGTCAATCGAGGGCATTTTAAACTTAGGAGGTAGAGGTTTGTCCCTGATAGAGGCAACGAATGGTGAGTTGGCTGTGGTAGATGGTTTATGTTGTATGTTCTGTATGACTCCTTGGAGCTGGAGCTTCATGGCTTGGAGTTCCGCGTCCCAGAGTGGAACGTTGTCACTACCGGAATGCAGCAGGGGCTGGACACTACTGGCCTCTCCCTCGGGTGTGGGTGCATGGACCGATGGAGGTGGGACCCGGGGTGGCAGGTTTATATCTGGGGGAGGGGGTCGTAGGCCTTCCAAGTTGGGTGGATGGGGTTGTTGGATGGTATGGCTCGGGGCTCATTCTTGGTTGGGTGGGATATCTGGAGGTGGTGGAGGAGGCATAAGAAGGTTTCTTTGGAGTAAAGCATTAATCAGGGCTTAGTTTTGCTCTGCCAGGAGGTTAATGTTGTTGGTGAGCTCGGTGAAGTACTGCGGCGGGTTGTTTGGATTGGGAGGGTCGGCTTGGTGGTCAACGACATTGTGGTGAGAAGCCATGGATCTAGTTGTGACCATCCACCTTGGTGGGTGGTGGGAAGGGGTTATTGGGAAAAGGTCTCTGGCGACAATGAGCACAATTGGCGCGCGAAGCAAAAGCTTTCCCACAGACGGCGCCAACTGATAATGCAGCGTGTTCCAGATGGAACGGGTCGGACTGATCCACGCTTCCCAAACCAGTGTCCGAGCGACCAAGCCCACAGAGGAACCTGCACAAGAGTTTAACAGGGAATAGGGAGTCCCCCAGCGAACCCTCCGATGAGCAAGTTAGAAAGAGAGATGGATTGTAGAGATGGATTAGAGATAGAAAGCTTAACCTCCTTTTTGTCTTCGACATCTGCTTATATCCTCTGGTAATCATTTCGTTGTCCCCTTCGACCTGTCATCTTAGCCGAAAGTCTATGCTCTACCTTGCAATGTTCATGGTGAGGTCGTTCTGTCTCGACGGGGAGGGGTTATCGTAATAAATGCTGTAAGGGGCTTTATCAAAGGCTGATGTGCAGTGCAATAACTTTGCAGGATCTTTGTCTGCTTATGTTGCTTGTCCTTCTCTTGCCACGTGTTTAGATGTTATTGGTTCTTAATGCCATGTTGAGCTCCAGCAACGTTGGGTTTTAGTATTTGAATTATGTATTGGGCCCTAAACGGTGGGCTATATATCCTTTATGGGCTTACCCATGTCATCTCTAAAAATAATTTTTTGTGATATTTTTTGAATATATTACTAAAAATTGACAATTAACAACTTTTTTTGTCATGATTTTTATAAATTGTCACTAAAGCTTACAACTAGTGATGTTTTTCTGTGACAAATTTTTCAAACAGTCGCTAAAAGTAGAAAATTAGTGACATTTTTTTATTATAATTTTTTTAAACTATTGCTAAAACTTATAATTAATGACATTTTTTGTGATAAAATTTTTAAACTGTTGTTAAAAATTAATAATTAATGACATTTTTAAATAATATTTAATAAAAAAATATCATTAATTATTATAAAACTTAAGTCTTCAAAAATTAAACTATACCAGCTATTAGAAAATAGTGAGTTAACGTCATGCTGTTAAAATAAGATTATTTATTATTTATTGTTTCTTTTAAAGGTAGTTGTACTTGTAGGGAAGTCAAATCAATTAAAAAAAAATCTATTTTGATTGAATAGAGGCGTCACTTTAGGAAGAGAGAGAAATCAAGGCCTTGGATCTTCGAGTGCAGTGTTAGTGTCTCTGATCATGTACAGGACAAGCAGGCGGCATGTAACGCCTTGAAAATATTATAATAAGATCATCATACAATAGACATTAATTAATAATAGACGATTGAATATAGGTCCTTCCATTCATAAGATTCCGTCTCTTTACAAAAGTGTAACACATGCAGTAATACATTCACAAGTTTTAATCCCGAATCTATAGCTTGTGTCATCGGTACAAGATATAAAATAAGAGTAAACAAATATGGCGATGCCCTATTGGCTACAATTTTCCAAGACGGTGCTTGGTTACAACAAAAATAAGTTTAAACTCAATACAAATATAGCCATAGGCTTGTACAAAATAAATACAACAATAATGAAAACAAAAGCTCTTGGCTCCCAGTCCTCCAAAGCTATTGCCTTGACGGAAGCATGTCATCAGCACCTGAAAATGGTTTTCCACATAGGGTGAGCCAAAGCCTAATAAAGATACTCTAACACAGTGTATGAATCTTAACAGAATTATAAGGTGAATGCATATGAATTGCTCCTGTCGAAACCTTTTATATCTCTTTCCAAAACCATGCAATGCCAAGTTCACATATCAAATTTATGAATTTATTTAATTTACAATAGAAAACAGGGCAACAGATACAACACTGGGGATCTTTAGGACTTGTTTGCAAGTAGGCTACAAACACTATCAATTTATCATTTTTACCGGTATTAACCGGAAGGCTCAACACCTAACTGCGAGAGTCTTTGGATTTTCACCAGGGACACACAGGCCAACATAATACCACAACTACACTCCTACCCTAATTCATCAAGGTATTCACCACTTTTTTTCAAAACAATAATATTTTCAATGTGTTAAATATGTTATAACGCTCAATGCAAATGAATAATAAAATAGTTCCAATTCACCTAACTCTCATGCAATTTCTACAACAATCATAGTTGTCCTCCACTAATAGCCCAAAACAGATATCTCTAAATAGAGAAATAATTTCCAACACATGTATACTTTTCAACATTTCCAATTAGGAATGATAATTCATATCCAACTCCACCACAGTCATCATCATTGTTCAAATTCCATAAAACTAACATCAATTCCATTTCCTCTTTACAAAAATCAAATTCTCACAATTTAGGGCAAAAACTCCTTTTCTTTAAAAATCAATTTCCATGGATAAAATCCACCGTTTATCATAACCCAACCATTTTTACAAAGCCACAATCATATATAAGAGCCCAATTTGAAAACCCCTCTTTTGATTTCAAAATCAAACCCTAGGTTTGATTCAAAAATCCCCAAATCATTATCTTATTTAGAAAAGCAAATAACTAAGTTAAAAATCATAAAAATGGTCAAAGTAATCCCTACTTCAAAGACAAGAACCAAGAAGAACTAGAGTTGAAACTTGATGAAGCCAAAAACAAACTTTGCCAAAAACAAACTTTGCTATGATCAAAACGAAACTCTAGGTGAGCTCTACCTTTTTATCAAAGGGACTATGGTGTAGAAATCAACAGATCAAGATGTATTTGAGTTTTAGAGAGGGTTTCTAGAGAGAGAGTAAGTAGATCCAGGTTTTGGAGTGTTTTAGAGAGAGAGAGAGAGAGATGTGAAAATGACTCAAAAGTGACCCCCTTCAGACTGATATACGCGCAGATCGCTTGACCGCAGGAATGGTCGTTCGAACGATTTCATCATCAAGCGATTGCACAACATAACATTTCATCATCGAGTGTTCAACATGAGGTGCCCAAGTCTTAAGGGCAGTTAAAATGGGGTGTCTACAATGGGTCGTGTCTAAACTAGAGTCGTTATAACCTGCCCCCTTATGGAATTTCGTCCCCGAAATTTTTTTGTTTTAAAATCAATACAACAACCACTGTATTTAAATCAACAAAACAATGATCCAACCATTCTCATAACTATGACCCATCCACTAGTCATCCAATCTCGTTGCAACAATGGACAAGGTTTTCAACATTGAATATATACAATTCACTTTTTTCAAAACATGTGCAATGTTTTACATTTAACCAACATAAAAAAATTCTCAATACAAATTTCAAACATCAACAAAAAGATCCAGATACTTTTCATGGACTTTCGCCTCACGTTCCCAAGTCGCCTCCTCAACCCCGTGGTGTCTCCAAAACACCTTTACCAGTGGAATTGTCTTGCCTCGCAAGACTTGGTCTTGTGTATTTAGGACTCTAATCGGTCTCTCCTCATATGAGGCATCCTCATCTACCTCTAACTCGGTCCAATCCAACACATGTGATGGATCTGGCTCGTACTTTCGAAGCATACAGATATGAAACATGTCATGAACCTTGAAAAATTGTGGCAGTAAGGCCAAACGATAAGCTACCTCTCTAATACGCTCTAGGATCTCAAAAGGCCCGATAAATCTAGGAGACAACTTCCCGCTCTTCACAAATCTCATCAAACCCTGTTTAGGTGATATTTTTAAGAAGACGTGATCTCCTACCTCAAATGATAACGGTCTCCTCCTACGGTTGGTATAGCTCTTCTGACAACTATGAGCCGAAACCAACCTGTTACAGATAAGTGTAACCTTCTCCGTCGTTTCTTAAACTAACTCAGGGCCCAACATAGGTGTGTCACCCACCTCGGCCGAACACATAGGAGATCTACATGGTCGGCCATACAAGGCCTCAAAAGGTGCGATGCCAATACTCACCTGAAAGCCATTGTTATAGCCAAACTTCACTAAAGGCAAGTGCCTCTCCCATGACCCCTTAAAGTCAAGAACACAACCCTGAAGCATATCCGCTAAGATCTGAATAGTACGCTTTGACTGCCCGTCTGTCTGAGAATGATAGGCAGTGCTAAATGTCAATCTAATGCCCAAGGCATTCTGTAGGCTCTGCCACAATCGAGCCGTGAAACGCAGATCTCTATCCAAAACAATAGTGATAGGGACCTTGTGAAGTCGCACTATGTCCCTAACATACAAGTTGACAAGACAATCTATCGAGTCACTCGTGTGCATAGGTACAAAGTGTGCTGACTTGGTTAACCAATCAACTATCACCCACATGACATCATTACCCCTTCAAGTCTTCGAAAAACCCACAACAAAATCCATAGTGACATGCTCCCATTTCCACTTAGCTATAATCAAGGGTTGCAACAAACCCGTTGGCCTCAAATGCTCGGCCTTCACTTGTTGACAAGTAAAGCACCTCGAAACAAACAAGACTATGTTTCTCTTCATCCCCCTCCACCAAAACTGGCAACTAAAGTCATGATACATCTTTGTGATTCTCAGGTGTACCGCAAGGTGCGAATAGTGGAATTCTCGGAGTACCTCCTCACTACATGATTGTGGCACGAAACGATGGTCAAGGTATCTAACACACGAGTCATAATATACGTTCAAACCCTTCTCTACCTTTCCACTAGATACCTTCTTCCTAATAAATTCTACCTTATGATTATCCTGTTGTGCTTCTCTAACTCGGCTCACAAGTGTAGTTTCGGCAATTATAGTAAACAAGGTTGTAGACTCAACGGACTCGCCAAGTTGCAAGTCAAACTCGCCAATAGCATCCAACATCTCCCATTCTCGAATAACAATACTAGCTACACTGCTAATGGATTTCCTACTCAAGGCATCGGCTACTACATTGGCCTTTCCCGGAAGATAGTGTAACTCGAAGTTGTAGTCCTTCATTAACTCCATCCACCTCCTCTGCCTCAGATTCAAATCCTTCTGTGAAAATAGATACTTTAGACTCTTGTGATCGGAGAATACCTCAAACCTCTTACCATACAAATAATGTCTCCAAATCTTCGAGGCAAAGATCACATCTACTACTTCTAAGTCATGAGTAGGGTAGTTTCTCTCGTATGTTTTCAACTGCTGTGAGCCATAAGCTACTACCTTTCCCTCTTGCATCAAAACGCAACTTAAACCTTCCCAAGACGCATCACAATATGCAGAATAGCCCAAACCCCTCTCCGGAATAATCAACACCGGAGCAGTGGTAAGTCTAACCTTAAGCTCTTGAAATGATTTCTCACAAGTTTTATTCCACACAAACTTAATTCCCTTCCTCGTCAGTCTAGTCAACGGTGAGGGTAGTCTAGAGAAATCTTTCACGAAATGATGGTAATACCCAGCTACCCCAAGAAACTCCGTATCTCAAAGGCTTTTTTAGGTTGTTCCCGATCTTGCACTGTCTCAATCTTAAAAGAATCTACAGTCACCTCTTTCCCGGATACCACACGGCCTAAGAATTTCACTTTCTTCAACTAGAACTCACATTTCCCGAACTTAGCATACAACTTGTGGGCTCTAAGCAACTCATGTACAACCCGCAAATGTTCCATGTGTTCCTTCTTAAAGGGTGAGTAAATCAAAATGTCGTCAACAAAGACAACCACAAAACGGTCTAGGAATTCACAGAAGATTCGATTAATCAAATCCATAAATAGGGCTGATGCGTTGGTTAGCCCAAAAGGCATCACTAGGAATTCATAACGGCTATACCGCGCATGGAATGCTCTCTTGTGGATATCCTCCTCATTCACTCTCAACTGGTGATAACTCGATCTCAAGTCTATCTTAGATAAACAAAAAGACCCCTTCAACTGATCAAACAAGTCATCTATATGAGGTAGTGGGTACTTGTTCTTAACAATTACCTAGTTCAACTTCCAGTAATCTATACAAAGTTGCAACGTACCATCCTTCTTCTTGGCAAATATAGCCGGTGCTCCCTAAGATGAAGTACTAGGACAAATAAAACCCTTATCTAACAATTCTTGGAGTTGAATCTTCAACTCACCCAACTCGGCGGGTGCAAATTTATACGGTGTCGTGCCAGGCACTAAGTCAATAAAGAACTCAATCTCACGATGAGGTGGTAAACTAGTGAGATCCTCGAAAAAGATGTCGGGGGTATTCACAAACTACCCTCAGTAACTCTATTCAGACCTATCACTCTCAGCACCCAAAAATGTAGTGAGAAAGAGACTAAGCTAGCCCCGACCACACGGATCACACACTGGCAACAAAGCCCTATCAACTCGGTCCCCCAGAAAATAAAAATAATCACCACCTGAGGTGCACACCGTAACTCTCTAATGGTAACAATCAATAATGGCCCGATAGGATGACAACCAATTCATGCCCAAAATAACATCAAAACTCTACATATCAATCAACGCAAAGGCAAAAGGAAGTCAACGACCGACAAGCTCTATCTAACAATCCCAACACCCTTGGTCCAACACAACCTCACTACCAACAAGTGACTTTACCCTGAGTGGAGATGCTAATCGAGCCACTTCTAACCCCAATGTTGATGTGAATGTAGATGAAATGAAAAAATGTGATGTATCAACATTAAGCAACACATTGGTTATAGATTTACACAACAAGAAGTTACCTCTCACTACCAAAGGTGGTGGCAACAAATCTGGCATGGTAACACCAAATACACGCCCTGTAGGTCTCTGCTCTACCTGCTCACCCTTCAGAGCATAAGTTTGATACACTGACTGAGCTAAAGAGGCTCCCTGATTGGCCACCTGCTGGAGGGCAAAACCTTCTCAAGTGCCCTGACTGCCTACATTGATAACAGGTAGGCGGCTGTCCTCTTCCCTAACTCTAGCTCTGAGAACGAGCTAAAGACAGTGTAGACTGTTGCCCTCCTCCCTTCTGTGAGCAAACTACGGACCTAACCACACTTGAAACAAGTGATCCCTCATCAACCACCTCTCCCAGAACCAGAACTCGGTATCGGGAAAGTGGACCTAGACTAAGCTCCCTAGGACTGTTGTGGGTTGGAACCCCTCTACCTTTTACTGTCTCGAGTCTCCCCCTAAACCTCCTAACTCCTCTATCTAGAGCTTTTCATCCTCTCTTCCTCGATCTGAATCACGGCCTCTACGTGATCCGCCGCCTTTACAAGACGACCGTAATCCCGAAACATGGATGCGACCACGTTGAATAGAAGGCCGTTCCTCAACCTCTTCTCAAAATCAAAGCAACGACATTCCTCCATCGCTACAAGCTCAGGTGCAAACCTCGACAGACTAGTGAAAGTAGCCTAAAGCTCAGCCACCGGTGTGTTAAGCTGCTTAAGCTTCAAAATTTGGTCCCTTAACTTCTCCTTAACAGTGGGAGAGAAAAACTTATCCTTAAAGGCGTTGACAAAAGCCTTCCAAGTTCCCTTAATGCGTCCCTATACAAACTTTCGCCATTGACTCGTATCTCTGTTCAGCTCGAAGGATGCGAAGGTCACTCTTAGCCCATCGTCCTCGATGCCAAACATCTCAAACGTCTTCACTATCTGTTCCAATTACTCATCTGCCTTCAGTGGCTCTTTCGAATCCCCTAAAAACTCATCCAGATTCGACCAAAAGAACTCCCTCTTCAAAAATGATGGCCCTATATTAGCAACATTGGTCTGGACTTGATTCTTAGCTCTAAGAATGTCCATAGGTTCCTTTAAGGCTCCGGCCATTTTACGGGCCAAAGCGCGCATGGCTTGCTGACCAACTGGTTTTGGTCGCATTGGCCTGACCAACCCTTTCCTCATGCGCCAGAATGTCATCCAGTAATGGCACCTCTTGCCATCTAGGCCTGCCACGCCTACCACCACCACGTACACGTCCTAACATCCTAGTGAAGGTAACACAAGAGATTAGTACATTTACAAATGTGCTAAAGCTAACTCACTTGCGTCCTAATGCAGCGGACAGCAATTAATTCACTCCATATAAGCAAATAGTCACATAAACACATATGAATTTTCTTTCTAGATAATGATTGTATCGTGACATTGCCAAAGTTCCAATTAGAAATAGCAGTGATCAAGTGCTCTTCTAATAGAACTTCTAGAAACTTGTAGACCCAATCAATATCTTCAAAATTAAATCTCAAACCCACTTAGTCACTTAAGCTTGTTATCATATAGTATACCAGGTTATTCCTAATATCATCTAGCAAGGGAAAACATTGTGGTAATAACCACTTCCCACGATCCCAAAGTATTCAAACCTGGTAGCTTTGATACCAAGTTGTAACGTCCCGAAAATATTACAATAAGATCATCCCACAACAGATATTAATTAATAACAGTTGACTGAATATAAGGTCCTTTCATTCATAATGTTTCATCTCTTTACAAAAGTGTAATACATGCAGTAATACATTCACAAGTTCTAACCTTGAATCTATAGCACGTGTCATCGGTACAAGATATGAAATAAGAGTAAACAAATATGGTAATGCCCTATTGGCTACAACTTTCCAAGACGGTGCTTGGTTACAACAAAAATAAGTTTAAACTCAATACAAATAAAGCCCTAGGCTTGTACAAAATAAATACAATAGTAATGAAAACAGAAGCTCTTGGCTCCTAGTCCTCCTAAGCTATTGCCTTGACGAAGGCATGTCATCAGCACCTGAAAATGGTTTTTCACATAGGGTGAGCCAAAGCCCAATAAAGATACTCTAACACAGTGTATGAATCTTAACAGAATTATAAGGTGAATGCATATGCAATGCTCGTGTCAAAACCTTTTATATCTTTTTCCAAAACCATGCAATACCAAGTTCACATCTTAAATTTATGAATTTATTTCCTTTACAATAGAAAATAGGGTAGTGGATACAACACTGGGAATCTTTAGGACATGTCTGCAAATAGGCTACAAGCACTACCAATTTCTCGTTTTTACCAATATTAATCGGAAGGCTCGACACCAAATTGCGTGGGTTTCTAGACTTTCACCAAGGACACACAGGCCAACATAATACCACTACTACACTCCTACCCAGATTCACTAAGGTATTCACATATTTTTCTCAAAATAACAACATTTTCAATGTGTTAAATATGTTACAATGCTCAATGCAAATGAATGAGAAAATAATTCCAATTCACGTAACTTTCATGAAATTTCTACAATAATTATAGCTATCCTCCACCGATAGCCCAAAACAGATATATCTAAATAGATAAATAATTTCCAACACAGATATACTTTCCAACATTTCCAATTAGGAGTGATAATTCATATCCAACTCCACCACCGTCATTATCATTGTTCTAATTCCATAAAATCAACATCAATTCCATTTCCTTTTTACAAAAATCAAATTCTCACAATTTAGGGCAAAACCTCCATTTCTTTAAAAATCAATTTCCATGGATAAAATCCACCATTTATCACAAAGCCACAATCATATACAAGTGCCCAATTTGAAAACCCCTCTTTTGATTTCAAAATCAAACCCTAGGTTTGATCCAAAAATCCTAAATCATTATCTTGTTTAGAAAAGCAAATAACTAAGTTAAAAATCATAAAAATGGTCAACGTAATCCCTACTTCAAAGACAAGAACCAAGAAGAACTAGAGTTGAAACTTGACGAAGCCAAAAACAAACTTTGCTATGATCAAAATGAAGCTCTAGGTGAGCTCTACCTTTTAATCAAAGGGACTATGGTGTAGAAATCAACAGATCAAGATGTATTTGAGTTCTAGAGAGGGTTTCTAGAGAGAGAGTAAGTAGATATAAGTTTTGGAGTGTTTTAGAGAGAGAGAGAGAGAGAGATGAGAAAATGACTCAAAAGTGACCCCCTTCGAACTGATATATGCGCAAATTGCTCCAGCGTAGGAATGGTCGCTCGAGTGCAAAATGTACCCTCCTAGTAGTTCAGACCTGCAAAAGTTTGCTCGAGCACAAGAAGTTTTGCTTGAGCTTAGATATCAAACTCTAAGTAGTTTGCAGACTATAAAAGACTGCTTGAGTGAACAGGTTAAATTCTAGGCAATCAACTCTTTGAAAAACAAGCTACCACCCTGTTCTAAACACGACAATGATACTCCGATAGCCAAACTCAATGAAGTACAAGATCAAGAATGAGTTGAACAACCAATAAGACAAGGGAATTCCCGATCCAAAACAATAAGCGGGTGGGTCCAAACTAGAGCCGTTATACGGCGTTGGATGTGGATCCTTGGAAACAGTGAGTAAAAGCTTAACGATGAAGAGATGTGGATCTTTTTCTTAGATATGCTCTCTCTTTGATCCGATCTTCTTTCTCTTTCTCTCTGATATGCTAATATGGTAATATCAAATCTGCTCTATCTCTCTTTAGTCCATTATTTTGCCCTTTTAGGAATCTCATTATGGCATTTTCTTGCCTTCTAACTCTTTTAATAATCATTTTAGTGTAGTTCCTACGTGTATTGATAAACTACTATTTTTCACTACTTGTAATTGCTTGGAAAGAAAAAAAAATGTGATTTACACCAATATCAGCCAACTATACATAGATGATTTGGCTTTTGATTTTGTGAAACTATAAGAGATTATCTTGAAAAGATCATTCTGCATCTTAAAGTGTTTTGTGGTTTCTAAAATTGGTCATTCAACTCTTGGTTTATTTATTATTTTTTGTTAAGTTACCTAGATCATGGTCCATCAAAAATAGGGGAAAAGACACCCTTTGATAGCTTGAAGTTTATTCAATTTAATCTTGTTGCTTCTGCAGTCCATTTAGTATGCTTTATGCTTGTCACTAGTATATTTTGATAGAATTCCTGTTTAGGAGTTTATATCATGTTTTAGTTTAGGATTCAAATGTTATTTTGGATTTGTGGTTCATATCAAGAATTGATTTTGATGAGATGGTTAACAAAATATCAAATTTCAAAAAGTATATTGGCTGAAATTTTATAAAATAGGAAGTATGAAGATGGCAATAAAAAAAGGGTCATATGTTTGAGGTGTATTTATTCTGGACAGCTATATTCTTGACAGTATTCATGATTGTTAGATATAGAATGTTTGATTTTTGTTTTTGTTTTTTATTGAATATAAGGTAGAGCAATGATACTCACACTCCACTTGTGAGAGGCTAAAAGACAAAAAAATAAAGTGAAAAGTTTAAAAGAGAGTGCGAATATCATTTCTATTAATGCTTTATTGAACAGGATGTGCATGGTTGGTTTTTATTGTATTGCATACTCATTCATACTTTGTTTCAATGTCTATTTTTCTTTCAACCAGAGATCCTCAGTAATTTGGCTATGTGGAGAATAAAAAAATGTTGTAAGAATCTTATCAAGTTACTCTCTTGGTTATTAATATCATAGTAAAAGAAAAAGAACAGGAGGCTAATTTCTTTGTTGTTTATTCTCTCTGCAACAGTGTGATTGCCAGGTTAATAACCAAACATGTGGTTGGACTTGGCCTTGGGGTGGTAATAATGACTGCTTGGGAAAGTAATAGTGACTGTGGTGTGACTGATTTCGTTTTTTATTTTTTCATTTTATTTTAAATTCATCTATAGTGGCCTCAAGTTGCTTGCTCATTAATCTTTGTTTATGGGGTACCTTTAATGTTTGGGATTTCTTATTTTTTAAGTTGAGAGAGATTATCAACTTGTGGAGAGACAGCCTTATATGTTAAAAGGACTAAATCTCTGTAAGTGAGCAAATAGTTGATTATGAAATTTTCAATATGACAATTTATTCATGTTACTTGTTTTTCTTCTTCTTAAATGCACGTCCAAATATCAAAGAACGGGAAGAAAAAGAAGTAGATGGGACACTTCTTCTTATTGAGGTGTTACTGAGGTCTCTTTCTCTCTTTCTCTCTCTCTCTCTTTCTCTTTCTAAATCTCTGTAATGTTACTATGGATCTTCACTGTGTCACGCCCCACTTTTTATTACTCGAAGTATTACCAATTTCATTAACTTAATTCCATTTCAGAGATAACATGCGGAAATAAAATAGTATATTCAACTCGTAAAAGTGAATAACATTGCTCTCATTCATATGTAAGTAAATACAATATGAGTATAATAAATAAATTGCCCGTGGGCTTACATCATTAACGAATCAAGAAGAAGGGTGCAACCCTTTTACACATATGGCATTCCGCCAACACAAGAGAGGCCCCGTGGCCAACAAATAAGAAGATCCAAATCTTGCTGCACATTCAGCTCAACACCTAAAAAAGATTCAACAACGTGGGATGAACATATAGTCCAGTAGGGATCTCAACATGGCCCTCAACAATAACAACTTACAGATAGCTATGTTCATGAATGCTCAATCTCATACTAGGATAGTAATGTGACAGTTTGTACAAAATATACATAAGTATGAACTTTTCTCGAAAACAACTATTTCAATCAACGCCATAGACGATTCAATTTTCTTTTCTTTTCATTAACCCCCGTTCCCAATCTTTCATAACATTAACAATTCCTTAGGAAAATAAATTCACTAAGCCCACTACCCTCTTCCATTTTACAAACATACACAGGTGTGCCTTTTCAAAACATATATTTCTTTAAAATATCCATTCTCCTTCACACTTTCCAAAAGACAAAATGACATTTTGGCTTCTTCCCGATACAATCAAATCTATACATGCACCGTTATAAAAAGGGAGATAACAACTCACCAACATGTATAAGATAAACCAATGAGGCAACTCGGCCCTCCCAAAACTGTAACCGACTCAATCCATGATATTCCCAGACACACTGAAACATCAATAACAAAACTTTGCTCTACTACTATGTGCGTAGTAAGCCAAAGATACACCTATCACAACAACATGCCAGTCTACCAGGCGCTAGCTGGAAGGGTATGGTGCCTTAGATTCTAAATATTTGTTCTCCTTCACACTTTCCAAAAGACAAAATGACATTTTGGCTTCTTCCCGATACAATCAAATCTATACATGCACCGTTATAAAAAGGGAGATAACAACTCACCAACATGCATAAGATAAACCAATGAGACAGCTCGGCCCTCCAAAACTGTAACCGACACAATCCATGATATTCCCAGACACACTGAAACATCAACAACAAAACTTTGCTCTACTACTATGTGCGTAGTAAGCCAAAGATACACCTCTCACAACAACATGTCAGTCTACCAGGCGCTAGCTGGAAGGGTATGGTGCCTTAGATTCTCAACGCAGTCAATTCTCCAGGTGCTAGCTGGAAGGTCACGGTACCTTTAATTTTTAGCGCAAGGTATAACACCACCAACCAAAATACAACAGGGCATAACTAACATGTATAACACATATACATAAACCATCAAGATACAAGCAATGTGTTAAAGTGTATGAACACATAACTACCTCCTCCCGAGCAAGTATACATATATAATGCATCTTCACACTTCATTACATACGATGTTCAATCAACAATGGTATAATGCATACACGACAATTCAACACAACCGTGTCATCCTCTACCGATGATCAAGGACAAAACCTCTAGATGCAAATGTTTAATACATCTATTAAAGACTCAATTGCTATGAGACCATAAACCCACCAACGACACTAACACGTTAGTTAAAGATACAACCCCCACGTGTGTGTATTTAACACTCAAGAAACAACAATCCAATTTTCATACTTATATCAAAGGTACTTTTCTCGTTTCACAAAACAAATTCCATTTCCTTTTGTTCTCACAAAACCAACTCTATTCCTCTTGTTTTTACAAAACCAATTCCATGGACAACAAAGTCTTAACTCGTTTTAGTCCACTACATTCATTTCAAAACCATTCCAAAGCCAAAGTTAATCCCTTAGGCATTAACACCTTCACCCAACTCACATTAACAATAGAGACTTACAACATAGGTTAACTACCCTTCATTTTAATTTACCAAATCAAAATATAATTTAGGACTTTTTCTTCTTTCAACTATAACATGCAAATTTACACTCCAATTAGCCCAAAACAACCATCAATGATAAAATAACCATTTTCAAACAACCAACCCTAGGTTCCTTCTCATGATTTCAAACAAATCCAACATCGGTATGATTTTCATGCAATACAAAACTACCACATGTCTATCTATAGATGAAGTATTGAAAAAGAACAAGGAAATCCCTACCTCAAATGTAGAACCCAAGGAGAAGAAGAGCAAAACTCGGAAGTGCTCCAAATTCCAAATTTCTTGGATCAAAACGAAGCCCTCGACGATCAACACACTTTTTACAAAGGCTGAAGGTGAGAAAAACACTCATATTAGATCAAACCCTAGAGAGAAGTTAGGTTTTAGAGTGAGAAGCTCTCAAAAATCGATTTTGGGAAAGTAAGAGAGAGAAAAGAAAAGTGATTCAAAAAGTGATTTCACGGACTGATATAAAACAGGTCCGCTCGAGCGTACAACCCCCGCTTGAGCGTCAGACACAGGTTCACGCTCGAGTGTCCAAAGAGTTGCTCGAGCGCCGGATGCACCCTCCCAAAATTTTCTGCAGATGACCAAAATGCTGAGAGAAGGAAATTCACGCTTGAGCATCAAAGCACTGCTCAAGCGGATAGGCCAAAACCTGGGCAAAATTCTAAGTTTTAAAACACAACCAACTTATTCCCAACTTGCCCAACACAACCCAAAACTTAACACAAAGAGTAAGGGATAGAAATGAGAATAAGACCACAACACATCTGCGGAACCGAGTTCGGATTACAGTTAAACAACAACAGGGAAAACTGGGATCGCTATACACTGAGTTTGTTTTGATGAATGTTTTGTGGACATGTGTAATTTGTTGAGTTGGATCTAGTAGTTTTGCTTTATCTGTTGAAAAGCCCTAATGCACTGTTTGGGTGCTGAGCTATGAAGCACGGGTACGCTAAAAATGGTGTCATACGAGTATGGGGTATTTAGTGGGTGTGGATACGTGTACTGGTATGGTTGCACACATAGTAGGTACGCAAAATACATGCTAGGTACGACAGTTATGTTTGGGTACATTGTGGGTACGTCTTGGGTACATTTTGGGTATGACGGGGCGAAAAATTAAATTTTCTCATATGTTAAGGGTACCGAAGCCAATTTTGTGGGTAATTAAAAAAAAGTTACAAAATTTAGAGGCTATTTTGTAATAATCAAAACATAAACAAATTAGGTTTATATTGTAGCCAGCAACAACTCTTTGACTACTAACAAGACGAAGCTAGCTTGATTTTTTAGTAGCAACTCTGGTTCGATTTTTCAACTGTTTTTCTTCAATTTTTTAGCAGCAATTATGGTTTGATTTTTAGCTATTTTTCATTGATTTTTCGTAGCAATTTTTCATAAAGGTAGGCACTCGATCTATTTTTCTTTGATTCTCCCTCTTCTTTCATTCTCCATCTTTTTTGATTTGTTTTTATATATATATATTTTTTTTTAGTTTTTTTTTTTTTGTGCAACTACTAGAATTTGTTATAGCATTTATTATTTTTCTTTCAACTTCAAAAATTATTAGGTAATTTGTTTCCAACACTTTTTACCCATGAGTCATGGCTTTACTCTATTTTGCATCCAGTTTTAGACAATCAAAAAAGAAAAAGAAACAATTATATTACTTTTTCAGACAAGTTGGTATAGTTATCTTTTATTTTTGTTTAGTTTGTTTTTGGCATGAAACTCTCTTTTCTAATTTATTCTATGTAATGACTTTCAAATAGCTCATGGACTTACTTTAGTATTGCTGGTATTGTTGAAATATGATTTATTTGTTTTTTTAATTTCTATTTTTAATTATGATATTAAACTTTGATTTGTATGTTGGATGTTTAGCTATGAAAAAACATTTGATGTACCCCAGCCGTACCTGTACTCGTACCTTACTTTTTTAAGAATTTGTCGTATCAGCATACTCGTATCTGTACCTGCATCCGTGCTTCTTAGGTGCTAAGAATATACCATGCTGAACTGTATAGGGTTTGGTTTGGTTTGACCAAATAGGATAAAACCTTGGAATTTCAATATTTATATCTTTATTATAACGATTTTGGCTTAGACCCGACCCGTTTATTGTTTTGGATTCGGATTCCTTGTCTTATCTGGTTGTTTATACCCTTATACATCCTATTCTTGATTGAGTTGGTTATTTGGATGTCGTTGTTACGTTTGGAACAAGTTGGGAGTTTGTTTTTTGAAGGAGTCCTTGCCCAGATTTTGGTCAGTTCGCTCGAGCGGTGTTTAGGAACTTACTTTTGCAGGCCTACAAAAGTACTGGAAGGGTGGTATTTATAGCTCAAGCGATCTTTCTTGCGCTCGAGCGGTCTTGGCTCGAGCAGTCTTTCTTGTACTCCAGCGGTTAGCCTTTGTTAGCATGGGAGGGTGTCATTGTACACTTGAGCAGTAACTTTGTTCACTCGACCGATCTCGCTTATTGTGTCTGGTTACTCAAGTGGTGTTTTGGTCGCTCGAGTGATCTGTGCATATATCAGTTCGTAAAACTCACATTTTTAGTCATTTTATCATCTTAAACTCTCTTTCTCTACACTCCAAAAACCTAGATTTACTCTCTCTCTCTCTAGAACTCATCTTCTACCTTCAAAAACACCATCATCCATTGATCTCTACACCCTAGTCCCTTTGATAAAAAGGTAGAGCTCACCTAGAGCTTCATTTTAATCGGAGCAAAGTTGATTTTCAGCTTCGTCGAGGTTTCTTCACTCTCTCTCTCTTGTCTTTTAGCTTTGAGATAGGGATTTCTCCACACTTTTATATGGTTTTTAACTTGGTTATTTGCTTTTCTAAACAATATTGTGATTTGGGAATTTTTGGATAAACCTAGGGTTTTGGCTTTGAAATTAAAGAGGGGTTTTCAAAATAGTTTCTTGGAAATGATTATGGGTTTGTAAATGCGGTTGAGGTGTGATAAAATGGTGGAGTTCCATCGTTGGAATTGATTTATAAAAAAAAGGGGATTTTGCCCTAAAATGTGACTATTTGATTTTGTAAAAAGGAAATGGGAATAAAGTTGGAGTTTATGAAGTTGGAATGATGATTGTAATGTCCCAAGTCTTAGGCTTGAATAGTATTGTGTAGTAGGGTAGTATGCATTTCTTCCGGTGTTTTGTTTACCGTATCGGGTCGTTGAGATTCATTTTCTACTCCTACTTAACCTCTCTTAACTTTTCCGAGTTAAAATTTTTGATTTTTGAGCATTGGAACTTGTTTTGGATTGCAAAATCAAACTTTGGGTTTCTGGGCAAAATCGCAAGTGCAGAATTGGGAACCACCCGAGCAGATCGTCATAAAGTCTTCTAGATTTTCTGGGCAAAAAATCGCTCGAGTTAATTTTGGTGAATTTTTTGGGTAGCTCTCTAGAGCAATCCACCCATGAGGCAAAAATTTCCGCTCGTACGGATTGGAAATTTCAATCGTGCAGAAATGAAATGGCTCGTGTGGATTTCGGTGCGTCTGTCTCGAAATTTGTGCTCTTTTTCTCAAAATTGATACCAAAAAGTGTTTTGCACAGATTTGTCCCTTATTTCTCTCTCTCTCTCTCTATATATATATATATTTATATTTTCTCTCCCTTCTCTTTACAAACACACCCAAATCCAACTTCACTCTAAGATTTAGGTCAAATCTTTAACAGTTTAAGGGGGCTTTTTACACCAAATCGAAGAGGGCAACGAGGGCAACGTTTATAGCCGATTGGATCGTGTTTTCGTCAACTTTGAGTTCTGGGATTTTGTTCCTCTTCATCTCCCAAGTTTGAGGTAGGGATAATCTTTGAGTTATATATATGTTTTTACGAGTTTATGCATGTTTTGAGTATTTCATTATGTTTGGATCATGATTTTGGGCTGTGAACCCTAGATGATTGTATGAGTAGAGCTTCTCTAATTTTCCCAAAACTTTTGAGAATATGAGTTTTGTTCTAAGGTGTGGGTGTTGTTTTGAAATCTTTTAAAAAATGGAACAAAAACCTTGTTTGGGTGAAAACCGTAGAATTTTGGGATTTTAGAAAAAAAAATTGAGGTATTGTGAAATTTATGCTTGGTAAATTGTTATGTGAAGAAATGATGGAGAAATTCTTATGGTTGTATCAAATAAGAGAATTTCATGGAGGAGATGAGAATAGTTGATTTTAAAATTTATCGTTGGTTTGCCTGGAAAAACCAAGTTTAGAAAACGATGTTTAACATGTGGAAAATACATGAATGTTCATATTGTTATATTATCTCTTGGAAATATATATTGATGTTATACTGATAAGAGATATGAAATTTGATCACAATAGAGGATTGTGTGGATGAATCGAGAAATTGAGAAATTTCAAGCCATTTATATGGAAATACATTGCATTATTTCATTATCATCACCTTCCGAATTGGTATTGTTGAGATTATTAAATGGAATTTTATTATTGCATTGGACATTGTATCACCATTCCATTTTATCATTGACACAATTGATTTTGAATCTTGCATTGGAAAAGTATTGCTTTGAGAAAGGAAATTGTTTTGTGAAACAAGGTCATATTGATTTGTTTTAGGGGTAAATACGTTGGTAAGTCCGGATAGGGGTGTAGTTGATATTGGTTAAGTTGGCCTGAGTGTCCATGGTGAAAGATCGAAAACACGAGCGGAGGAGGTACCACGTGCCTTTCCGTTAGCAACCAATAAAGTAGGGATTGGTAGTACTTATTATGCCTACTTGCAGACACCAACCTAGGAATTACCTGAGTCGTATTTACGCACCTTCAAATTACATTGAAATTATTGAATTGTTAAATTCTCAAATTGCATTGTGCACAAAGGTTTCAAAAGATAGAGATTTATGTTTTTGAACATGACATAGCATATGCATTCATCCCAAGAGAATGTATAAAATGTATATATTTTGTTAAGATTTTTCTATTAGGTTTTGTGCTCACCCTATGGGACTTTGTGTAGGAAAGATGTGGTGATTCCGCCGAGTTAGAGACGTGGAATATATTTTGAGAGCACAAGGCTCTTTTCTTTTGTTGTAATTATTTTTAACAAGCCAAGGACTTTATATGTATGGGTTCGAAAACTACTTTTGTGTAACCGATCTTAAGCCTTGGAATTTATAGCTCCTTAAAGGCATTAATTCATACTTGACTTATCATGCCACATGCTATAAATTCATATTCTAAAAATGTTGAATGTATAACTGCATGTGGAACATTCTTTTGTAAATCTCTGGAGCTTAATGAATATCCATGTTAGGGATTGATGATAATGTCTATGTTGAAGAATTTGTGTTCCATATATTAAGAATTGGAAGGGTCGATTGGAAACCAGATGACGTAATTGGAAATTGATAACTCTTTATTGTGTTAATTATTTCGGGGCATGACAATGATATGATGATGGTGGAGTTGGATATGCATTATCACTCCTACCTTGAAATTTTGGAAAGTATATCTTTATTGGAAATTATCTATCTGTTTAGAGATTTCTATTTTGGGTTATCAGTGGAGGAGAGCTATAATTGTTCTAGAAATTGCATGAGAATTAGGAGAATTGAAACTAATTACTCATCCATTTGCATTGAGCATTGTTGCATACTTAACACATTGAAAATGTATATTGTTTCGAGAAAAAATAAATGAATACCTTAGTGAATTTGGGTAGGGAGTGTGGTTGTGGTATAATTGCTGGTATGTGTGTCATTAGTGAAATTCTAAAAATTCGCACAGTTAGGTGCCGAGCCTTCTGGTTAGTACCAGTAAAAATGGCACTGGTAGTGCTTGTATAGCCTACTTGCAGACACACACTTAGAGATTCCCACTGCTCGTATCCACTGCCCTGTTTTCTATTGTAAAGGAAATGTTTTCATGAATTGTGATATAAACTTGACATTGCATGATTTTGAAAGAGATATAAAATAGTTTGGCACAAGCATTGCATATGCATTCACCTTATAACTTTGTTAAGATTCATACACTGTGTTAGAGTATCTCTACTGGGCTTTGTCTCATCCTATGTGGAAAACCATTTTCTAGTGCTAATGATATACCTCCGTCAATGCCGCAGCTTGGGAGGACTTGGAGCCAAGAACTTCTTTTTTGTTATTGTTGTAATTATTTTGTACAATCCTAGGACTTTAATTGTATTGAGTTTAAATTCACTACTACTACAAAATCAAAAATAGATCACACCTTTTTTTAATCACACCTTTTAAATTTTATTAAACTGTGATTGTATGTTATTTAATCACACCTTTTAAATTTTATTAAAGTGTGATATTTGGGAGTGTGATTAAAAGCGTTATTTTTAATCACACCTTTTAAATGTCATTAAAAAATGATTCCATCACATGTTTTGAGTGTGATACTAAATATTAGATTATATCTTTTAAGTGTGATTAGTAATATTTAGATCACATCTTTTAAGTGTGATTAATAATTAATAAAACCTGTGATAATAAATATTTAGATCACAGATTTTAAGTAGGATTAATATCTAATAAAATATGTGATTAATAATAAGATAAGATCCCACGTTATATGCATTTCTCATCATAGTTAATGCGTGTGATAAAAAAAGGATTTGACATATTTGAAGAATAATCAATATTATTTTTGTACACGCATTTGAAGAATGTAATACACACTATATACTATATTTTGAATCACAACCACATATTGAATGGAATAACGCCATATATTTCATAAATGAAAGTTAAATGTTCAAAAGCATATACAAAGGAATTAATAAAAAAAAATTAGCTGTGATTACATATATTAAAAATGAAAAAACTTGAAAAAACTATGTTCTTGAATTCTTTGACCATATTTTGCATCTCTTTAAGAAATTTCTAACCTGAAAAATAAAAACACAAATTAATTCAGAAACCGCTAGAAACATATGAATAAACTTACTATTTTTGTAGAGATTGTTCTAGTCTTACAAAAGATAAAATCGGACATTTTCTCATCGCACTGACTCTTCATCTCCTACATCAATAGAAAAGGAAAAACAGCTTTGATTGTTACTAGTATAAAATTTTTGGATTACCATATAGATATGACATATACATAGAATCAATAAATCCAAAATGAAAATCTTCAATGTATGGTCAGATATTTTAAAGTCATGAACCCAAATATACATAGAATCAATAAATTCAAAATGAAATCTTGAAGTGATTATGTATTCCTTACCAACTAAAGAAATTTTTTATTAGCAATTTAAAGAACTAGCGGATTCAACCAATTTAATGTATATTTTGATCAAAATTTCTAACTTCTAATATTTTGTGCAAATCATGCATCCATAACTTTAAGAGTCTCAATTTTAACTAACCAGAAATAGCTTCATTTGTATCCATAAATCAAGTAATAGATGGCTAAGTACCTATCCACATAGGATAGCTTCCATTTTCAACATACTCCTTGATTTCTTGTTTGCATTACCAATTATAGTTGGCTAACCCCATCAAAAAGTAATTTAAGCTTCTTTTACTGGTGAGCAATTAAGACTTTTAGAGACTTAAGGCCCTGTTTGATTAGTTGGAGTATTAGTGATGTGATTAATAATCTCACGGGATTAATAATCTTTTGTTAGAGTTCACCACAATGAAAAATAAATAAATAATAAGAGAAGCAGCATATATAACTATAACTATAGCAGATTTCTTGTTTGCATTACCAATTATAGTTGGCTAACCCCATCAAAAAGTAATTTAAGCTTCTTTTACTGGTGAGCAATTAAGACTTTTAGAGACTTAAGGCCCTGTTTGATTAGTTGGAGTATTAGTGATGTGATTAATAATCTCACGGGATTAATAATCTCATGGGATAATTATGTGTAGGATTGGTAATACCTACCCTCCTTTGGTATTCAATATACTGCAATTTTGTAGAATTAAGAGTCCTATGTATTAATAAGCCAGATGCCATTTGTGTGATCCAAATGCAAGAATATGAATTCGATAGGATTAACAGTCTAATCATATGTTGTTATTCCGGAATCAAACGGGGTCTAAATACCTTGCAAGGGCTATATAATAGGATAATCAAAGGGCATAAACAAAATCTTTGTTGAGGACACCTTCTACTTTCATCACTGCTAACTATGTTATCACAAAAAATTAAATGATTATCTAGTTACTTTTTTTTATTATTTTTTGACAAATAATTATCTGGTTACTTTTTCCTTCTGAATGGCAGGAAGCATATATCAAAATTTGGGATGCAATTTGTTGAGAGGCTTAATGGAGTGTTTCAAATTCAAATTTGATAAGTTTAGGCTATAAACAATCCATTCAGGAACAAAGACAAATTGACAAAATCATGAAAAGACCTCATCAACACTACTGCATTGCAAACCTAAATTTGATATTTCTGAAAATTAAATTGCCAAGGAACAAAAACTTACTGGAACTAGGAATATGACTAATACTATACATCTTTTGTTAGAGTTCACCACAATGAAAAATAAATAAATAATAAGAGAAGCAGCATACATAACTATAACTATAGCAAAAGAGTTTGATATGTCTCTCTAATGGGTGCATTTGGGAATGCACATGAAAAGCACAAAGCTCCTTTACTACCAGTTGTCTGGTATTGGTTTGCATAAGTTAAGTCTCCAACCATTAAAACTATTGAAGGATCATTTTCTGTGAGATGATCAATGGTGGTCGTTGAATTGCTTGTGAGACCCAAATCTCTAATAACTGCAATTTGACGAGGATAGCTATTGGGTCCAAGCGATGGTAAGGTTTCAAAGACTTACTTATCACTCATAGCTAGAAGAGAACAATCACCACACTTGTAATAATACTTTGTTACAAGTTTAAGACCTACAATAAAACCTAGAGCTCCTCAATGTTAGTTTGGAAGAATCAGCCCAAAGTACTCAAAATGAGAAAAAAGAAAATAACAAAATAAAAATAAAAATCTTATAAACCACTCAGGACTCTCCATCAATGACAGTTGCAGCATGATACCATCTCGCAAATAGTATAGTGGTTTGGTTTTGATTTGAACTGGTTTCAAACATTTATCTTGAGTATTAATATATGAATACATTCAAACATTGAAAGACCTAACCAGATTAGCATGAATAGGTGAAGAATACACATCAATTGATCCAATTTTGAAATTCAATGCTAAGAATGGGAAGGAACTATTATATAACTCACATCCACACTCCATTTTCTTGTTGAAAAACATGGATTATTTTGGAAATTAGTTGTAAATAAGCTTAAGTTTTCTAATCAACAACACAAATCCTTATTTCCATGTAAGGGTCATCTGTTTTGACTTCTGTATGGAGTATGCAGTGTTCCTTAACACCAAAATTCATACTGCATAGCTATATGGTAGATTTGGGGCACTGCCAGAGAAGGTTCATACTAAAGGACTACCAAGATTAATCAAATGATTATTGCCTAAATCACCAGTCCTAATACTTCCTATCACTGCACCTTTATATCGGATCAAGTAAAGGGATAATTTTTTGTTTGATGTTTTTATCTTTATATCTTTTCTTAACTGCTATGTTTGAATTGAGTACATTAAGCATCGAAATGGCAACAATTAAAAGAGTTGTGTTACTTCTTTACCATCAATTTTCACATGATGAATGCTGCTAGAGGTGTAATTCTAAAGACCCTCAAATGGGTACAATTAACTGTAAACCGTAGAAACACCTGTTATCTTCATCGAATAATTCCCACTTTCTTTCCCATACCACAGCTCACTAGCAACAGTTGATGGATCAAGGGCAGTCACATTAAGACCAATTTGAGAATCCCCTGAAAACCAAACCAATCAAAACAAACCCAATTTGACGAACACACCATTCAGTCAATTAAACAAACACATAAAGAGCACAGTTAAGACTAGTACCAATAACCTAAGAAACCCACATTGAAGACGACTATATCATACTTACATTTGAACAAAAATTGAGAGAAAAATTAGGGCAAATATGAACAGTCCATCTTCTGATTTCGTTTATGACGCATTAATGTGCCTCGCCGCCTGATCTCTCTCATCGCAATCAGCCCATTTGAGATTGTTGTTCTGACGAGTCCGGCTTTGTAGACAAAGGTTCTGAAACAATTGAGGGGAGTGTAGGGTCTGGATTCAAACATATGGCTTGTGGAGGGATTGGAGAAAATCGAAGGTAGGGTTAGGGTTTTGGAACCGATGACGAGAGTGGAGAAGATGGAGTAGACGACCGATGAAGATCGGTGAAGAGAATAAGAGAAGAGAGAGAGAGCGATAAGGGAGGAGGTGGTGGGGGCGACAGTGGTGGTCGTCGGTGGTGCCACTAGAGGCTACAACGTATGAGGCGGAAGAGATTAGGGCTGAGCAAGGAATCCGTGAAATCCGTAATCCGATCCAGTCCAGTCCAATCCGATAGGTTTGGATTAGTTTTTTGAATCCGCGGTTCGGTTCCGGATTGAAGAATTAAAAATCCGTAGTTCACGGATTGGTTCCGGATTGAATCCCACGGTTCCGGATTGGAACCGATCCGGACCGTATACAAATAGTTTATATTTTTATTATACATCCTCCCCTATAGTATCTTCTCTTATTCTATGTAAAATGTAAACTCAAACCTAAAACCGTATAATATCTTCTTTTATTACTTTTGTTTGTTAGTTTTAAGTTTTAATTTGCAATGGTTTAAGTACTTATGGTGAAACCAGTTTTCTTATGGTTGTTTAAATTCTAGAACAGTATGTCGTTATTATAGAAAAACATGTTGCTATTATGGAACTAATATAGCGCTATGTTTATATTTTTATGAAATTCAAGTGTTATATATATATTTGTTATTTAATTATGTGAATCCGTGGTCCTAAACCGATCCAATCCGTATTTAAATGGATTGGTTCGGATTGGTTCCATGATTTAAACGGATTGGATTGGTTCCAATTTTTTAGGAACCGTAAATAACGGATTGGTCCTGCCAAACTGAGAACTCGATTTGAGTCCCGTCTTCTTCCACAAGTCTCTCGTGTCTAGGAGGTTGTGTGTGCCAAGTTTCGTGTTACAATAAAACCCAGAGCTCCTCAATGTTAGTTTGGAAGAATCAGCCCAAAGTACTCAAAATCAGAAAAAAGAAAATAAAAAAATAAAAATAAAAATCTTATAAACCACTCGGAGGACTCTCCATCAATGACAGTTGCAGCATGATACCATCTCGCAAATAGTATAGTGGTTTGGTTTTGATTTGAACTGGTTTCAAACATTTATCTTGAGTATTAATATATGAATACATTCAAACATTGAAAGACCTAACCAGATTAGCATGAATAGGTGAAGAATACACATCAATTGATCCAATTTTGAAATTCAATGCTAAGAATGGGAAGGAACTATTATATAACTCACATCCACACTCCATTTTCTTGTTGAAAAACATGGATTATTTTGGAAATTAGTTGTAAATAAGCTTAAGTTTTCTAATCAACAACACAAATCCTTATTTCCATGTAAGGGTCATCTGTTTTGACTTCTGTATGGAGTATGCAGTGTTTATTTCATATCATTAACTTGTGGCACAAACTATAGATTCAGGGTTAGGACTTATGAATGTATAATTGCATGCGTTAAATTTTGTATAATGGAATTATATGAATGGAAGATAATTATTTCGGTATATGTTGTTATTTAATTAATATCGTGGGATGAATTATAGTTACTATTTTCAAGGCGTTACATTTATGGAGTAGTCATTGAGGTTGATTGTTTGATAGAATTTTGGTTGTTATATGCTTTGGGCACTAAGGACTACAAACCTCTCTGATATGTGAACAAAAGGAACTTTACATTGTTAGAGTAACTTTGAGAAATCTTTTTATGCTTTTCTTTTTTATTTTGCTTAAAAGTGATTTGTTATGAAGGCAAGTGGATTTCATTGCCATAACATATTTTTAGCAGTTTCTCATATGAATTTCTAGATAATAGAAGTTTCATCAGTTTGTTTGTTTGTTTAGGAAAGCTTACAAGTTAATAGACGGTTCCTGCTTACAAGTTTTATGGATTTGTCTTTGTCTGGGCATCGCAGGATTGCTAGTATATCTAGGAAAGGGCGATGACGCCCAACAACCAACATAGGCAGAATTGAGAGGAGTTGGCTATTACTGAAAGTAGGGTCGAAGCTATGAGCAATTGAAAAATTCACACTGAGACTTTCTTTGACATTTCTAATTGCCTTATGAGGGGTAGTTGCATATTCATTTCTGGGTCATTTATGATGTTTTGTCAATTCATCCAATTGGTTGTTTTAGTAATTGAGCCATTGCTTGGTATTATCCTTCATCATCTTGTTCTAATATTTGGATTTTGAATTTTTCTTTTTGCCTCAATACTTCAATTTTGATATTGTGCTATTTCTTTGCTTTATTTGGAAGTGCTCAATTTTGATATAATGTGGCCCCATGTTCTGTCTCAAAAATAAATAAATAGCTTTTTTGTAATAAAAAAAAAACGTTGCCAAATGACATAATCATGACATCAAGCCTAAAAAAGAAAAGAAAAAATTGAAAACATGGCGTTTTGACATAATCATGACATAATATGTTATTTGTGACAGAAATAAATTAACTGGTGTTAAGCTATTGCAATGTTTAAAAAAAACACTACCTATAAGTATTAGCAATGTTTTAAAAACATTGTAAAGCTAAGATGATGCCCACATTAACGACGAAAAAAATAAACATCACTATAACCTATTACGGCATTTTTCAAACCTATGGCGGCGTTTATGAAACGCCACTAACGCTGAATTTTCCTGTAGTGTGGACTGAATGATTTGGTTATTACAGGAAATGGGGAGTGGGGACAATGTTGATGGTTGGGGCGGGAAGATGGTACAACTGCGATGTTAGGAAGGGCATTGAGGAAGATGCGATAACAATTGTGGTAGAGAGGAGAAGGGTTGGCTAGATAGGGTTAGGGTTCTTAGGGTTTTGAAGTATACGATGAAAATAAGGCATAAATGTATTGTTATTTTAATTTCATTTTAATTTAAAAAAGAGAGGTCGACTCTCAAAATTAGTGTTATATATAATAGAAGTTTAACGATAGTAATTTAGTCCAAAATAACATGACAATTCTTTATTTATATTTGAACTATAAGGAGTAAAGTGTTTTGAGCATTAATTATAGAAGAAAAGTGAACTTTTCCTAAGTTTTTAGTCTTACTAATTATGGAATTGGATTGGCGACATTCAGTGGAACCTCTCTCAAACATTTATTTTAGTTTCAGGACATGCAATTGATAATTCTATTTGCACCATCATTTTATCTCCTTACATTCATAATTTTTTTTCTTTTTTTTTTATTATTCCAATTTTATCAATATTTAAAATTACCAAACAATCCCTCAAAACCCTAACTCTAATTTCTAACCCACTTACTTTTTCACCACCCTCTCCACCGGCATCCCCAACTTCCACCTTCAGCGACCACCTTCAGCTTAAATCTCTAGTAACTTTACCATCTTTGACGACTAACCTCCAGGCTATTCTCCCTCACCGATCACACTGGCGACTCCCTTTTCCAATAATGACCTTTGCCCCACACCTACTGGTAACACACCCTACCATCATGACCCAGCCTTGCCACCATCATGACCTAGTTTCTTCTAGAGTTCCGGTTAGAAACAGCATTGATCAAGTGCTTTTCCAACAAGACTCCCAGCAACCCAAGGATCCAATCAACATCCTAGAAACTACATTCCATACCCACATAGTCACATAAGCATGTTATCAATTAAGCACATAGCATACGACACTACATCTAAGTCTCTATCAAGCGAGACAAACCCATTGTGATCCTAATCACTTCCCACGTACCCAAAGTATTCGAACCCGGTACGCTCTGATACCAAGTTGTAACGCCCTTAAAATAATAACATTAAACCTAACAATATAGACATACATTGATATATAAAAGCTCCACATTCTTCTATTCATCAGAGTTCCATTACCAAAAAGTATTACATGTTAAGGACAAAAGCAAATGCCCTACGGGCTTACAGCTTTCCAAGTTAACACTTGGTTACAACAAAAGAGTACTAACTCATTTACACATTAAGCCCTTGGCTTGAATTTACACGTAATACATCAAAAGAAATAAGACAACAAAAGTGTGTCCGCTTCTAGCCTCCCAAGCTATGTCCTTGGAGGTGGCATGCTACTTGTACCTGAAAATGATATTCCCATATAGGGTGAGCCACAGCCCAGTAGAGATATGCTAAACACAGTATGAGCAATAACTAAGACATTAGCAGTCGATAAATGTTTAATTTTCATAATCCATTTCCATTTCTTACAAATTTCACAATTTCCATCAATGGCTCAGAACCTGGCTAACCACTTATATGAGACAAAGACTTATATTAAGCATTTTCCATTTTTACAATAGATAAACACACAAGTTATATCAATATCTCAACAGATAAGTATACAAGCTATATCCACATTTCAACAGATATGCATATTAGCTATATCAACACTTCCAATGACAAGCATATGAGCTGTATCAACACGTCCAATGACAAGCATATAAGCTGTATCAACACATTATCTGACAAGCATATGAGCTGTATCAGTGGAGTCCATCCCCTATCTCCTCCCAAACAACATCCGATTTAGAGGTCCATCTCCTATCTTCCCCTAAACCGTGGAGTACATCCCCTATCTCCTTCCACACACACAATGTATATATACACAAAGGTCATATACACATTCAATCAATACATAACGTTAATGTATTCTATCAACCGTCATACTCTATGACATATCCAATTGATTAGTTTTAGTTTGCCTAATCATCATGCATTGTTTACAACAATCAAAACTACCATCCACCGGTAGCCCAAGCAATTATTTCTAAACAGATAATAAAAGCTCCAACAGATAAAATATCAATGTTTTCAAAAGTGAGTGATTAATAAATCTAACTCCACTATTCCACCACATAATGAACCGATTTCATTATTTCCAACTTAATTCCAAAAGTTCACAATTTTACCAAATTAATTATGCCAATTAATTTATACCACAAATTAGGGTTTTCTACCCCCTTTCCCAATATTGACCCAATGGCCTAATATTAACAACCAACAACTATATCATCACTTTGGAACCCAAAAATACAAGTTATGAGCTCAAAATCACACAACCCTTTTTACACATTTTGAAACCCTAAGTCCCAAAACTTCCCAAGTTCAACACTCTATCAAAACAACTAAAAATCTAGGTCAAAGACCATAAGAGTGAGTAGGAATCCCTACCTCAAAAGACGACAACCAACGGAGAAGATGACGAAAACGAACTTGCTCCAAATCACGAGTTTCTCGGATCAACAGATAGCCCTCGATGATCAACAACTCTTTTGTAAAGACCAAAGGTGAGGAAAACACCCTAGCTAGATCAAAATCTAGAGAGAAGGTAGAGTTCTAGAGAGAGAAGCTCAACAATGGTGTTTTTGAAAAAGTAAGAGAGAGAAAGAATGATAAAAAGTGATTTAAAATCACCCAGCGGATAACTCATATACGCATGACCCGCTCGAGCGGAGAACACAACGCTCGAGCGCCAAGAACAAAAACTGGACACGCTCGAGCGCAATAAGTCCCGCTCGAGCGCCAAGACACAAGAATAAAGTACTTCCGCTCGAGCGCAAAAACCAGTCCGCTCGAGCGTAGATTTTCCCCTCCCAGAACTTATACCCAGAAAGTACTACCCGCTCGAGCATAAACAAACCCGCTCGAGCGTAAAAATCACATCTGCAGAAGTTTTGCAGGAACACGAAATACTGGAGGTATGCAATCCCCGCTCGAGCGCAAGAAGACCCGCTCGAGCGGATCGCCTAAAAACTGAACAACAAGGAATTGAAACCAAGGCCTAACCAACCTGTAACAACCCTGCTCAAAACATCCTAAAACTCAATCAAGTGGAATTAAAGGATGACAACAAGATACATACCACTGCCAACTTCACGGAACCAAGTCCGGAACACAACAGAACAGTAAAGGGGCAACCGGGATCGCTATAGCAAACAACACCACTACTTCGTCGCGAACAATCTTCCAGCTTCATTACAAATAACCTCATTGTCCACCTTCATCATCACAACCAACTTCTCTGCCCTCTTCAACTGCCGATAGAGCACGAGAGAGAGAGAGAGAGAGAGAGAGAGAGAGAGCAGATCTGGAAAAGAAGAAGAAAAAGAAAAAGAAAAAAAAAGAGGAAAGGAAATGGGAAGGGGTCTGTAATGCCCCAAATTTTTATTAACCGAATATGTTACCAAATTTATTTATTAATGTCCATTTCCAAGATATAATTGAGGAAGCAAATAACAATTAACAAACAATAATATTCTCTCTCGTCTGCAATGATGAAATGTTCAAATATAATAATTACAACAAATGCCTTTAGGCTTACATTGAAGAAAATAAAACAAACAAATGACTAAAAAGAGATTAACCCTCTTTGCAATGAATTGGCATTCCGCCTACATGGACTAGGTCCTGTGGCCAATAAATAAAAGACATGTGGTCTTGAACAATTCTTCAACTTACCTGAAAATGATTAACAATGTGGGATAGACAATATGTCTAGTAGGAATCCCATTGCCTCTAAACAATAACAGTCAATAGATATATATGATCATGAATGCGCAAGTATTAATTATATAAGTAGTGCCATCTTTGTATATCAAAATATATATATATAGATATACTTTTTCCAAAAGATTTCTTATTAAAGCATTCAAGAAAATATTTCCTACTTTTCAAATCACCTTCAAGTATTCAAAAATTATTTTTTGCTTCATTCACCTTTAAAACCCATACTCACACCATCATTTTCAGAAATTTCATGGTTGATGAACTATACTAGAGCTACAACTACCAACAAGTCGAGTACCCATCACAATCACAAAAAAAAAAAAAAAAAAAAAAAAACCAATTTAAACCTCAATATAAAATACTTCAATAACACAATCTCAATGATAATTTCAGTACACAAATATCATCAACAAGTATCTTAGCAAATATACTTAATAATAAAATCTGAAACACATCAACACCCCATGGTCTCACCAAGCCCCACATCACAACCCTACTTTACCAGTGGCTAGCTAGAAGGAACATGGTACCTATGTATAGTCCAGTCTGCTTTACAAGTTGCTAGTTGAAAGGAATGCATTACCTTTATATAGCACCGCCTGTTTTACTGATTGCTAGCTAGAAGGAACGCATTACCTCTATATAGCATTAGCTCGTTTTACTGGTTGCTAATTTGAAGGAACGCATTACCGTAACTCGCTCCTATAGGTTTAGCATCGTAACCTGCCAGTAATCCTAAGATTACCGAAGGCCTCTGAAATAAATTCATAATATAAGGGGCTAGCAGAAGCAAATAACAAATATACAATGTCCATAGAGCTATGCAAACTTATATGGGACACAAAATTTCAAACTGTAGATCTATATTAATGCATCATCCTTACGTCATCCAAATACAAATAAAACAAAAGGGACTTAGCCTAAATATAGATAACCAAAAACTTGTCCAAAAGATGTAAGAAAATAAAACTGTTCACTTGACATAACATTGAACACAAAGACTTCCAGGAACCTCCACGTAAGGCGCATTGGTTGGTTTGACAAAAGTAAATCCAAACTGGAAGTCTCAAGCCTGGTCACGCGCCTAATCACCTACATACAAAATATAAATAGTGAGCTGGAGCCCAGTGAATAACAATAAAGTAAAGCTTTTATGAATGATGTCTATAACAGATTCAGAAATAAGAATTCAGATTAGTAACATATTCATATACATATTTATCTTTGTAAGCAATCATACGCGGTACATTCATTAGCACTAACAAATCATATTGGTCATAAAGACCCATATATAAAGAAGATGGTCATTAAGACCCACATTCATATCAGACAGATAATTGTGCACAATTGTAACAGATAACCATATTGGTTTCATAGATTGTTCCATGAATGAAACCCACAGAGATTCCTGCTACCAGGTAACAGGTAACAGATAACAGATTCACATGATTCTAAGAATGCCACGATACATTTAAAAAATTGGACAATCATTCATCTATATAGAAAATATCATTTTAGAAAACAGAGCTTATCATAGCCATCAGAAAATACTGATAATTGAACATATCTTTACAACGTTGTTACTCACAGATAGCTTCAGAAGCAGAACAAGCGAATCAAGCAGATCAGATGGATATTGGCACGTAACCTACACAAGTACATAACAGATACACATTGAAACACACGCTCTGTAAACACTTACCTTATTTCATTTCTTTCTAGGTATGTTTTTAACCTTTATCCTCATTATTTTAGCCTAAATCATGGCTTAAGAATGCCTTAGATGCAATGAGGATGCAAAAATGCACTTTAAAACACTTTGCAAAGTTTTAGAAAACGGGGCAATTTGCTCGAGCGGTCTGCAAAGTCTGCAAAAGTATTGGATGCTTTCATTTTACGCTTGAGCCAACTTTTTTGGTCATTCAAGTCAAGGTTTAAAACAAAGGGTGGTCGCTCGAGCCAATCATCAAACTCTGCAAAAGTACTGAAAGCTCGCAAAGTACGCTCGAGCGAATAAATCATCGCTCGAGCGAACCCTGCGAATTCTGGAATTTCCAAATTACTGTTCCTAGTTCAAAACTCAATTTAAACACACCAAAGCTCATTCTTTTGGGCCAAAATGAAAGAAAACATGTAGAAACTCATAACACCTCATGAATTTAAGATCATTTCATAAAATCAAAGCCTAAAAGTAAGTCAATTCTTCGAAACTATGCTCTACTTTACATGGTATTAACATGCATGTAATAATCTAAGTTCTTTACTTTGAAAACACGATCAATTAAGACAAAATGACATAGAACATGATGAATTTCCAAATCCAAGTTAAAATAATGGCATGCATGAGAGAATTCTTGAAAATCAACTTCAAAACATGGTGAATTATGCATGTATGCATGCATGAATCATGCTCAATTCTACTTTCTAATATGAAATTTTAGCTTCTTTTCCTCAATTTCATGCAAATTAGACTTTAACTTAGATAAACTCAAGTCCTACATAATTTATGATCAAGAATTTGGTTGAATTCTTACCTAAAGCTTGAGTTTGCGAGTGTAGAAGCTTAATTCTCCCAAGTCCTCTACAATTTCCTCCAAATTTTTACCAATTCTCCTATTTCTTCTTTGATCTCAACCTCCTTCTATGTTTCTCTCTTCTCTCTCACGTTTTTGGCCTCAAGTATGTAAATTATTTGAAGTGTCTAGAATGTTGATGAATCAACAATAGCCTTATATAGGCTTAGTTAATGGTACTTAAGAAAATTCGGTTAGACTTGATTAATTTTAATCAATTTATTCCAATTTCGAATCGAATTCTAATTAAACTTACCATAATAGTCCAAAAATTCTAAATTACACGTTGACCTAGTCAATCTCATGTTCAGATGCCGATAAGGCCTTCAACTTTTATGTTGAAACGGAAATTCAGACAAATATTCCTACGTCAAATAGATAGGCATGCAAAACATATACAAAATGCACAATTAACACAAATATTCCTACGTCAAATAGATAGGCATGCAAAACATATACAAAATGCACAATTAACACGTAATTTCATTTTAATTACTTATTAGGCATTCTTAATCACAGATTATTAGCGAAATTCAGATCGGGGTTGTCACAATAGCACAATCACATTTCCACAACACATGCAACTTAACTTTCCTTCAATTTATTCTTATTAACAATGCAGTTACACAAATTATCCATAACACATAAGGTTTCATTTCAACCTAACTCACATAAATTTTACAATAAGCAATACCGTCCTCCACCGATGGTCAAGGACAAAACCTCTAGACAAAGAATAACATAAATTCTCATAATCTCAACGTCTTTCACGTTACCCAAGTTCAAGAAAACATTTACATTATTCAATAACTTTTATAATTAATTACATTAATCGCACTCATCAACATAATCTAAGTTCATGACAACTATTCATTTTCTATCTCTCTCATTTTACATTTAATTTCACAAATATGAATATAGCTCACTAAATCATTAGAAACACCCATTCTACTAATTTCTCAACTTTTTCATCATATCTAGGCTTCATAAACACTAATTAATCTCTCTCTCATTTCACAACTTCAATTCCTTGAATTTAGCTTAGATTCATCAACCGTCACTAAATACATAGCTACTATTATTTAATTTCATTGATCTCATTTCCAAAATTACTAATCAAGTAAATAAAATTGGGGCTTTTTATTTGACTTACCACAACCATGTTCTATTAACAAAATTCTTTCATAATCAACACCAAATACAAGATTAAGCTCATTTAGTTCCAAACCTTAACCCTCATGTATATGCATTTTGAAATCTCTTCCCAAAACTATGTTTTTCCTGCAATAAAAACTACCACATATCTATCTATAGCAAAGTATTGAAAATAAGCAAAAAAATCTCTACCTCTTGAAGAGAGAGAACAAAACTCAAAAATTCACCAGTGACAAAAAGATGACCCGCTAAGATTAAAAAGAAGCTCTCACCATGCTCTACGTTTTGGTATATGGAACTAGCGTGAGATTATTATTATTACTCTAAGAAGATGAAACCCAAAATATAAAAGCTTGGTGCTCGAAAATGGAGGTGAGAGAGAGAAGAGAGAGTGAAAAGGCGAAAGAGAATTGACCAAAAAAGTGACTTTTAAAGAGCTGATCTTGAACAGACCACTTGAGCGGTGAAACGTGCACTCAAGCATGAGAGACAAAAAACCGCTCGAGCAACAAAACTTGCGCTCGAGTGAAGATGACAAACTCCCAATATGTCAGACCGCGAAATGGACAGACAGCTTGAGTGGACAAACCTGCGCTCGAGCAATCATTTCAAACTCTCAGAATCTTAGGCTGCAGACCAACGAACTGGACAGTTCAAACAACTGCTTGAGCGCTCACTCTTGTGCTCAAGCGAAGAGAAAATTTTCAAAGTGCTACAACCTTCCCACCTTAGGAAATTCCGTCCCCGAAATTAAAGATACACCTACACTTGAGGTGAGACAAACACAAAGGAATTACAACTCTCAACCCAAAGTCTACATCCACACTTGGGATAATTTCCCGAATCCCTGGTCCCACACCTCAGTACCACAAAGACTCCTGAGTAACAAAATGAACAAGATAAAGAACATTGAGTCACTCTCGACTGGCTTATTACAACCGAAAGGAGAATGGTCAATCCAAATAGAGTTCCCCATTGTGTATAGGTTTTGGAGCAACGATTCTAACAAACTAAGGCCATGGATGTCTCTACGACCCATATTACTCAATAGAGTGTACGAGACTAGACTTCAATTAATGCGTTCCTCTTGCACCCAATAGGTCAACCACTTCCCAACTGCATACAAACACTGAAACAACATCAGAGCGTTCGACACCCCCAAACACTGAGGATAAAACCACACTCACCACAAGAAACTCTCAGTCAACTCTCACAAAGAAAAGGGCTACTCCTACAAAGTAAGGTCCACAAATATGATTTTCTGGCACAAGAAGCCTTAACAATACTAGTCTATCAAGAACTAGCTACACAAATACACACAAGTAATTCTATATTTACACCATTACTCAACCAAGAACAAAGTGCATAACTACAAGCTAGTAATTCATGCGGAGTTCATTACACAACATCTCTATGTAAGGTTAAACAATTGATATATATATATATATATATATGTATATATGTTTCTCATTTTCCTTGAAAATTCTTTCCTACCAAAGAAATCTTCTCAAAATTCTCAAAAGGTGGACATACTTGCACCACATTTGTTAAAAGTTTCAAACTTTCATGTGATGTCCAAAATCTTTACAAACATTTCCCAAATGATCACAAATATTTATTTTAGTTAGTCTATTTATTAAAATATTCATGTTCTACTTTCTAAATTTAAATTTATTTATAACTTTTAACAGAGATGTTTGTTTTTAATAAAATAGATATTTTTGAAATTCTTTTGTCGAATTCTATCAAATTATATTCATATTGAGTATGAAATTCTTAAAAAAAAAAAAAAAAAAAAAAAAACACACAATGAAATTTTAGGAAAAATTAAAAAAAAAAAACTCAAGGTTTGACCTTGTTATAAATTACACTTTGATTTTTTTTTCAATTTATTTGTAATAAAATAGTAGGGTTTAAATTGACAAAATTAAAAAAAAAAATCAAAGTGTAATTTATCACAAGGGTCAAACTTATAATTTTTCCAAAATATTATTGTTCTAAGTTTAACATTTAAATAATAAAATTCTACTACCTGCACCATCTCAAACCATCACACATACTATTACATCTCTAGTGAAAATATTAAAGAAATAATTTATCAAAATAATAAAAATGATAATGTTAACAAAATAAAATTTTGTTACGTTAATCTTAGATTAAATAGTAAAATTCCACAACTACTATCACAATCCACCACTCTGATTGCCATCATTATTATCACCAATAAACATATTTAAAAATAAATTTATCATTATCAAAACAGTAAAATAATAAGATTAACAGTGTAAAACTTTAATGTGTTAACCTTACCTAAACAGTAACAAAACAACTTCCATCTAGCATTGTTGATGGAAAATTTTATACTCATTATTATACAAAATAATTTTTATCAAAATTACCTATTATCAGTGGATATATTATTTTTTTTTTATCAAAATAATAAAATAACAATATTAACAAATAAAATTTTAGTGTGAACCGATTAATCTAAGGGATCCATCTCACCGTCCACTACTCCAATTAAAGTTGAGGCAAAGCCCCATACGAACTGACCACAAGAAATTATTTGTACTTAGCAGGTTTTGAATCTGAGATCATGAAAGGAGCACACCCCAAATTCCAGGCCTTGACCACCACGCCACTCTATTGGAGTTAATTTTAGTGTGTTAATAACATTAAAATTTCACCACCAGCATTACAAAACCATCACACACATTTTAGTCCCTACAATTTTAATTGGCTCAATTTTGACCATTAATTTTAAATTTTGTGTCAATTTAGTTTAATTGATAACGTTGTAGGGTTTTTGACAAAAAAATTTCATTTAATTGGTTGAAGTTAAGTTACTCAATTGATTAAGTTTCTAATTTTACTTTTAAAAACATAACACATGCCACTCATGTGCACATTTATAATAATAAAAAAATACTAATAATTATAAGCAATTCGACTAATTTAAGGCAAAATAAAAAAAATTTGGTTAAAATTGATTCAATTAAAATTATAAAGATCAAAATAACATAACAGCCAATGTACATGAACTAATAGTGTAATTTATCCTTTTTTAAACTATCTAAATGGTTAAGAAAGCATGTCTGTCATACAGGAATTGTAACAATTGGTAACAAGAGTTTATGCCCAGCTAATTGATTTTGATGGTGATCTTCCATGGAGATTTTGACCTCATTAATTTAATGCTAGTGTATTTTATGGTTCTCGACACTTTACCCACAAATGGAAGGACCAAAACAGTTCATAACTTTTGAGTATGTCGGACTATTTGGTACAGTTTTTACTGATAAGTTATTATAAAATAAAATAAAAAATTTAATTTCTAAAAGTTAAGCGAAGAGTGCTTTTAACTTCTACTTTTGCATTATCAATTTTTAACTTCCTATTGCACCAAATAACACCTTTGATTAATTCACAATGTGTCCTTAAACTCTCAAAAAATCAATGCCAAGGGATCTTAGCTATTAAATTTTGTAACAGAGTCATGTTTCAATTTTGTGAGGTACTTTTCACTAAATTATCCATTAGATTGCTTGCAGTCCGAGATTTGGACTCGATTGGTCTAGTCCGAACTTCTGGGTCCATCATAGGTTTCATTTTGATTATCTAAATCATTTATTTTTTAGGCCTATATTGGTAGATTATCTATGAAAAAACTGAATTAATCCAATAATACAGTTTTAGTATAATTACATCGACCTTTATTTTAACAAAGCTAAAGCGATCTTGATTAGTGTAAATAGTGTAAAGATACAAAGATATAATATAAACTATACATTTCAATATAAAAGTGATGAAAAAATATGACAATATCATTTTTTTATTCATATGATTAATAATTTTTGATAAAAATGCAACTAAGTGTTATGTGAATTTGAACCTTAAGAGAGTCTAATGTAACATTAGTTCTATGTTTGGTTCATTAGAATAAAAGTATAATAGAATGAAATGTTAATTTCTAATTTCATTTACAATATATTTTTTAACATTTTTTAAAGTAAAGTAAATATGATAATGAACATTTGGATAGAACAACTATTCTGGTCCACTTTAATTCTAATGAACTAAAACTACCTCATGTTACTAGACCTTTTAGATATGAGAAGACCTTTTAGATCCTGAACACAAATTAGTCTTCATATCTTCTTGTTTAAATCTTGCTTCTGTGCTTATGTTTGTGCAGGCTGTTATGTGGTATAGTTTGGGGGTGAAAAATGCTTCGAAAGTTAGTAGACTCCACCTATCTATCTGTTTTTTCTACCTACTGACAGAAAAGGAATGCAATCTAGAATGGCAAGAAAATATGCAAAAAGGCATAAAAGTAAAAGTTTTTAGAGTGGTTTTAAACCAACTTGCTGAGTGTTCGAAGGTATAGAAATGGATGATAGCAGGAGAGGTGACCGATAGCAAGAGAGGTGACCCCTTGGATCTCTCAACAGAAAATATTCTCATTAAAAGATATAGGAATTAACAAATTCCTTTCCATTCATTGAAGAACAGAAGTTTATCAATTTATGGATGATTTGTGATAATTTACCAATTTATGGATGAAAACCGCTCAAAGGTGAAAGTTTTTCTATCACTACTCATTAGTTGAAATGTTCAAAACATCAATGTATCCATCATTTGACAAATTTACGTCCAATTAAATAACCATTTTACAAAACTGAAACATCATGAAATTTATTGAGACTCAAATTTCAAAATTCTGGTTGTCTAATGGGTAATGTTCTTTTCTTTTTCTTTTTTAAAGAGAACATCAAAAAAAATAAAAATAAAAAAATATCCCAACTAGGTGACTCATGCTACTAAGCCAATCATATACTTAAGCTAAAGGCCAACAACCCCTAAGACACCTACTAAGACGGATGCAGAACAATGACCAAGATTGTAGCATAGCAGCAACTAGACAACTTTTCATAATGTCAGGATCCACTCCAAGAAAAAAATAAAAATAAAATAACAGACAACAAGACACCAACTAGGAGAACAAAGCTGAAAAACAAAATCAACAATGACTCAACCGCCTACACCAGCCAAACTGAGGCGGAACAAGATTCATCTAGAGCATTCATTTTAACCAAAAAACAACAATTCTAAAGAGGGCAATCCTTTTCCACATAAACTCTATTGTAGGAATAATACAACCTCCAGGTGAGCCAAACAGGTTATGTAAAGATTTTACTGAGAAGTTACCTGATGGATCACTCCTCCAAATTAATTGATCCATTGATTGGCATTAAGCTGATCAATTTGTGGCAGGATTTTCAATAACCTATGATGGTATTCCTCCTCCTCGTCCCATACAAACAAAGTCTTCCTATGTGAGGTACACATGTTATGAAATCATTAATGAGACCATCTTTGTTACATCAGACACCTATTTATCAAACAAAAAGAGAAATCTCATTCCATTTCCCCAATTTCAGTAGCACATTAATGGGGACATGTTCAGAAGAAAAAAAAAAACTGCATTATCCTTTAAGCAATGAAATATCCTATCTCTTGCTGTCCCAATTATACTTTTCAAAAATCACTCTTTTCCGAAGGGGATTTGGCTCAGATGCAAACCTCCACCACCACTTAATCAAGAGAGCTTCATTCTTAATTTTTAGATTAGAACTACCTAGAACCATAAATCTATGTAATGAATCTTTCATCATATGAGATTGTGCTCACTGTAATTGTAGTCACAGGGTTAATATTCAATGTTTATTGGCTTGATTTGTTTTGACAAAAAGACTCGCATTAAACTTATAGTAGGCAGGGCTGAAGAGGTTGTTGAAAGATTATAAAGTATTCTCTACTTTCCTTTGTCGTTTCAGGCAAAAAATTACAAATTTATGTAGTAACTTTGTTCATATGATTGAGTTTAGAAGGTGAAATCTTTTCACCCATCTTTTTTAGAAAAAAAATTCTCCAGGTAGACATCACCTCAGCAGAACTTGTGAGTTTTAGATACTTCAATCTTTAGTTTGCTCCTTTTCTCACTCTCTCTCTCTCTCGGAAAAACTCCGAGAACTTGTGAGTCTTAGATACTTCAATCTTTAGTTTGCTCCTTCACTCACTCTCTCTCTCTCTCTGAAAAACTCCGTTGAATAACCTAAAAAGGACATCTAGCAATCATTGCTGCAAAATGTGAAAAGATGCCGAGTGTAACTGAAGCCAAACAATACGAATCAAATTTCAACACCCAAATTATTTGATGAACAAAACTTCTTTTTTTTTTTTGGGAAGTCAATATAAACCAAAGATCAAAAGTAAATACATAGTACAAGGAGCATACATGGGCAATACAAACGATGGGAATTGTCTAAAGCAAGCAAAAGATGAGGACAATACCATTTAGCCAATCTAGCCATTGTTTACATCTGACATGAACATATGTGCAACAGATACAACATACAGACCATGAGAAGATGGCAATAGCTGCACAGAAAGTCTAGAAAACCAAAGAAGCAACAACAATAGCATCAGCATAAACCAGTCAATTTACCACTAAGCTTTTATATATGACACGTACAAAAGCAATAGTAGAAAATACAGTATGATAAAAGAAGCAACTTGGTTTACCAAAAAAAAAAAAAAAAGCAACACGACTAGAAACAAGGAAACAACAACAATACAAAATCATCAAGCCATTGCAAATCTAGATTCATCAAACCTCCTTTAGGTCTTCAACAAGATGCAACATTTCTTTAAATCAGATGCAACATTTACTTCATCGGAAGCAACAGAAAATGATTGAAAAAGTTGATACCATCCTTCAGTAGCTCTTTTGGTTTCCCAAGAATAGCGGTAGTTGGAGCAAAGCAGATAATCGAACCTGCAAATGAAAACAATAACAACAATGACAAATAAACATTTGACAAGCATCTACCGAAACTTACACCTTGAACAACTCTTACTAAAACCTGAAAACACCACAGGGAAAATAATAATAATAATAATAATTGCTGAAAATTGAAAAGTAATTGGGTTAGTGACTACCACAAAACGGAGATCAAACAACATATGCAGATGAAGCAAAAAGACACCAACTATTCATGGTGAAAATACATAAATTCTAAGTAAGTAATCGATGCTCCGACCCAAAAATTAAGAAAGAAAAAAAAAGATATGGTTGATTATTGTGATTGGGTATGTGATCCTGATTATGTCTGGAGTGTTAAAGTGAGAAAACAAATTACCATTCTGCAATATGATTTTTATTTTTATCAAAAAATAAAAAGAGTTTATGAATAATAATATGAATCATTACAATCAATAAATAAACAGGGGGAAAAGATAATAAAGAACAGAAAAAAAATAGGGAGCATACAAAACCAACTTAAATTGCGAACTAAAAATAAATAGACCCAAAACCCCTCTATGAAGAAGAATGCAGTGGTTGGTTGGCAAGAGGCCAACACTGAGAACACTTGAAATAAAAAAAACATAGCCCAACCTCCCCTTCTATATATAAGTTTTGATAATTTAAGTCTATTTAAGTTTTGTATTTTGATAATTTTTTAAAAATTAAAATATTATTCTATGAAATTGAACAAAATAAATCATATTTATATATATGATAGAATTATGTAGTAAGATATGCATTATTTTTTGATTTGTTATACATGTAGACTCTAATTCTATGACCATATTATTTTGGGTGAATTTATAAGGTTTTAACATTTCTTCCGAATTTATAAAAAAAAAAATAATGTGTGTAACTTTTCTCAACACATAAATATAAAACAAATATTAAGATAATTCTCTCATCTAAAAAAAACTACTAAGATAATTCATTGAACTAATAAAGAAGCAGAACAAAATACATGTATATACAAATGACTAATTTTATTAATACATAAATCATACTTGCATAACAAATAACCAATTTTATTAATAAGTAAATCATTAAGTAAATTAATAATTTTTAATGATATGAAAAATATTTTAGTTAGCCATTTTGTTAATAAATAAATCATTAAGGAAATTAATAGTTTTTAAAGATATGAGAAATAGTTTTTAATAAACAATTTTGATAATTTATTATTGAATTGGAGAATAATTTTTTTTCTCTTGAGTATTGTGTTAAATTAAAATTTATAATAAACGATAGTTATAATTTCTAGTATTATAGGACTAATTCATATTTTAAAAAAATTTTATGGGTGTATTTATAATTTGTTAAAAAATAAAAAATTTATGTTACATAATTGACCAATAATATTTGCATAATTACACTCAAATTGTTTCACCAACCAAATTAAAGGACAAAATAACAATTTGAAAATAAACTAAGGGAAAAATAAGAAAAAAAATAGCAAGCCACAAGCAGCAAACCGTCTCTTATATATATATATATATATGTATATATTATAAGTAATACACAACAGGTTCTGTTGTGATGAGATGAGGAGATGCGACACTGTTAGCATTGATAAAAATAATAAAATAATAACTTTGATATATTTAGTTTGGGTGATTTTTGAGTACCTGCTAGTTTTGATTGCTCATATCGCACAGTTTATTCCTCTACTTCAAAGATGTATCTGTCGTCTATGGTGACTTTAGGAATGGGAGCTATGAGGGGCCAATATTGGCCTTTCCCCTTTTCACACCGCCGTTTCATTATTGGACAATTTCTGAATCAAGTTGCAAAAGCGAGGGAGGCAGCCCTCCTTGCTCGGGAAAAGATGCGAGGCCTAGGGCAATTTTCGAAATCAAGATGGGTAGTTTGAATGTCTCCATGGAGAAGATATCTTCTCCAGATTTGGGAATCCCTAATCCATAGTTCCGTCAGAGAAGTGGGCAGCAACATCCCATTTACTGGAAAGCATGGACCCAGAATAATATCTTTCTTCATCTTTTTTTCTTCTTCTGATACAGTTACTGGGCCTTTAGCCAGAGGAAGTTTTAAGAGAGGGAATCTGTGCAAACCCCACTCTGATAGGCTTACAAATCTTCATAATTCGCAATGCCAAGATCAGTTGAGGTTGGTGAAGGAATTCCCTTCTCTAGAATGTAGGAACGGACGTTCCTCCTCCTGCAGGGACCAACTTTCTTCCACAGATCTTAAGGGAAGCTGAGAGCTGTTGTTGCATAAACTAGGGGACCGATATCTAGTTTTTTGCAATTCCTGAAACCACTAATGACAGTTTTTTGGGGGTGCGTGCGACCCATTCTTCCCGAAGGGACTCTAGATTATCACACTCGTCTATGTGCAAGAACTCCAAATTAGAATCGTTGCGCTGTCCACCAGGTAAGGACCAGAGCCTTACATCCTTAATCCAAAGTTGTCTTTAGGCTAGGCGGAAAGCCATGTCTTTGAAAAAGATACCAAGACCTGGACACGTAATAGAATTAAACATCACTCGAAGAGAAGTGAAGTATGTTAGCCCCGTGGCAGTGTCTCCAGCCTTTTCACAATCATGATACTTAGATACTCAAGTCCTCACCATGGAAGGACTCCCTCTGTTGATTGCCTTCGTTTTCTACATCCTCGTCTTCTTCAAACAATGAAAACAAGTTGCCGACAAAACCAAATTTCCAAACGTTCCAAGGTAAGGAGACTGTGGTTGTGTGGTCCCGCCTCATTTTCCAGAGTGTTGGAGTTTGTTACAACAAGAAAATCTTCATTTCTTGAGTCCTTTAAGCCCCTGGGTAAGCCATTTTGCAATAATGCAAGTTTCTCCGAATCTTCTCAATGCTCAAGGAAGTTATGGAACTCAATTTGCTTAGACATTGCATTTTGCAACATCACTTCATCATCTATGCTTAGATTCACAGGGACTCAGGGATTGAACATTGCTTAATATTCAAGCAAGTAGGGAAAACTGGGTCAAGCACTGTTACATGTCTCAAGGAGCACTGGCAAGCTTGGAAGCCAAACATCCACTCATTGGACAGGGAGGGTGGAGTACGGGAGAACAAGGCTAGAAGTTCAACCAGCAGCTGCGAGCAATTAGAAATCTCAAGAGTTTTGAGGCAAGGAAGATTAACTTGCAACTTCCCACAAGTTTGGACATTTTTTTCGGATGGAGACGCTACTAAACGGTGAAGTTTAACCCGTTGTCCAATTCCAAAAATGTACCCAATCCCCCATTCTAAACATTATTCTTCAAACATAGTGTCTCGAGTAATGGAAAAGGTTTGGGGCAATGCTGCCCATAGACTCACAAACCCACATGCTCACAACACTCATCCTTCAATGTGAAGGCTTTCAAAGAGGAGTGTCCAAGTGCGGTAAGGAAGTGCAATTTTTACAATTTTTGTAACTTCATGCACACCATATTGGAGAACAAAGTATCTCCTATCCCCAAATTGGAAATCTCGTACCATGGTCCTCTGATGCTATAGCTCTTCCAGCTTTTTGTTAAGGTGTAGATGTCAAGTACTTTTGTGTCAAACCATTTCATTCGTTAAAAACCATCCAAGCTCTCACTACTCCATACCATTGTTAGCACATTATACCTTGCTGTCATTTAAACACACCCCTCTTGCATCTAGAGGATCAAACCACATTTTCTATTCCTGATATGCAAAGGTTCCCTCCAAGATGAAATCAAGTTCCCCAACCTCTATCCGAAAACCCAAATTGTCTTCATAACAATAAAAATTGGATAAGTTTATGGGAGACTTGTCAACTTAGCAAAATCCTTGTGGCATTTCTTCTAAGGAATTGAATCCAATTCATATCGAGATGACGTAGTGTTGATTAGCGTTCCCACTGTCCGCAGGCAATTTCTTCAATTCTGGACAACTCTTAGCATCAAAGTTTGTAGATTGTATAGGGTACCTAATGATTCAGGTACTGTTCTGATTCTGGTGTAGGAAAAGTTAAGATATCGCAAATGTTTCAAATCTCCAATTGATTTTGGAATAAGTTCGTCGCCAATGTGATATCTATTCAAACTCAACACCCTTAAGCGTTTCATCTTTGGCAACAGATCAAGGGGAACCTTGCTTGTCAAACAACAATGTCTATATTTACTTAAGGACAATGGTAAGAAGGTCCTTAGACTCCTTACATTCTCAGCTTTATAAAAAGTTTCAAACTTTTTGATTGCATCAAATTCGCTTTGCATGTAAGATGAATGTCGAGCACTCTTTAATTTTGTATGTTGCTCCTGATCCTTCAATTTATCCTCCAATCTAAAACAAGTATATCCTGCAACTGACTGAGCCAAATCATTGATGAGGTCATGCATCACAAATTTCGAGCTTTCACCACCACTTGATGGTTGGAAAAAAGACCTCGACTGCAATTCGTGAAAGTATTGAACTCCTAAATCTTCCATTCGCTTCTTTCCATTTTGTTGCTGAAGAAGGCCTTCTGCCATCCACAAGAAGACTAACTCCATCTCCTCAAATTCATAGTCCTTTGGCAGTATAGAGCAATATGCAAAGCACCGCTTCAAATGTGAAGGGAGATGATGGTAGCTTAATCTCAAAGCTGGGGGGATTTCATTGCCTTGTTCTGTTAAATCCCATATTTTACTATTCAATACAATTTCCCACTCATTGTCTCTTTCTTTGCACCGTAAAAGGCCACCGAGTGTCCTAGCAGCCAAAGGCAAACCTTTACATTTTTCCACAATTTTCCTACCAATAAACACCAAATTTGGATCCGCATCCATGCTTCTATTCCCAAAGGCATGTTGTTCAAACACTGACCAACAATCATCATTTGATAGATGCTGTAGCAAATGGTTTTGAACGGTTCCCATAATCGATGCAACATCTCTGTCACGAGTTGTTACAATTATCTTACTTCCTGAGACTCCATCGTTAAAGGGGGCCTTCAAAATGTTCCAATCATTGTATTTCTTGTCCCATACATCATCTAAAATGATTAAAATCTTCTTTCCAATCAAATTCTGCTTTAACTGAACTTGAACTTGATTCAATTCTTTAAATTCACAAGCCTTGGAAGTAATAGATTCAAGAATTACTTTTGATATTCTCATAGTATCAAACTCATCAGAAACACAGACCCATGCTTTCAAATCAAAATGCTTGTTCACCACTTCATCGTTGTATACCATCTGTGCAAGGGTGGTCTTGCCAAGCCCACCCATACCTACTATGGGAAGTACGCCGACTTTACTATCATTTGACTCATCCCTTAGGAGAAAATCAATTATGTCCCTTTTCTCTTTATCCCTGCCATATATGCAACGTTCATGTATCAATGATGATGTAGCTGGTGGCCTATGCCAAGCTTTAGCAAATTCTCCTACAACATTCTTTTGTAAACCAAGTCGACTTCCTCTTTCAAAAATACTTTGCAATTGGGTAGTGATTTCATCTATCTTTGAAGTAGAACTCATAAAATCATAAAGAAGAGTCGTTGGATTGAATCTTGTACAACATGTAGGTATCATGGCCAGTAGCTTGCTCTTGCTGGTGTTAGCTGCTTGAGACTCTACTGTTAACTTATACCACAAAGCTTCAGTGGCAAATTCATCTAGTATGTCATCCAGATCATAAGCCAGGTCTGTGAGATCCTCAAGCCACATTTTCACAACGCTATTTTTTATTTGTTTCTCCTCTGCATCATCTAAGAATGCCTGAATTTCTTTTAGCTCTCCACTCCATTTCTTGAAGGGAGTATGAGCCTGCTCCCGATGAGCAACCATCAGTAGGACAATTGAGGCCAACTTCTCAAACAACATCTGAACGAAAGCAGCGAGAAAGATTTCTCCTATAGGCATTGTTTCCCTGGTGAAAATAAGGAAGCAAGAAACAATATTATATCAAGTATGTCATCCAGATCATAAGCCAGGTCTGTGAGATCCTCAAGCCACATTTTCACAACGCTATTTTTTATTTGTTTCTCCTCTGCATCATCTAAGAATGCCTGAATTTCTTTTAGCTCTCCATTCCATTTCTTGAAGGGAATATGAGCCTGCTCCCGATGAGCAACCTTCAGTAGGACAATTGAGGCCAACTTCTCAAACAACATCTGAACGAAAGCAGCGAGAAAGATTTCTCCTATAGGCATTGTTTCCCTGGTGAAAATAAGGAAGCAAGAAACAATATTATATCAGATTTATGTTGGGTATACCTCCTTATTGGAGTGTGGGACCCAATTGGTTTTGGAAAAAGAGTTTAATTTGGTTTAGTATTAATTATAATATATTTTTATATATTATATTTAATTTGTGGAGACCCAATCCAATTTGGAAACAACTAAGGTTTGATAATAAACCCTAGATTCACAATATTTTAGGGTTTGTTTTTGCTCATCCCGAGGTGAAGAGAATGGCTGCTACACATACTCCACTTTGGTGAAATCAATTATTTGGGTGTGTGAACAGTGGAATTAATTTGGGTGGTTCTTTGCTTTGTTTTCGGTGCTGATTTGGTTCGTTATTTTGGATCTTCTACAACTCTGGTTCTGAAGATTTTGGTTCATCTATTTGCTGAGGTTTTTCCTCTTGTTTATTTGTGATTATTTAAAATTCACCTAAAGGTGATTTTGTGAGACCAGTCGTGTCTCGTTTGTAATCATTTGGAAACTCTTTGGTTGATAATGGATTTGGATTTCGATCCCGTGGACGTACCTCACATTGAGGGAACCACGTAAAAGTTCTTGTGTTACTTTTGATTTAATTTTTCCGCATTAGTTTTTATTCCCATTGATTGATTTACTTGTGGGGAATCACATATTTTCCCTAACAATTTAGAGAAAAACACAAACAAACCAAGAAAAACATGAGAGTGAAAGTTTGATTGATTTTAGAATGAATTCACAATTGAGGGTAACAAAATGGAGAGTCAGCAAGAAACAACATTATATCAGATTTAGAGAAAAACACAAACAAACCAAGAAAAGCAGGAGAGTGAAAGTTTGATTGGTTTTAGAATGAATTCACAATTGAGGGTAACAAAATGGAGAGTCAGTATTCCAGCTACTATTATGTGTTTACATAGAGGCATATATGCTATCTTATCAAAACCAATGGCTCAAGTTTTTTTACCAACTATTCCGCATGCCCAAAAGAAAAATTATTGGCAAAAAAAATGTCTTGTATGATCCACAAGCAAAAGTATTATATAAAATACCATATAAGAAACCATTATGGGTGAGACCATACTAAGGCACTTTTATTAAGTACTTGATAAATAAAGAATGACCCATGAAGTGTATTTTGTGGTTTCACATTTGTCAAGGGGAGCACATAAGTAATATCACATTGTACTCCGAGACTACCTAATATCTATACATATATATTAATAAAGATGATGTGATAATGATATTCTTAAAAATAAAAATCATTTTAATAAAATTTTATTTTTTAAAATAATAGGAAACAATGTCTCTTTGAAAAATACATAATGAAGTCAAACATTACTCTCTATTTTTCACTAGTTAAAGTATAATAAAGGAATCCTCTTTATTTTGCCTAATACTTTTTCATCTATATGCTCTAACACTACTATTTATTTTACTTATTTATTCAAACTGTTTAAAGAGTCTCTCAAGACTCTCTAAATGTAGCCAGCTAGTAAACAATTTGTTAAAATGACTAATATAGTAACTAACCCATCGCAGGAAGTAAAGTAGGATAAGACTAAATAATAGCAAATTTTAAAGAATCCATTGAAGATACTCTAACACAATGCACAAGTATAAATACAATGTTCCTTCCCAAACAAAAGTAATGTGCAGTTAATGAGGTCACTATATTATAGTCCAACAAAAATAATTATTGAGTAATGTTAGAGATTCCAAAAGTTCTACCACAATTTCTATCAAATGTCATGAGTGTGGAACCCACGTCACGTGGGTCCCATGTGGATCCCACGCTCATGTGAGATATGGTAGAAATTTTGGTAAAACTTTTGGGATCTCTAACCTTTTTTATAATTATTAGAAGATAATGCATTGCCTATTAATTACAAGATATTCACTAGCTATAAGCAATTAAGTCTGTATTTGATAGATTAATAGTTCAATAAAATAGGTAAATTGTCTTTTAAAATATCATTGAGTTCAAGTTACCCCAAAGGATCACTGGAGGTTCATCCAGTTGTTAATTTCATGACTGTGGGATTTGTCGAGATACGCGCAAGTTTGACTCGAACACGAGTTATTAAAAAAATAATAATAATAATAATAAAAAACCAATGGAGAAACTAAAATGACAATACTCCCATGCTATCTAAGATTACTTTATTCTTATTTATTTAGTTTAATGTCATTGGGTGAAAATTTGAAATAACAATTTGTAATTATCAAAAAATAAAGGCAGTGTCGAGGCTTGCTAATCATCCTAATTTTATCAAGAGGTGATAAATGAATTTTTAGGTGATGTGCCTTGTATAATAAGTTAAGAATGTTGCTTATAAAAGCAGAAAGTTCAATAAGACCGCTATGCCGGTCAAATTTCAAAATAATGAAACTCTTTCTTTATCAAAAACTTGTTTGGTAAAATTCCGGAGATTACTATATGATTTCTTGAAGGGTAAATTACACTTCTAAATTTTTTTTATTTATATTACTATTTGCACTCCTCGAAAATTTTTGTGGCCACTCAAGAAATCCTACGGGTGTGAACACAAAAGTTTGTTGAGTAAATGTGGCCGTGCCAAAACTTGTAAACCTAAGTCAAGGTGTGGGAATTGTTGAACATTTCTGACTTGTAACACAGAAAAATGACTCAGTGTGGCTAAGAGGAACCCCTATTGGTTTGGATCTTACTCCAATGAAGAGGACTTTTAACAAATTTATAGGTGCCAAAGATAATTAGAGTAAGATTGTGACTTGCATTGATTAGAAATCAAGTACAATTAGTAATCTAAGATACCTAAGCTGAAAAGCTAAAGGAACTAAGCTATGAAGTTATGAAGCTAAGCTAAGGTAATGAAGCTATGAAACTAAATGATCTATCAAGCTAGGATAAATGTTTTGAAGAGCATGTGTGGAAAGACTCTTGATCGAGTGTTTGGTTGGGGACCCTTTGAATGTCACACTTATAGCCCTTTATATAGTATTGGGAAAGCCTCTATTTCTGCTAAACTACCAGAAATGTAGCATATATCTCCTTAACCTCTGCCCTAAAATGCAAAGCCACACCTCTCCATATTTATTTTTCACTATAATAGGGAATGAACGAATTTATACATGATAGGTTTGAATACATATGTTTGTGTGCAATGTACATATTGATTTAGGTCCTATACATTACATGTTTGGAATTGAGATCTCTTTATTTTAATGCATTAACTTGTAACATATTGTTAAAATTCAACATCATCCCACTATAACTGTTACTTAATTTGAATTGAACTATTCTTAAATTTAAGGGGGAAAAAAAATGTGTTGACATTACTCTTTCACAACCATTAATAATGAATAGACATCTCCATTTTGTTGATGTAAGAGAGAGAATCTGAATTTTATTATACTATTTGTACGTTGAGGTGAATATATCTTCTTGTGAATATTGTGTTTATATGTAATATAATGGTTTTTGGCAATGATACATTTAAATGAGATGTAGTTTGGGAGTTTGGAAGTGGTGGATTTGTTTCATGATGAAGATATTGAATCAAGTTAAGTCCAATCAAGGATAGACCTAGGATAATATTCTAATACAAGAGAGGTAAATATATATATTAACAAAAAATTTAAAAAGAAGGTTTGAATTATAATATTAATTTCTATCGACATGAAAGGTGGAAAATAATATGAAAAACATATATAAATAAAAATATTTTCTTATATTCATGTTGAGTTACAAAACATATAGCAATTGAGAGACAATCTATTGACACTAGTTGTGTGAAACAATTTTTTTTTGGTTATATTTTGTCTGAATTGTTAAATTTTATATTTTGAACCCCATGGATATAGATGTGGGGCCGTGCAATCACTTAATTATTTTGGAGATTAGGATAATTAATTGCACATTTGGACTCCTAAAACTATAGATATTTACACAAAAATGAAGATATTTTTTGGAGAATTCAAATTTGTGACTTGGGAGACACTTTTAAGAATATTAAAATCATGTGTTGGCATTACATGTTTTGGCCATGCAAATCACGTCAGTCACTCAGAACATTGTGCTAATCATTTGTACAATTATATAATTTGATATTAAACAATCTGAATTTTGTGGATGGTTGAGATTGTTCTGTCTTATTTAAAGTTGAATGGGGATCATTGATTGAAGTTTCAACTTAAGGATTAAACTAGGATGACTGAGGGACCTATTTATACATGGTGTGGGATTGTTTTGAAGTGCAAAACACATTTTTGCAGTTGCTGCCATGGGTATTCCCTATCCTTTCCCTTTGATTTTTGCTTACAAAAGTCCATCCTTGTGAGCTTTAAATCCTTGTCTTGACTATACAACATAAATTCTAAGACTTTTGAGTGTATTCTAGTGTGTTTATTAAGCTTAACAGTGAGTTTTAAAGGGGGAAATTTTACAGACGCACTCTTTTAAGAGTGTTTATCATATGCACTTTATTATAAATTAACGTAATTTTACTTTAAAATATTGTAATGTCAACTATAAAATACGTAATCTCACCACAAATTAGCATAACAAAATGTACAAAATTTTATAGTTTATGGAACAAAAATTTGTGACTTAATTACAATATTTTTTATTATGCCAACCTTTTATACTTTCGCTCAATTTCCAATGTGGTACTTATGTTTGGCATTAAATTCATTAACATGAATTTGGCTAAATTACCCTTTTCATCCTTGCAATTAACATGAATTCCCACTTTGATCCCTTTTTTTTTTTTAATTATAACAATCAACCTTTTACATTTTTGGTCATGTTACAAAAATTTAATTTTCCCCCCTTTTTAAAACTCATCACCACCAACCACCCCTTCCCTACTACTCTCCATCCTTTGTTCTATCTCTTCAAATAAGACCACATTGAAACTTGACCGAAAGTATAAAAAGGGTACTTGTTACAATTCAAAAAACAATGGTATTAATTAGTGTACCAATATATACTATGATATTATCACTTCAAAACTATAGAACACACTTATTATACAAATTATAAAGATCCAAAGCCTGTAAAATTATACCACATCATCCGTTAGTTCATTAATTGGTATATCAATTGATGCGTATAGCTTTATTCTTAAAAAAAAAAATAAGGAACCAAAGTGAGATTCAATGTAATTTTTAATTTGGTTAAATTACGGAAAAAAAAAACCCTTAGATTTTGGATTTTGTAACAAAATAAATTTGAATTTTTAATTTTTTTCAATTTAAACACTAATTTTTTTTTTTTTTTTTATTCTTTTTTCAATCTAAACCATACATATCTTCATTAAGTAAAACAGATGGAAAAAAATGATATTTTTTGTTGGAAAATAATAGTTTTTTGGTAACTTTAATTCAAGATTAAAGTAAGACCTAACCTGTGACACCCGAGACTTCATGTATATGCATATCATGACATTCATGCATGTTAGCTTCATGTTTAGCACTTATTTTGCTTGAACTAGGTCTTGGTTAGGAGAAGGAGAAGTTAGTTTAGAAATCTAAACTTAGAAGTACTGCTTGTTCCATGCTTGAAGTTAGGGAATTGTCTAGATTGGAATTTTAGAACCATAGGATATCCCTATGCTTTAATTGAGGAGCTTGAAAACTATAGTCTAACGAACTTGTTCATTTCATGTTATTTGATGTTTTTCTAATTAGGATTAATTAGGATAAGTATGATTAGGATAAGATTAGATTATTTAGTATTAACCTTGGTCAACTAGGCTAAAATAAGAAAGTTAGCCAATCAAGGAAATCTATCACTTTTGCATTATTTACACCATATAAAGCCCTTTGTTCTTGGCCAAATAAATGAGAAGATTGCTGGAGAATTCAGGAATAATCAAGAGAAAAAGAAGGAAAGGACAAGAAAAGAGGAAGAAAAGAGAGAAAAGGAAGGAAAATTCAAAGAGCTAGCTAGGAATTCAAGCTTAAAAATTTCCAACAAAATCACTACAAGGTGAGAAACTTAACCCTCTTCCATATCCTCCTATCAAAACATAGCCAAAAATTGATTAGGAATAAGTTTTGGAAGATTGAAATAAAAAGAAAGTAGGAAAGTTTGAAAACTAGGAAAGAGTTTGAGGAAATCAAAGAAAAACTATGTTTTGAACTAATTTTATGTAAGATTTGAATAAGACAATCATTATGCTATGAACTTACACCTTTTATTTGTGATTCAGAAGCTTTAGAACTTAGTTTTGAAGGATTGAAGTTGTTGAATAAAAGAGAGAATTGAAAAGATTAAAATACTTGAATTAAATTATCTATTGCTTGTTGAATCCTTAAATTCATGTATAATACCAAGTTTTTATTACTTTTCCATTACATATATGATTATTGGGATGTTATAGATCAAGATTTGAGATTTGAAAGCTTGAAAATTGGATTTGGAAGTCCTAGAATAGCCTGGAGCAGAACAGGTTGTAAACTGCAGAAGTATGCTCTACAACTCACCGCTCGAGTGGACCGCCCCAAAACCTGGCTGAGTCGGTTAACCGCTCAAGCGGTTGAAGGGTGGCTCGAGTGCATTTTTGCAAACCTAAACTTCTGGGGAGGTTCATTCACCGCTCGAGCGGTGAGGAGACTGCTTGAGCGGACTGGTCTCTCTCAGCACAATTTTTGCATTTTGTTCCATTTGATTTCCTTCTTTTCTTTGGTCATTTTTAGGAATGTTTTTGCATAGAAAAGAGGATTAAAGACTTATGGCATGATAAGTTAATACAGGAAATTAAGGATTGTCCAGATGTTTCAATGTTGGTTATTGTTCTGTATAGGTCAAGCGTGAGGAGGTTAAACCATTATTCACGAAGCTCATTGTGAGTGTAATTTAGCAACGCTATGTTTAACATACATAAAATGAGGGAAAAATAACATTTTAGTCATCAATGTCAGTGTAGGTATATATGAAGTCTAAAATAATATTTTCCATTATGACTACAATACTATTTTTTTTTTTATCAATTTTAATTAATGTAGGTATATATGAAGTCTAAAATAATATTTTCCATTATGACTACAATACTATTTTTTTTTTATCACTTTTAATTAATAAAAATAGGCGAATAATTTAGATTGACAACAAATTAAAAGTTTAAGGTCAAGATTGAGAAAATTAAAAATTTATTGTTTATTTTATTACAAGACTTAAATTCTAAAGTTTTTTAAATTTATTTATAAATAATTGTCCCTTTTAATTTTGTCCGTGTAGATTGGTTTCCAATCAGTTAAGAACGCATGGAAACTAATGCAACAAATTTTTGCCATTTTTCTATTTCTTTCTTGCTTAGGAGAAAACACAACCAAAGCAAAAAGTACACAAAAATAGTGTAAAGCAGTAGGGAGAACAGAAATTTTTATAGATAGCGTCACTCCATAAGCTTAATTTTTATAAATTTTATAAGAAACAAAATTAAATTAGACAATATTCACTCTTTTTGATTTTGAGTTCTTAAAAACTGCTTAAGTTTTTTTTTGTTTTTTATGTTTAGTTGTCCTTAATTTTTTTTTATATTTTAGTTAATTTTTTTTAGATGCACTTAAAAAATAAAGTAAAATATTTGTGAATTTATTTAAAAAATTTCAATAAGTACCAAAAAAATTGAAAAGGTATTGAATTTTTATAATTTTTTGTATTTAGTGAATTTTTACAAATATTTTACATTTAAATGCATTTAGATTAAGTGAATCTAAAAAAAAAAAAAATTGCTTTAAAATTTTAAAAAGTTTAATAAAAACAAAAAATAAGAAAAATTAAAATTATTAACCAAACAGAGTGAATTTACAGTGGATCTTTAATAAGCGAGAATTTCTATTTAATGGGATCCCTTAGTTTTTTAATGACATTATACTATACTAACTAAAATATTGATAATATAAATACATCTTTTATGAAGAATTTTGATAGCTTGATGGGCCATGGAACCTATCACCTCCCATGTGGAGTCGCCCGGTGTAAGGTTTCATTTGTTGAATGACACAGAGGTGCAAATTTTTACACTTCTTTTATTTTCAAACACTCTGTTTGGAATATAATCAACCTTTCACTGTGAAAAACATCTGTTTGGTTTAAAATTTTTAAAAATAGTTTTTAAAAATTTTAATTCGTATTTTTTTTAACATTTAAATTTTTTTTTATAAATTTTATAGATCCACTTAATCTAAATACATTTAATTAAATAATTTAAAGTACAAAAATTTGTAAAAAAATTATTGAATATAAAAAAATATGAAATATATTGAATTTTTATATTTTTTTGTATTCAATGATTTTTAAAAAAATTATATAATTTTTATACTTTTTTAGTATATTTTAAACGATCTAAAAATAAGAAATGATTAAAATATTTAAAAAATATTAAAAAATAATATTCTATTCACATTTCTTTCACATTTATTTTGTCTTTTTAAATTCTTATTCAAATTGTCAGTACCAACTTACCGTTTTCTATCTCCAACACAAAAATATATGATTGTTTTCAGGAAATTGCTTTTTCACATCTGTGCTAGTACAAACTGGTTTTTCAGGAAATTGTTTTTACAATGTGCTAGTCAAAATGGTGTCTAGAAGAGTGGACGCATATCTAACCAACTAAATCATAAACACAGCATTCCAACACACAACAAATTATGAGTACGGAGAATTGAGTTCCCATAAAAAAATGCAGCGACACTCTATAAAGTTATACCATGTATAATACACCTCACTATATATTGAGATATATTATGATAAAAAAATAAAATAGGAGAGAGAAGCTAATCCCGGGCAGGAAAACTTATGCATTTATATGTATGTATATTAATTTTCTAAAATGCATATAAACATTATACAAGCATATATTTAAGTTGTGTTTGGATCATAAATTAAGTAGGAATTTTTAAAAAAAATTAAAAAATGAGATAAATGTGAATGAAATATAACGTTAAAATTTTCTTTATTTCTCTTTTATTTTCAATGTCTCTATCTAAATTCATAATTTAAATAAATAATTCAATATAGAGTTTGAGAAAATTACAAGAGATAAATTAAGGAAACGAGAAGGGTGTGTTTGGTAACGTTTACGTTTTCAATTTATATTACAAAAATTTTATAAACTGGTTTTTGTTTATTTTTGAAAAACATAAACTACAAATGCGTTTGGTAATTGACAAAATATTTAAAAAAAATTTAAATATAAAAAAGAGTGAGAAATGGCAAGTGGTGGCAAGTGGGCGGAAGACGTGGTAGAAAGTGGTGACGGTGGTGGTGGGTGGGGGGGATGGGTGACGGTGGCGGGTGGTGGGTGTAGCGAGTGGGTGGTGGTGTGACGGGTGTGGTGGTGGTGGCAGTGGGTGCGGATGGGGATGGGAGTAGTGTGGTGGTGTGGGTGGGTGGGTGACGGTGGCGGTTAGTGGGTGGTAGCGAGTGGTGGTGGTGGTGGTGGCGAGTGGTAGTGGTGATGGCAGTGGGTGCAGATAGCGGATGGTGGTGGGTGGTGGATGGTGGGTGACGGTGGCGGTTAGTGGGTGGTAGCGAGTGGGTGGTGGTGGTGGTGTAAGTGGCGGGTGGTGGTGGCAGGTGGGTGGCGGATGACGGGTGGGGGTCAGTGATGGCGGGTAGGTGGTGGTGGTGGTAGGTGGTAGCGAGTGGGTGGTGGTGGTGGGTAGTGGAGGTGGTGGGAGTGGGTACTGGGTGATGGTGGTGGGTGGGTGGTGACGCTTGTCGGGTGGTATGGTGGTAACGGTGGGTGGTGGTGGTGGCAGGTGGTGGGTGGTGGTTGGTGTTGGTGGTGGTGGTGGCGGTGGGGGTGCCGGTGGTGGGGTGGTGGTGGCGTGGGTGGCTGGTGTGGTGGGTAGCAGGTGGTGGTGGGTAGCGGTGGTGGAGTAGTGGTGGCAGGTGGGTGGTGGATGGTGAGTGGTGTGGCAAGTAGGTGGTGGCTGGCGTGGATGGTAGTGGCGGGTGGTGGTGGTGGTGGTGGTGGTGGTGGCGCGGCGAGGGTGGGTAGTGGTGGCGAGTGGGTGGCAGGTGGCGGGTGGTGGTGTAGGTGGGTGGTAAGTGGGTGGCAGGTAGTGGTGGGGGGTGGGGGTGGCTAGTGTTGGGTGGTAAAAAAAAAAATTTAAAATTTAAAATGGAAATACATTTTTTGTGTTTTCATTTTTTGCCGAATTTATAAACTGAGATCACTGATTTATAAATCAAAATTTACCAACAAGTTTTATTTGAGTTTTTAAATTTTTATAAATATAAACAAAAATAAAAAAATGTAAGTGTTACCAAACGTACCGAAGTACCTGGAAGCAAATTAACTTGAAACACACACACAGGCAAATTAACTTGAGAGAGAGAGAGAGAGAGAGATAGAGAGAGAGAGAATTGTAAGTAGGGAAGGGAGGAAGCCTACTTGACAAATAGTAGAAGAGAATAACCAAGTGAGGTTCCAATCAAGAGAAAAGAATGAAACACGATGAGACTCAAATTAGGGATTGTTTGGCATTTAAGGATTAGTTAAAAGTTTAAAAAATATTTAAAAAAATTAAATATGAAATCTACTAAAAAGTTAAAAATTCTTTTTTATTCACTCTATATTTATATATTCATATTAATTTTAATTTTTTATTTATAAATAATTGAATCTTACAATAATCATAATTTTAAATCGACACATATCAACAGCACAACAACTTTAAAGTTTAAGCACAATTGTATTCTTTTGTCCTTAGGTAGGCAGGTAGGTAGGTGGGTGGTGGGGCTTTTTTTTAGCATTTTCTCATCACTATCTTCTTCTTTCTCTGTTCTCATTGAATCTCCGACCATGACATCTATACTAATTATATTATTAAGAAAAAAAGATTTTAATGAGGGGTTGGTTTGGGGTGTTCTAAAAAGTACTTTTTTGTCTTTTTATAAAAAGATGTTGTAGAAAGTAGAGAGGTGATGTGATTGAAAAAGATGGATTATATAGTAGATGTCAAACCAGGCCTGAATGTGAGTTTTAAGTTTTCAAACTAATTTGTTTTTATAATTTAAAATGTAAACAGAAAATTTATTGATTAGTTAATTTATTGATCAGTTATATTTTATTTATATTTCATTTATATTAAAAAAATTTAAGGCGTGTTTTGTAATTAAAATAATAATAAAATTTAAACACAAAAAACTGATTTTGGAAAAATTGATTTTAATTAAGTTTTAATTAATTCTAAATTAATTAAAAATGGTTTTGGTAAAACTGTCTTTACACTAAATTTTTTTTTTAATTTATATTTTCAACATAAATATTTTTTTTGACCAAAAATATTTTTAATACAAAAATAATTTTAGAAAAGCTGTTTTATAAAATGGATTTAGAAAAATCGTTTTCACAATTTATTTATTTATTTTTTATTTTTTCCATTTGTTTTCCCATGTGAGAAGGTTGTTGGAGTTGGGGACCAAAATAAGAGAGAAAGAGAGAGAGAGCAGCCATTCCAATACATTCAAAGATGAGTTTCTCTAAACGATCACAACACAGGCAAAACATAATCCATATAACACTCCAACAAATCTCATCATGTTTCATCAAGATTCCACGTTCAAGTACTTATTATATAAAACATATATTGTGGGGGGTTTGGAAAATTGTTATTTTAGTAAATTATTTTAATTTTTAGTTATTTTAATATATTAAAATTTTTATGTTTGAAAAGATAATTCAATTTTTTTATAGTTAAATATGATATTTGTGAGAAAAAAAGTAAAATAATTATGAATTTGTTATGATATTTTATTTTGTTAACTATTTTAATCTATTTTATCTTTTGAAAATCCCATTTTCCAAACAGCCCATATATATACACACATTCCTAATCTTCCACCGTCTCCTTTTCTCTGTCAAGAAAGTTCTCTCGATAAATTCTTGGGGTTGTGTGTGTATGAGTGTTCGGGGGGAGCTCACGGGTGTTGTTGGATGTCGATGTGAGAAATGACAAGTGTGAGAAGCTTGTCTTTGTAAAATCAGAACATTTGATCAAATTATAAGATAGTATTCGGTAGTTTATGTTTTTTATTTATATTTATAAATATTTTTTAAATTGATTTTTATTTATTTTTAGAAAAACATAAACTACAAACACGTTTGATTTAAATAAAATATTGAGAAGCTTGTCTTTGTAAAATCAGAACATTTGATCAAATTATAAGATAGTATTCGGTAGTTTATGTTTTTTATTTATATTTATAAATATTTTTTAAATTGATTTTTATTTATTTTTAGAAAAACATAAACTACAAACACGTTTGATTTAAATAAAATATTTAAAAAATTTTAAAAATATAAACTAAAAATTATGTTTATTCAGGTTTAAAATATTTATATTTATTTTTTATTATTTATGACAATGGGATCATACACATTATAATTGAAAAAAAAAATATTTGAAAAAAAAATTGTTAGTCAAATTTTTAAATTTTTGTTTAAAAATCAAATATTTCTAAATCAAAAACATTATCAAACAAGTTTTTGTGACAGTTTTTAAAATTTTTGTAAACATAACCTGAAAACGAAATGGTTACCAAACATATATTGTGGGGGTTTAAGAAGTTATTTTAGTAGGTTATTTTAGTTTTTGGTTATTTTAGTAGATTAAAATTTTTATGTTTGGAAAGATAATTGAATTTTTTTATAATTGGATGTGATGTTTGCATTTTCAAATTAAAGGCTATTTTAATTTATATATTCAACATAAATATTTTTTGACCAAAAATATTTTTAATACAAAAACGGTTTTAGAAAAGCCATTTTATAATCAAACACATTACTTAAAATTACTCAAAACTCAGTTTAAAAATTAATTTCAAAACTCATAACTAAACAAACAACTCAAAACTCAATTCAAAACTCAAAATCAAACTCTTTTCAAAATTCTATTTTTAAAAAATATTTTTTATTTTGTTTTTTAAAATTATTTTTAGAATCTTGATTTGAGTGTGGAATCATGTTTTGAATCATGAGTTTTGAATTGAGTTTTGAAAAGAGAAAATTTGTTTAATTATGAGTTTTGAATTGTATTTTGAGTTTTGAGTTGTTTTTTAAAATTTTTTGGATTTATTTTTTATAAATTTTTAAAATTTTTCTTAATTTTATTTTTTTTAAAAAAAATTAAACATGATTAATTCTATTTAAAAATTAATTACATGATCATTATTACCAAACACATATAAAAATTAATTTGAGTAAAAAAAAATAAGTAAATGTCTAAAAGTTTATCGAATTATTACCATAATTTTATAATTTTTATGAGTAGAACTAATTTTTAAAAATCTAAAAATGTTTGTTTGACATTTATTTTGTGAAATTGTTATATTTTAATCAAAATTTGACGATTTTACTTAAAAATCTAAGATTATTTCAATTGGTCCTTATTGGAAACAAGATTTCAAAATTATAATGGTCAAAGTCACAATTAAAGTTATGGCGACCAAAGTGACCAAACCACCAAACTATAGGGACCTTAGTTATATTCCTCTTTAAACTATAAAACGAACCAACTACATCCTTTAATGGAAGGAGTAAAAGTGAAACACTACAATAATTAGGAGGACATTTATATACTTTTATTAAAATTTAGGGAGAAAAGTTATATATTTTTTAATATTTAAGAGGACTTATTTATATATTTTTATAATTTAAAAGAATCAAAATAATATTTTTAATAATTTAAGAAGTTGTCATATAAATAGGTCCTAACTAAAATTGTAATCACATTTCGTGTTGAAATTAATCAAAAGACTTTCCACGACGTGTAACTTGGTTTTTATATGCCAGATGCCATGACAGGTAAACTACCCCTTATTTTTATTATTTCCTTTTGTTCCGATGATGCAAACTGACCTGAGCATGACATTATTTCTTTTGAATTATTTAATGAAAGGAATATCTCCTAATTTTTATTTTTCAAATTTCACATCTACTTAATGTGAATAAGAAAAATTAAGAATAAGAAGAGAGAGGAGCGTGAACATCAATTCATAAGGGAGTGTTGTTCACACTATTAGAGGTGAAATTTAAGAAGCTAAAAATTAGGAGATGTAACATTGCTAAAAAATATAGAAAAAGATTCCATTTATTTTGAATAATTTAAAGAGGTAAGAAATAACAAAAAAAAAAAAAAAGAAATAAATTTTCAAAATTAAATTAATTAATTAAATCATATTTATTTATCATTCAAATATTAGTGAAATATTTTTCCTACAAAAAGTTACAAATAATTATGATATAATATTTTTTATAATAATTCTAAAATTATTATCAAAACATGTATAAAATAAAAAAGGAGACGTGTTCTATTTTAATTCTTATCTTGGTCCAAAATAAAAATTATGAAAACATCACAATTTCATTTTTTATTTATTTTTTCAAAGGTTAGGTGAGAAGTTTCACAATTTTTTATTTTATTAATCTAATTAATTTACCAACGACTGGCCATTTATTTAAAGACAAAACAGCAAAAGACAAACACAGATTAGACCATAGTAAGAAACAAAATCCATTATTAGTCTCTCTCTTGTATTTAGTTCACTTGGTTATCTAGTTCTCATTCATGCTTACTACATTTCTCAAGCAAGTCTCCCTCTCTCTCTCTCTCTCTCTCTCTTGTGTTTCAAGTTGATTTGCTTCCAGGTACTTCCGTCTTTTTCCTTAATTTCCTCTTATGTATCTCCTGTGTATATAAATTGTATGAATTTAATAAAAAGTTGATAAAAAAAAAATAATAATTACACTAACATTTTTATTCATTCTGTCATCATTACTTTTTCTCTTACATTATTGTAAATCTTTCATTAACAAATTCAGTGATACAACGAAAGTCTAAATATTAGCATCAATAATGCTTGATTCTTGTTAGAAAATCACTACTACATGATGAAATGCGTTTTCTGCCCCTGGATTAGCTTCTCTTTAATTATTTGATACTACTTATTATGATATTATTTATTTTTTTATTATTATATTATCGCCGTAAATATATAACAGTAAGCTAGTATGCATTGCGATGCATCTAAGGATTATTATATAGTAGTGTGTCTTCATTTATTTATGTTGCCCTCAATTTTCTCGAGATTTCATTATTTTTTATTTATTTTATTTTTAATTTTGGGCTGTTTGATTATGTTGTGATTTTTATATTTTTAGCTTGGTTTATGATGATGTGTGTCCACTCTTTAAGCGCGGAATTTTGTAGGAGCACATTATTTTAAAGTGGTTTAAAAACCATTAGGAAAGCATATTTGAAGAAGGCAATCAGTATATTTTTGTTCTTGGAGATGGATAACCGTAGTTGGATGCAGGAGTCGTACATTGTCTATTTGGGTAAGAAATTAAAAAATAAAATAAAAATAATCAAAAAATGAGAAAAACTGTAAAAACAATATAAAATAAATTTTAAGTTTTTTTTCTTTCAGTTTTCTTTGTGATTTCGTGATTTGAAATTTTACAAAAACCTTCTATCAATTTTTGGTCCACATTAATTCAAAACTATTGGATGATGTTTGGTTTTATTTAAAAATTATGATTTGAGTGTGGATTTGTAATTTGAGTTAGAATTATGAGTTGATTTTAAAAAAGAAATTTATTTGTTATGAGTTGGAAAAGTTTTTTAAAAAAAATTTTAATTTTTAAAATTTTGAAAAGAATTTTAAATTTTCAAAAGAGTCTCAAATTATAACCAACACATAAAAAATTTTTCAAACTCATAATCAAACATTAACTCGAAATTCCACACTACATTCTAAACTCTACACTCAAATCGTAACTAAACAGTAAACAAAAAAATTTATTTAAAGATATTTTTATAAAATAAAATAAAAATTAATTTTTTTAAATTTTTAATATTTAAAAAAATACAACACAAAAATGTATGAAATATAGTGCACATTAAAATAAATAAATTAATATTTAAAATATAAAATATTTATCCTTAAA
>NW_021026111.1:3436-15098 GCF_004153795.1 Camellia sinensis
AGTTTGCATCCTCTTTACTTTGTTTAGAATTACCCCACACACGACCTAGAGTTAGCAGCTGTGATCTTTGCCTTGAAGATCTGGAGGCATTATTTATATGGCGAGAGATTCGAGGTGTTCTTGGATCATAAGAGTCTAAAGTACTTGTTTTCCCAGAAGGATTTGAATCTGAGACAGAGGAGGTGGATGGAGTTCATCGAGGATTATGATTTTGAGTTGCATTATCATCCGGGGGTGGGGGTCAGAAAGCTGCTTTTTCTTCAGCTAGACCGCCGAGTCAGAGTTTGGGCAGGGGGCAGCTCTTGACTTGTTATCAGTGTGGACAGCCTGGGCACATGAAGAGGTTTTGCCCACAGTTGAGTGCCACTTCGGGAGCGTCTGGTTCTAGGGTGTGGATATAGCTTGTATGCTTATCTGTGGATATTGTTGATATACATATCTGTTGTAGAATGTGGATACGGCTTGTATGCTTATCTGTGGATATTGTTGTTATACATATCTGTTGAGAATGTGGATGTAGCTTTTATGCTTATCTGAATGTGAGATATTGTTTTTATACATATCTGTGGAAATGGTGATAGAGCTAGCATGCTTATCTGTTGAAAAGGGGAAAATGAAAAGTAATTGGGACTTGTAGGTCGTTGACATAAATATGTAATTTATGTGATTGTATCAGTGTTGACCAACTATCAATTGCTAATGTTTTAGTCATTGTCCATGGTTGGTTTAGTGTATTTCTACTGGGCTGTGGCTCACCCTATATGGGAATATCATTTTTCAGGTACAGGAAGCATGCCACCTCCAAGGACATAGCTGGGAGGCTAGTGGCGGACATAGTTTTGTCGTTTTACTGTTGATGTATTATATGTAATTTCAAGCCAAGGGCTTAATGTGTAAACGAGTTAGAACTCTTTGTTGTAACCAAGTGTTAACTTGGAAAGCTGTAAGCCCGTAGGGCATTTTGTTATGAAGTTAACATGTAATACTTTTGTCTTGAAACTCAATGAAATAAAGGAATGTGGTTAGTTTATATGTAAATGCTTGTATTATCTGATGGGTTTAATGTTATTATTTTGAGGGCGTTACACACTATGAGTTCCTAGTCATGCCTTTTGGATTAACTAATATACCGGCCTTGTTTAAGGACCTGGTGAATTGGGTTTTTCGTGAGTATCTTGATCGTTTTGTGGTTATCTTTGTTGACGACATTCTGATTTATTCACCCTCTGAGGAGGAGCACGAGGAACACTTGTGGGTTGTGTTGGAGTTTCTTAGAGTCCATCAGTTATATGCTAAGTTCAAGAAATATGAGTTTTGGTTGAAAGATGTGGAGTTCTTAGGCCATGTGGTATCTAGGGAAGGGGTGACTGTGGATTTCTCCAAGATAGAGGCAGTGCAAGATTAAGAACAACCCAAGAACGCCTTTGAGATCTAGAGTTTCTTGGGGTTGGCCGGGTATTATCATCGTTTTGTGAAAGACTTTTCTAGTCTGGCCACTCTACTGACCAGACTAACGAGGAAGAGAATCAAATTTGTGTGGAGTGAGACTTGTGAGAAGTCATTTCAGGAGTTGAAAATTAGACTCACTACTGCTCCAATTTTGATTATCCCGAAGAGGGGTTTGGGTTATGTTGTATATTGTGACACATCTCAAAAAGGTTTAAGTTGTGCCTTGATGCAGGAGGGGAAGGTAGTTGCTTATAGTTCACGGCAGCTAAAGATTCACGAGAGGAACTACCCTACTCGTGATCTAGAGTTAGCAGCAGTGATCTTTGCCTTGAAGATCTGGAGGCATTATTTATATGGCGAGAGATTCGAGGTGTTCTCGGATCATAAGAGTCTGAAGTACTTGTTTTCCCAGAAGGATTTGAATCTGAGACAGAGGAGGTGGATGGAGTTCATCATGGAGGACTATGATTTCGAGTTACACTATCATCCCAAGAAGGCCAATGTTGTGGCCAATGCTTTGAGTCGGAAATCCTTTGGCAGTGCAGCTTGTATTGCCGTCCGGGAATGGGAGATGTTGGGTGCTATCAGCGAGTTTGACTTGCATCTTGGCGAGTCTGCTAAGTTGGCTACCTTGTTTACTGTAGTTGCACAACCTACACTAGTGATCCGAGTTATTGAGGACAGAGGGGTGATCCGGAGGTTAAGACCATCCGGGAGAAGATTGCTGGTGGTAAGGTGGAGAGGGGTCTAAATGTGCATTCTGATTCGAGTATTAGATATGTTGACCGACTTTTTGTGCCAGAGTCTTGTCGGGAGGAGGTACTCCGTGAGTTTCATCACTCACGCCTTGCGGTGCATCTGAGAGGTACGAAAATGTACCATGATCTTAGCTGCTAGTTTTGGTGGAAGGGATGAAGAGGGATGTAGCATTGTTTGTGTCGAGATGCCTTACTTGTCAGCAAGTGAAGGCTGAGCACCAGAGGCCAATGAGTTTGTTACAACCCTTGCCTATAGCCGAGTGGAAGTGGGAGCATGTCACTATGGACTTCGTTGTGGGTTTTCCGAGGACTCAATGGTGTAGTGATGCCATTTGGGCGATTGTGGATCGGCTGACTAAGTTAGCGCATTTTGTACCTATGCGCATGAGTGACTCCATAGATCATCTTGCCGACCTTTATATTCGAGATATAGTCCAACTTCATGGGGTTCTAGTGACTATTGTCTCAGATAGAGATCCACATTTTATGGCTCGGTTGTGGCAGAGCCTACAGAGTGCCTTGGGCACTAAGTTGACTTTTAGCACCGCCTATCATCCCCAGATTGACACACAATCAGAGCGTACTAAAGGGTCTTAGGAGAAACGCTTGCCTTTAGTGGAGTTTGCCTACAATAACAGTTTCCAATCGAGTATTGGCATGGCACCATTTGAGGCCTTGTATGGCCGACCGTGTAGATCCCCAGTGTGTTGGGCCGAGGTGGGTGATGCACCTATGATAGGCCTAGAGTTAGTTCGGGAAACGATGGAGAGGATTGCTCTTATCTGTAAGAGGTTGGTTACAGCTCAGAGTCGTCAGAAGAGCTACGACGACCGTAGGAGGAGGTCGTTATCTTTTGAGGTTGGGGATCATGTATTTCTTAAAATCTCACCTAAGCGGGGTTTGATGAGGTTTGGGAAGAGGGGGAAGTTGTCCCCACGCTTTATTGGGCCTTTTGAGAATTTGGAGCTTATTGGGGAAGTGGCATATTGGTTAGCTTTGCCACCACCACTATCTGGAGTTCACGATGTTTTTCATATTTCTATGCTTCGAAAATATGAGCCCGATCCATCACACGTGTTAGATTGGACTAAGTTAGAGATAGACAAGGATGTCTCTTATGAGGAGAGACCAGTGAGGATCTTAGACACTCGGGATCAGGTCTTGCGTGGCAAAACAATTCCCTTGGTAAAAGTGTTGTGGAGACACCACGGGGTTGATGAGGAAACTTGGGAACGTGAGACTGAAGTCCGTGAGAAGTATCCAGACCTTTTTATCGATGTTTGAGAGTTGTAATAGAAATGTTATTTTGATATTAGGATGCACATTGTATATGTTACGGAATAGGGTGAATTTCTTATGTTTAATTGGGAGCTTGTGTTATCATGCCATGATTGCATTTCTACAGTTGTAATTGATTTTGATTCAACGAGGTTATCTAGATTAAATTTCGGAGACGAAATTCATTAAGAGGGGAAGGTTGTAACGAGTTGAATCAAATTGAATTTATATTTTAATCTCAGTTGGGGATTTATTTTAAATTATTAAACTCCATTCATTTTAGATTCAATTGATTAAATTGTGACCCGTTAGCAACCATGTAATATTGTTGTGGTTTTATTATTATTATTATTTGATTACCATAAAAAAGTTGTGAATATTTATGGTGTGTACCATTAAACGAAATATAATTTGTGGTAAGAAAATATTACATTTAATTTTATCATTAAATATGTTAAAATGTATTTTAATTGATATATATATATATATATATAGGTGTATATTATGGTTAAATATTTGTTTAGTTAATAAAAAAAGAAGAGAAATATCTATAAAAGTGACCGAATAGATTTTTTTTACTTACTTTTGGGAGTTCTTGGAGTTCTTGCCATGAGGAAAGAAGAAAAAAGGGCTTCGAAGTTTGTTTTTCATGGGTTGGATCTAGTGTAAGTCATTTTTGACCCCTAGTGTTTTGGATCAAAACGTAGAGGCCGGAAAAGGCGTCGTTTGGCTCCGAATAGATTTAATTTCTGTTGCTAAAAAATTTGAAAGCTTCATGGATTGAGGTAGGGATTTTTCCTACACTTCTTTATGCACTTTTATTTGATTATATGGAGCTTAGAGCTGTATATAATTTAATTAGAATTTTTGGAAAATTTGTGATTTATTTGCTTAAAAGAGAAAATTTGAGAAAAATAAAGAGTTGATGCCCAAATTGCGAAAGTGTAAACTTGGAATATGTTTGTAAGGTTATGAAAGAGCTATATTTTAAATTTGAACAAAAACGGATTTCGACTCGATCGGTTTTGAAATTTTTACGGGTTTGCAACCAAAAGAGCATTTTTAAAGAAAACAAAGGAATTACATTTAAGTGTTGGGGCTTTTGATCAAACTAGGATGTCATAATTGAATAATGCTTAGAGAATGAGTTTAGAACGAAAATGATGTTTTCTTGGGCATTAACGGTATTATTTTGCTTAATGTATCTATTGGAATAAAACCGACACAGTTAGAAATGGACCTTGAGAGGTTACCGGACGTGATTGTGATATGAAAACTAGTGTAGTTGTTCATATTTGATAAGATGTGGAATAGATTGTATTTATCGGAATTTTTAGAATTTAATTGTTTAAATATCTATTTAGAAATATTTGTTTTGGGCTATCGGTGGAGGATAGCCATGATTGTTGTAGAAATGGATGAGACGTAGGTAAATTAAACCACATTCCTCATTTGTTGCATTGGACATTACATTACATTCATTTCATTGGAAATGTATCTATTTTTGAGAAATGTTTAGAAATGTATCTGTTTGCGAAAATATAAATACTTGATGAATCTGGGTAGGGGGTGTAAAACCGCATGGTTAGGTGTCGAGCCTTCCAGTTTACTGGTAAAAATGACAGTGGTAATAGATTAGGGCCTACTTGCAGACACTTACCTAGAGATCCACAGAACCTGTACTTATGTAACAGATATGATTTAAAATGGAAATGGTCTTATATCTATTGCTGCATTTCAGTATTGCATGCTTTATAAAAAGAGAGATAAACTGTTTTATCATGAGCATGGCATGAGCACACTCTTTTGTAGTCTTGTCATAGTCTATATGTTGTGTAGTATATCTCTATTGGGTTGTGGCTCACCCTATAGGGGAAACCATTTCAGGTACAGGTACTATACCTCCGCCAAGGCACTGACTTGGGAGGACTTGGAGCTGAGGCTCCATTTTTGTTTTATAGTTATTTATTGAATATAAGCCCAGGGCTGTATTTGTGTTGAGTTGAAATTTCATTTTGTGTAACCAAGAACTTGGATAAATTTGTAAACATGTAGGCCACTTATTATTTGTTTGGCTTCCATTTCATACTTGTTGTAAAATGCATGCTTGGGATTGGAACTGGGGCATTGAGATGTGAACAACATGTATTTGGCATTTAGGATTAAATGGAAATGGATATATGGAATAGTTAGCTATATATATGTGTTTGTCTATCAGGTGGGTTTGTTGTATAAATAAATATACCTTGCCCTATTTTTCTGGGCGTTACAATATATGTATTTTCTTTTGCTTCTTTATTAGTTCAGTTACTTATCTTAATAGTTTTTTTTTTTATAGGAGAATTATCTTAGTATTTGTTTTATATTTATCTGTTGAGAAAAGTTACACACCATAATTTTATTTTATTTTTTGTAAATTTGGAAGAAATGTTAAAAACTCATAAATTCAACCAAAATGATATGGTAATAGAATTGGAGTCGACATCATTGGATGCATAACAAATCAAAAAATTGATTCATATCATACCACATAATTCTATCATATATCTAATAATTTATTCTATTCAATTTCATAAAATAATATTTTAATTTAAAAAAAAAATTATCAAAATACAAAATTAAAATATACTATAATAATAGTTTTTGCGTTGCACAGGCCTATGTAAACTATTATGGTGCTGTTTGGGAAGAAAAGGTTGAGGTAATTATAGCCTCAAATTACAAATAAGTCAAAAAGCCCCACTGTTCAAAGTTTTTCAAAAAAAATTAAATAAATAAAAAAATAGGCTGCAGCTGCCGGCAGTGTAGGCACAACCTACACTATCAAAGTGTCAAATTGTTACATCACTTGGGAAATTACAATTTTGCCCTTTTACATCAATTTAAAAAATTATAATATTAGGGACAAACTTAGTAGCAGGAATCGTCTCAGATGGCGACGACTCCGAGGAAAAAGCGCGATTTTGCGCTTCTGAGGAAGGATCGCATCAGAATCGCGAATCTGAGGAGAGGGAAACGCGAATCTGATGCGGGAAGGGAGCACTATTGAGAGGGCAAACGGAGTACCTGGTCGCTGGCTTCGATCCTCCGTTCGACGACTTCGATCTCGCCGTTGGACTTCCCCGTCGAAGCCCTAGTCTTCGTCCCTCTCTTCGAAGCCCTAGGTCTCTCTCTCTCTCTCTCTCTCGCTTCTCTCACCCTCGATCTCCTCTTCGTCTCTGTTGCGTCTCTGCTTCTCCCTCTCTCGATCTATGTTGCGTCTCTTCTTCTCCCTCTCTTTCTTCGTCTCTGTTCTCTCTGTCTCTCTCTCTTTCTTTCCCTCTTCGATTTCATTATTTTGTATAACATAATTTATCATATATAATATAATATATATAATATATTATATATTATATGTATCACCAATTATATTATATATATTATATTATATATCTGAGAAAGAGAGAGAGAGAAAGGAGAGAGAGACGAAGAAGAGCAGAGGCGAGAGAGCAGAGGCGATCGAGAGACGAAGAGAGAGAACAAGAGAACAGAGGCGATCGAGAGACGGAGAGAGAGAGAAAGGAGAGAGACAAAGACGATCGATCAACAGTGAGCAGAAGATCGGTCAAAGAGAGAGACGATTGATCGATCGATCGATCGAAGAGAAAACCCTAGAATCCTTCATTGCCCTAGCACACAAAGGCGACGCCTCTCTACACTATCAGGTTCGATCTCTTCCATCTCCTCTGTCTCTCTCTCGATTCCCTCTATAGATGTGTTTATGGTATGTTTATGGTATGTGTACATGTATACATGTAGTTTTTGAGTATTTTTTGCCCCCTCCGCACCCATGGCGTACCCCCTCCGCACCCATGCCGTACCCAAATGTACCAGACGTACCAGACCCCTTTTGGCCGTACCCGGTACGCGTACCCGTACCAGGTACGTACCCGGTACTTGTACGGCAACATTTTAGGTATATATATATCTAACTATCCATGGACGGAGAAACTCACAATTTGAGCTTCATAAAAGCTGCTGCAGCAGCAGATCACAACTTCAGGGAAATCTCTCTCTAAAGAGCAGAGACGTGAATCGAATTGAAGAGTTGCGCCTCTCTCTCTCTCTCTCTCTCTCTCTCTGTGGGTATACAGACGGTTTGAAAGTAAATTGCAAGAGATCCAAACCACACGCTTTCAAGGACATGTGAGAAGGGCATGTCTATTTGTTTGGGAGTCACTTTTTTAATAATTTTCCTTGTTAACTTTTTTTTTTTAATTTAATATATATATATATAAGAATCGCCTAACTGCTTGAGGTTCGTATTTTCTTTTTGATTTTATCCTTTTATTTTGAATAATTTACTAATTGTGGCCTATATATTGAGTGAAAGTTGTTTTGTAATTACACAAATATTCTTGGTCAATTATACAACAGGTTTTCCTGTAATTACGTGAACATTTTTGGTCAATTATGAAACAGGTTTTGCCATAATTACGTAAACATTATTGTTCAATTATGAAACATAAATCTTTTATTTTTTAACAAATTACAAACACACCCATAAGATTTGTTTAAAATAAGATTGGTCCTATAATATTAGAAATTAGAACTAACGTTTGTTATAAATTTTCAGTTAATACAATACTTAGGGAAAAAAAAAAACAATTCTCCTGTGTAATAATAAATTATCAGAATTGGTTATTGAAAATTATTTCTCATATCATTAAAAACTATTAATTGACTTAATAATTTATTTATTAACAAAATAGTTAATTGAAAATTTTTTCCATATCATTGTAAATTGTTAATTTACTTAATGATTTACTTATTAATAAAATTGGTTATTTGTTATGCGAGTATGATTTATGTATTAATAAAATTAGTTATTTGTATATATATATATATATATATTATTTTGTTTCTTTATTAGTTCAGTGAATTATCTTAGTAGCTCTTTTTAGATGGGAGAATTATCTTAGTATTTGTTTTATATTTATTTGTTGAGAAAAATTACACACCATAATTTTTTTTAATAAATTCGGAAGAAATGTTAAAGACTCATAAATTCACCCAAAATGATATGGTAATAAAATTGGAGTCTACATCATTGGTTGTATAACAAATCAAAAAATGATATATACTATACCACATAATTCAATTATATATCCAATGATTTATTCTATTCAATTTCATAGAATAATATTTTAATTTTTTAAAAATTACCAAAATACAAAATTTAAATATACTGTAATAATAACTGGTGCCTTGCACGAGCCTTCTTACCTTCTTAAACTAATATGTATATATATACAAAGGATTACACCTAGACTACAATCATGAACTAGTTAACTCTATTTTTCAAAATAGGATAAATAACAAATACACCATCTAATTAAAATACAAATTATTCCTTACAAATTTTGAAAATTACATCTTACTCCTTAAAATTTGAATTTCATAAGAAATGATTCATTTTATTAATTTATATCATTTAATGATATCATAAATTTATTTCAATTAATAATTCAGTAACTTTATTGGAGTTTTTATTGATAAATCCTATTTAGGAGTGTTCTAACCCAAGAAGTCCATGAAGGAAATTTATAACTCACTTAGTCCCATTTATTTATACCCTTATTCCATAAGATCTTTTTTCTTGATTTACACTATTTTCTTAGACTCTTATACCCTTATATTTAATGTTGATATGCATTAACTACACACCACTATTTAATGTTGATATACATTACACACACAAAATTAATCATAATTCTTTATTGATTGTCATTATGTTTTGATAGTTCTCATGCATCCAAATGTTGACTGCACGTGATGACGTGAATGTCTACATCAGATGACATGAATGTGAATGTTCACATCGGATTACGTGAATGTTCATGCTAAAACATATGAATGTGAATGTAAGTGTTAATGTTTATAATGTTAATATCAAATGACGTGAATACAAATGTTAATGCATATGAATGTAAATACAAATGTTAATGTTCATAATGTTAATATTAATATTCCATAATTCATGTGAACATTCATATCATCTGATGAGTGATGGTCGTGAAATCTTAGTTAACAATGAATGTGGTCGGCTATGGTGGCGTGTGATGTGTGTATGCGTGTGAGGGAGAGGATTAAGAGAACTTGTTCTACTCTCTTGTTGAGTCTATTATAGAGAAGAGAGATTTGAATCGGAAAAAAAAAAAATAGAGAAGAGAGATGAAAGACACGAAAATGGGTAGTAAAATAAAAAATAAAATAAAAAATTGTAAGGCTTTTGGTTTATACAAACAAGGCTAATACAATAATTTTATCTATTATTTAATAGTGTTAACATTTCATGATGCAAAATAACGTCATGCAGCCACCATTCCCGCTGCAGGACACGCCGATTCCAGCGGCCAACACCCAGAAAGGAGGGCAGAAAACAATCCCCATAGCCCCTCAGCACAACGAGAGCGAAAGATATTCTCACCGACCTTCTAGGGAAGTCAGACGAAGAGAATCAAGAAGAGAAGAATCACGGAGAACGCATCGCACAAAGGAGGCAGACCCCAAAGGACATCGGCATGTTCAGGGGCAGCATCGCACAAAGGAGGCAGACCCCAAAGGACATCGGCATGTTCAGGGGCAGGCACTGTGCTTCGACACAACTCATGGAGAAGGGTCGAACAGGGGTCACCACGAGGCCGAGAGTAGTATACCGAAAAGAGTAAAGTCGAAAGATAGCCGAGCTCTTGGGCGGAGCAAAGAAGACTTAAGAGATTACCTCAAGAGGAAGCAACAGAATGCCGAAGCCGAGGTAACCTCCCCAGATAAGCCGAGGACACCATTCTCGGTGGAATTGGACAGGTTTGAGGCACCAAAGAGATTCAGTATGTCGAGGTTTCAAATATACGATGGTAAGTCAGGCCCTAACTTCCACGTTGGACTGTATTTGAACTCAATGGCATTGTATAATGGGAACGAACCATTGCTCTACAAAGTGTTCCCCTCATCCTTCAGAGAGATTGCATCAGATTGGTTCCACAAACTACTGAAAGGAAGCGTGAAGACTTGGGAAGGCCTGGCCGAGATATTTGTGGCCAGGTTCGTGACAAACAAGCTGCAGCCATTAAGGGTGGACGCATTGATGGCTCTGAAGATCAGCAAGGATGAAGGCCTTAGGGCCTATGCAAAAAGATACTACGAGGTGTTTAATCGAATACATGAATGTAATCAAGAGGTGGCGGTCGTTTCTTTCAAGAACGGCGTGAAAGACAACTGTCCACTACGAAAGTCTTTGGCAAATACATTGCCAAAAAGTATGGAAGAGCTCATAGCAAGAATCGAAAAGTATTCTAGAGCCGAAGAAGACACGTCGGGGGCTAAGGAGATAAAACAAGAGAAAGGAAACGGCTCACCGAAGCGAGGCCGAGGTAACAATGGATAGAACAAACAAGAAGCAGAACTGAGGGCCACACAGGCAGTAACAACTGTGTTCCGAATCTTGATTTACAAAGTCCTGGATCAAATTCGGAACCAACCCCATTTCAGAACACCAGAGAAGACTCCAGGAGAGTTCATAGGAAGAAACATTAACAGGCATTGTGCCTACCACAATGAAGATGGGCATACGACTCAGGGTTTGTAGAGCCCTGAAAGCACATTTGGAAGACTTGGTGAGACAAGGACATCTGAGAGACCTTGTCGATGAGCAAGGACAAGGGAAGAACGGGCAAGATTGCCTCATGCACCAGCAACCCCACCTATCCCAGCACAACAGCCACAGGCAGGAGGACCTCGGATAATCAACGTAATCCACTCAAAGGTCAATGAAAACGAAATCTGAGGAGAAACCCAGAAGGTAAAACACCTACAACATGTCTACCAAGTCGGGGACCAAAGACATCGGGCAGAAGAGTGCCGGGGACCAATGATAACCTTTACAGAAGCCAACCTAAAGATGGTCCAGCATCCGCACAATGATGCCTTGGTAGTATCCCTCCAGGTTGGGGAGTGCCAAGTGAAACGCATCCTGATTGACCAAGGTAGCTCTTGTGACATCATGTACGTTCGATGTTACAAAGAACTCGGCCTTCACCCAGATGATATGGAACAATCCAATGGCCCAATGGTTGGGTTCAATGGAACGCTGACATGGCCACTGGAAACAGTAAGCTTGGAGGTGCAGGCTGGCACCA
>NW_021026112.1:0-12052 GCF_004153795.1 Camellia sinensis
TTAAATAGACATTCGTTTCTTAACTTCCAAATTGACCACAGCACTAATGCTGGAACTGCCTGCCAAGCTCCATCTACCCAAGACTTCGCATTACCCCCAGACCACCATTGGAGCAGACCCTCAACAGAACCAGGGATGACCAAATTCTGATCCCACCAGCTAGCCATGGCTGCCCAGCACCTCCAAACCAGAGGGCAAACAGCAACACATGCTCCAAAGACTCCTCCGCAGATTGACAAAACACACACTGGATCTGTGCATTGGGAGGTAGAATCCCAATCCGTTGGAGGAAGGAAGATGTCTTAACTCGTCCTCTCCAAGCAAGCCAGCAGAGAAACTGCATCTTTGGAGGAGCCAGACTTGCCCAGACCCCAGCTGGCACCCTCAATCCAGGACCTTTATTTACAACCCACCAACTCCACACTGATGATACAGAGAACTTACCAGACTTTGATGTAAGCCAAGAACAAGAGTCTTCAGCTTCCACTCTAAGCTCAGGCGCTGATTCCAGAACGACATACAACCTCTGCAGCTCCTTTTCCTCCCATGCCAGCAGCCTTCTTCTGAATTGGAGCTGCCACACCCCAAGGCTCTTCTTGGCACTAATTTGCTGTAAGGATTCTTCCTTCTCAGTGGATGGACTGAATAATCTGGGAAACTCCTCATTCAAACCTCTACCATTAAGCCAAGCATCTGTCCAAAACTGAATCCTCCTTCCATTTCCCACTGATAGCCTTAAATTCTGGTTATAAAACACACCCAAAGACTGGTTAAGTGAATTGAGCTGCACTATATCCTTCCACACTGCCGACGCCCCATCAGTGTTGTGCAAAGTTGGTACCCAACCCCCTCCGAAACGAACATACCTAGAGCATACTACTGATTTCCACAAAGCTTTATCCTTTGCACCAAATCTCCACCACCATTTTAACAACATACAATCATTCACCTCACCCAAATCTCTCACACCCAAACCCCCTTGATTTTTATTCTTAGTAACCTCACCCCAATTAACCAAGTGAACACTCCTCCCAGCCTTAGATCCACCCCACTAGAAATTGGATTGGATTTTAACTAGAGCCTTAACAACCCCTTTAGGCATCTTTAAAATAGATAGAAAGTAAATAGGAAAATTAGATAGGACTGATTTTATTAATGTCAAACACCCAGCAAAAGACAGAAGCCTTCTCTTACAAGAAGACAACCTCTTACTCACCTTATCCAGTATGGGGTTCCAAGTGCTCTTCCTCTTAGGATTGGCCCCTAGAGGCAGTCCTAAAAAGTTAAAAGGTAATTTCTTTGATAGACAATTCAATCTTTGGGCTAAACCCACAATTTCATCTTCTTGGAAACCCACTCCGCATACAGCACTCTTATGGTAATTTATTTTTAATCCAGACATCACTGCAAAGCACCTCAACACCCTTTTAATGTTGAGCACCTCCTCCTGATCTCCTTCACAAAACACTATAGTGTCATCTGCAAACTGGAGATGAGAGATGCGCAAACCATTACCACCAACTAAGGCTCCTCTAAACAAGCCCTTCTCTACTGCCCTTGCTAATAAAAGGTTGAGAGATTCCGCTGCAATTATAAACAAAAGAGGTGAAAGGGGGTCACCCTGCCTTAGCCCCTTCTGTGGCTGGAATTCCTCTGTAGGTGAGCCATTAACCAACACAGAAACCCTGGCTGTAGAAATTCAATTCCTCATCCAAACTAACCATTTCTCACCAAATCCCAAATTATTCATCATCGACCACAAAAATTCCCAATTGAGTGAGTCATAAGCTTTTTCAAAATCCAATTTTAGAATTATGCCTCTCTTTTTTGATCTTTTCCATGCATCTACAACTTCATTTGCTATTAGCACACCATCTAAGATTTGCCTACCACTCACAAAAGCAGACTGAACCTCATTAATCACAGATGGTAACACTCTCCTAAGCCTCCTTGAAAGCACTTTTGCTAAAATTTTATAGACAGAGTTCACCAAGCTGATAGGTCTATAATCCCCCAAGCCTATGGGATTTTCCTTCTTAGGAATAGGAACTATGAAAGAGCTGTTAACCCCTCTAGATGGCTTGCCATTTTGGTGAAATTCATTCACCATACTTAAGATCTCCCCTTTCAATATAGGCCAACACCTCTGAATACAATTAAGGTTAAAACCATCTGGACCTGGGGCTTTGTTCCCATCACAGTCTTGCACTGCTTCCCATACCTCCTCTTTAGAGAAAACAGCTTCCAGAGTAACAGCATCCACAGAGTTAATAACAGCAAAAGGGTCCAGAATTTTTGGCCTAATTTTCCAATTCTCTGAGAACAGCTGACTGAAATGCCTAACCACTTCTTGCTTCACCTGATCCGGATCCTCCACACACCTACCCTCCACTACAACAGAGTCAAGCTGGACCTATAGGTCCATGCAAACGAGGCCCCGCTACGCCATAAGTCCAATCTAAGTCCTTCTAACATCTGAAAATGGTAAACAACTAAGTCAGCTGATAGCTTAGTGAGTAGCAACATGGATAGTATATACAGTTTTGAAAACAGGGTTCAATTCCAAAATAAGATATATATCACAGAAACTAGATTGGCATACAGTTTGATAAGGATAATCTGTTTCAAAAAGAAGGTTCCACAGTTTAATAGTTAAAACACTCATGTCTCTCAAGAACATGATAAATGGCATTTTTCACTTAAAACAGATTACAACATGAATACTAATAATTTTCTGGGTACCAAGAAAATAACAAATAATATGCCACATAGTTCTCAAGACTATAAGCCCCATTGGATCCAATACCAAACTAAGAGTCATCCTCAGGGTGGCACCTGGGCCTTTTCTCAAAGACGCCCTCACGCTTATATGCTTAACATTATTTTAGTACTCGGGTGATGTGGGACTTTGCTTCACACCAAAAAGCCTTGATGGTGATCCTACCAGTTAATTTCTTTTCATATATCGGCAAAGGCAATGCATTATAGTTAAACTGATCAGGAGGTTACCCTAATAAAAATAAATAAGCTATATATTTAATTAATCATATTTCAAGCAAACAAATGGCCGTTTGATGCGGAAGCATTGGCTAGTTTATAGTAGACTCAGCTCACTATTAATAGAGCGACATGCATTTTATTTCAATGATATAGAAATGTTGTTTCAGAATTTGAACTGATTTAAATAGGCATTGTAACTCCTTGATGCGCATCTGCATTGCTACCTGTAAGAAGATTTGTATCCCATTTTACAACTCTAGGTGATTCATTGTAGGAATACGGTGAAGGTATTTGATATTAGATCCTAAAACCTGGGATTTGGCACCATTGCTATAGATTATTGATAAAACTGCCATGATGTTTGCAGGTGACTACAGTTTTTCCTTCTGATTCTGTTGTGTTGTGCATGTGCTTTATCCTTTAGTGAAATTAGAACCCTGTCAATTTTTTTGCTCATTTTTATTATTGTGCTATGCAACACCCCATGTTAATCTAGCCTTTTGTATGGTTGCACTTGTATTCCTATCTTATTCTAGCCTCTCTCTTTTTTGTTAGTATTTTTTTTCATGGCCATATGCCACAATGTCATTGCAGGGCTAATACAAACGAGCTTTGGAACATCAACTACATTATGGAAACTATGAGAATTCGTTTGCCAAGTTGCCAACTTACGAATTGGATGGAAATGATTAATGACAGACATGGGCAGTTGAAAACTGCAGAGGCCCCTGGATGTGTATGCCATCTTGTTTTTCAGAAGGCAACAATGAACTAAAGTTCAAATTGAGGACAACATCCTACTAATAACATGAGTGGACCATTCCACGAGACATCTGAAGGTATTTATAACTTCATCTATATGCTATGCTCCCTTTATTCTCTTTGAAGTCCAAAAGGGCATCTCTCAGGGCACTAGAAATGAATTTAAAAGAGTAATTTGACAAAAGGGTTCACACCACACCATAAAGTGAGAATTATCTAAAAGTTATGTACTAAAAAATTAGCTTTGGAGTAATCCTAAGATCTATATTTTTTCTTTAAATGTTCCAACATATTTAATGCTTGGTTGGTGGTATAAAGTCATGCTTTGGAGTTTGGATCTCTGTTATCAAAATCTTATGATTCGTAATTTTTGCAAAATCAATACGAATCTATTTTGGAAGTGAATCGCACGATTCACAATCGATTCACGATTCGATTCACTTTTTACAATTCATGCAATTTTTCAAATTATTGTGTCCGGTATATTTTTGACTTTTTTTTTCATCTTTTTAGTGAAAATGACATAACACAACTTTTAATAGCATTTAATACCAAAATAATCAACATATATACATGATTTGTTGTTATTTTGATGATCATGGAGTTTTTAATAGAATTCAATCAGATGCAGGGGTTGTTTGGGATGATCTAAATAAGTGTACTTTTTGACTTTTTATGGGTTTGAAATGATGTGATAGAGAGGTGATGTGACTTAAATAAGATGATGTGACTTAAATAGGATAGTAACTTTTTGACTTTTTAGCTTTTTATGTTATGACAAACAAGACCTCAGTCAGACCCAACATATTTTTAACATTTCTTCTCATTTTTTTTCCCTTTAAAAAATCAATATCTTCTAAAGATGTTTAAGATTAAAGTTACATTATGAATTATCTATTGCTATTTTATTAAATTGAATATAATTGAATATTATATGTGTGAGATCAATTATAACTTTTAAAATGTTTTAGGCTTTAAAATAAAAGATTATAAATAATTCTTTCTTATTATTTGCTCACTGTTACTTAGAAAAGTATGTATGCTTATTGTCCAAATTTCAATATCGTTGTTATTTATTGTTACTTTAGAAATTGATAGTTTGTCTATTTGGTTATTATCTTTGAAAGAAAATATGTGGGTAATTATATTACTTGAAGCGGAAACGGTTTGGATCGGATGCTTGAATTACAAGTCTCGTCTGAAAAATCTTCTGTCAATTGAGAAGCTACCAGAGTTTCTCAATGTTGTATCCACACTCCAAATCCCTAGGTTTTACAATGGTGACCTAAGAATCCCTAGATTTTACAATGGTGAACTAAGAGGGAAGAACAAAGAGAAAAATTCTGCAGAGATTTTTCGGGTAAAATCTCACAACAATAATACGTATATCTTCTCTATATCAGATATATGATATATATCTCTGCAGATAGAAGTGGAGTTGTAGGCTCCCACAACAACTCAAATACTTCATTAGATAATTCCTTAATTATCTTATTTATTAAATAGTGTGAATTATCTACAACTCATGTGGACGCTCCATAGGTTATGGGTCGGGTCAAATCTGACTCAATTTTTAATAATCTTTATTAAGAATGATTGATAAGAAATATCTAAAAAAGAAAAAGGTAAGATGGTGATTTTACAAAAGAATCTTTGTTAACTTCTTACCTATTAAACTACGTGATTATCATTTAAAATAACATTTTTAGAGATTTAAGTCTAAATATTTTATATTCATAAGATATATTTAACATCTAAATGTGTAGATATATATTTTTAAGTAATTTAAAAAAAGTGACCGAATCTTTACGATTCACGATTCGATTCGATTCGGTATGAGGCCATTTCAATTCACGATACGAATTTAGATTTGACAACTGTGGTTTGGACATAGAATTTTGTTGAACTAAGATGATATCCATTTCTTATAAATAAAGACCTTTGTTGAAATGTCATCTTTGTATAACATATATATAGATACGGCAAAGGGGTCTTGCAATTGGTGGATGGGTCAGCAACGATTATTTGACACATGGAGTGGCCATTATGGGTCATTTGTCAGTAAGTGATTGACTCAAATGCCATCTCAGCTTAAAAGTGCGGTGGTGTGAGGTTGGCCTACATGCTTCTCTTTAAGTATCACAATAATCTCTTGCCAACTCATGAGGGATTTGTAGGGGGAAAATGAAAGAAAAAAGGGAAGAAAAGTAACAAAAAATTTAGTTGATTTTATTTACATTTCCCTCTATAAATCTCTTGCCAACTCATGAGGGATTTGTAGGGGGAAAATGAAAGAAAAAAGGGAAGAAAAGTAACAAAAAATTTAGTTGATTTTATTTACATTTCCCTCTATAAATCTCTTGCCAACTCATGAGGGATTTGTAGGGGGAAAATGAAAGAAAAAAGGGAAGAAAAGTAACAAAAAATTTAGTTGATTTTATTTACATTTCCCTCTATAAATCTCTTGCCAACTCATGAGGGATTTGTAGGGGGAAAATGAAAGAAAAAAGGGAAGAAAAGTAACAAAAAATTTAGTTGATTTTATTTACATTTCCCTCTATAAATCTCTTGCCAACTCATGAGGGATTTGTAGGGGGAAAATGAAAGAAAAAAGGGAAGAAAAGTAACAAAAAATTTAGTTGATTTTATTTACATTTCCCTCTATAAATCTCTTGCCAACTCATGAGGGATTTGTAGGGGGAAAATGAAAGAAAAAAGGGAAGAAAAGTAACAAAAAATTTAGTTGATTTTATTTACATTTCCCTCTATAAATCTCTTGCCAACTCATGAGGGATTTGTAGGGGGAAAATGAAAGAAAAAAGGGAAGAAAAGTAACAAAAAATTTAGTTGATTTTATTTACATTTCCCTCTATAAATCTCTTGCCAACTCATGAGGGATTTGTAGGGGGAAAATGAAAGAAAAAAGGGAAGAAAAGTAACAAAAAATTTAGTTGATTTTATTTACATTTCCCTCTATAAATCTCTTGCCAACTCATGAGGGATTTGTAGGGGGAAAATGAAAGAAAAAAGGGAAGAAAAGTAACAAAAAATTTAGTTGATTTTATTTACATTTCCCTCTATAAATCTCTTGCCAACTCATGAGGGATTTGTAGGGGGAAAATGAAAGAAAAAAGGGAAGAAAAGTAACAAAAAATTTAGTTGATTTTATTTACATTTCCCTCTATAAATCTCTTGCCAACTCATGAGGGATTTGTAGGGGGAAAATGAAAGAAAAAAGGGAAGAAAAGTAACAAAAAATTTAGTTGATTTTATTTACATTTCCCTCTATAAATCTCTTGCCAACTCATGAGGGATTTGTAGGGGGAAAATGAAAGAAAAAAGGGAAGAAAAGTAACAAAAAATTTAGTTGATTTTATTTACATTTCCCTCTATAAATCTCTTTCCAACTCAAGATCCAAAGTCTATGAATTAGGAAGGAAAATTAGTAAATTTCTGTCGTTCCATATTTGAAATAACTATAATTTTTTAATGGTCTTCCAACCTTTTATTTGCCCCCCCCCCAAAAAAAAAAAAAAAAAAAAAAAAAAACAACACTTCTATTTGGATCCTGAGGACTCAGTATAGTCCCCATACGGGGGGCATATGTAGCAGTCCCAAGAAAATGTAAATCCATCCAGAGGTCTACTTTTATACCTAAACGTTGAATTTAAAATTGAGCACAATACATGGCCTAATCTCTCCAAACAAACACAACACAAGTGCAACGAATCTTGTGTTGTGTTTGTTTGGAGAGATTAGGCTATGTATTGTGCTCAATTTTGTGCAGAACCTTAGTGATTGTGCAGAACACACTCAGCCAAGTCCACTGGTTACTACATCAGCCGAGCTGGATGTGAACAATAGGGGCATTTCAGCAAGAAGGGGAAGGACCAGTGAAAAAGCCATCAATCGTAGTTTGAGAAAAAGCACTGATATGAAGAACAGGGGAAAGTCAAACCATAAGCAACTGAAGAACAAAGGTGTGCTGTTCAGCAATGGTCTGCAAAATAGAGCTATATTTCGGGCAGCAGCTGCTACAATCTCATTATCAGTCCCCCAGAGTTCAGAATCAAGGAGAAGGAGATGTTGTATGTTGACCTGATCTGGTGCAAGCAAATGGGTAGTTGGCTGGGACCAAGAATGATGAGCTAGATTGAAGATTTTTAAAAATATGATTTAATGATCAGCAGACAACAAGGTTTTGGATGCTGCTATATTGTTGCTGTGTTGCCTCTGGATTTAGGTTTGTGCTGGTTTAAGGTTTGGTCTGCCGCTGGTCAAATGCTGCTGTCCTAAGGTGGAGTTGAACCCTTACAATCTGTTTTGAACTGCCACTGGATTTGCAGAGCCCTGTTGTTGTGCTGCCAATGGATTTAGGTTTGTGCTGGTATAAGGTCTAGTCTGCTGCTGGATACATAGGGCAGCAGGATTGGTTTGGTTTGCTAGTGCTTGCTGAAGTTTTTTCTTTTTGTTTCTTTTTTTTGGATTGGTTTCTCGCCAATCTGTGGGTTTAGTGCTAGCAGATGATTGTGCTTCCTCCTTGGTGCCAACATAGTTGGGATTGTGGAGTGTTAGCTATGATGCTTTTTGCACTTCCCTTCTTTATTGATGTATTTTGTTGCTTGTTTTTTTTTTTTTGCGCATCTCATTAATAAAGTTTCTCTTTTCTTTCCCAACACATCCATGAAGAACATGCTTTGTACAATCGATTGTTGAAAACACTACTAACTATTTTTTGAGCTATGACTGAATTCTTGATGCTTATCCTTCTTACACTAGAACCCTATAGCTATCATTCTCAGCCATGTGATGTGATCTGACTAAAACTGTATCTTTTAGGACGGGCATGATTGTTTATGTGGATGGTTCTGTATCCGTGAACTTGTTGAAAGAGAATGTACTCAAAGAAAGATGCAAAAACCTAATATAACATTCATAACCCAACTTACTGAAAAGAAAAGCATTTTACTAGTCATTTTGAAATCAAAAGTTGTCTCCTGGGTGTTTGTACAGAAAGGAAGGATTTATCATCACGGTCCCAAATATGATCATATCATTTTACTTAATCATAACAAAGAAAACTAGGCTGCAAACTAAGTATTGGCAAAAAGCTTACAGCCATTGCAAGAACAGTAACCGATGTGGGTTCTTCTTGCAGAGAGAATATGATTTCTAAATCAAGCCGAAGCTGTCAGGCAAGGGTGATATGCAGTGCCACAAGCGATCCACTGACGCTTCCTCCCACGTGGCAGCGTGCACCCAAGAACCTTCAGCCATTCCTTGCTCGGCACATTGTAGCTAACCAGTCGGTTCATTTGTCTCGAACTCAATGACAACATGAGTAAACCTTTGTTACCCAAGCAAGTCATTCGAACGTGCTTTCCGTAAAACTCCAAGCACCATATGTTTGGCATTCTGTCAACCTCCTTCCACAATAGAGTCATCTTCTGCAGCTCCCATATGCACACGCACGTGGCAGCATTTTTTGTCAATAAACTGACAAGAATGATCTGGCCCCCACATTCTGCGAGTGCGTGATCACTCAGATGAAGAGGGGATGGGATTAAAAATTGCTTCCAAACCCCGGTAACCATATTGTAGGACACAATCCCATCTGGGTCAGTACGCATGAAGTAAAGCGTCCCATCAATGGACACTGCTTGTGACTTAAAGTTCAGAGACAACGGTAGCTTAATCGTTGAGGGCATGTTTCCCGGGCGGGCCTAGGAGTTCTTTATGGAGTCATAAACTTCATACTCACCATCACAACCCACCCAGAGGATTTTATAGCCCCCACTGGTCGAATCTTCATTCAAAGTCATCCCCAGAGCAACTCGGGACCAAACCTTAACTAACCTAGTTGGAAACTCCTTGAAGGATTGAGTAAGAGGATTGCAAACAAAGAAGCTTCTATGGCCAATGTCAAGAAAGCAGACAAGACCACCTATTGAAGCACTAGCAAGACAATTAACTTTGTTGGCAAAGCCGGGTTTGTAGGGTGATGCCATTTTTTCAAGGAAGGGTCATACATGGCTCCAGTATTCACATTTTCGTGAGTAATGGTGTAAAACCAAGGTTGGGCTTGCACGACTCGTGCACATTGTTGGGAGAAACTATGAGAGGTCGGCAAAGAATTCCACTTTTTACAAACAGAGCGGAAGCGGAAGAAAGTGGCAATGGGAAGTCTTGCACGCAATCACAGCTTCGTAAAGGTCTTCTGGGAATTCTTTCCAGATCTGATGTTCCATAATTTTAGTTGAACCGGTAGCATCAGCTAATCTTCCCAGATTCCTCTCTTTTCGAGATTTCTTTGCATGTGGAGGTTTGCTAGGTTCCAGCATCTTGAAAGTTCTAGGTTTTTCAGGCCTTATAGTGAAACTGTAACAACCATCTTCTGCAGAGTTATCATCAAGATTGAAGAAGCAACATCTGTACAAAATGCAACCATGATGCTCAGGTTTCTGCAACGTGAAGGTACTTTAAGCAGACTCGGAAACCACGTAACCATTTGCTACAAATTCATGGACATATATGCAAATAAAAGCTGCAAATTGAAATATCATCTAGGAGAAGCTTGGTAAAATAGTATTGTCCAATATTAATTTCCACCACAACCTAGCAATGTCGAAACGAGTACAAAAGTCAAATCTTGGACAATCAAAACCTAAAACCTACAGCAGTCTATCCTGTCATTCTTGATTCAGCATCAGCCATGCCTTTACAACTCTACTTCACAGTCATATAAGACGGTTTGGTCATCATGAATGCTTTTAAAATTCTATTTATGGAGTATGGAAAAACATGTTGGAATTAAAGCACGAGGAAAATGAGGCAAAATCTATGGCACTAACATTTTTATGTTTGATTTTTAATGGGTATGGATATGACATGGCACTAAGTTTTAGGGCTTGTTTGGGAATAGGTTTTTTAGCTAAAAAATCCAAAATGACGCCAAAAAAACAAAACAAAACAAAAAAACAAAACAAAACTAAAAGTTAAAATGTCACATTATACATATTAATCAATCACTTTTTTCCTCACAACTATCTATTCAACTAAAAAAAACCATTCCAAACACATCAATTTTACTGGTGCCTCATAAAAAAGCCAAAAAGCTTTTAAAAAGGGCAAGTTTCGAAACGGAGCCTTACGATTGATTTACTGGGTACCATTTGCTGGTTTGAGCCAAAGTAGCAATAAATTCCAAAATTCACTACAAGAAAAGGGAGTATAAAACACGGAGGCTTTTGCGACGGCGCGTTCCCTGTCGCAAAAAATGAGCTTTTGTGACGGCAGGTTAAACCGTCGCAAATAAAGAGCTTTAGCGACAGCGTTTTACCGTCGGTAATAAAATTACACGGGTAATGTGAAAAATACGGAAGTATTAGCGACGGCGTTTTTTACCGTCGCAAATACATTTTTTTTTGAGATAGCATAAATTGGCTGTTGCAAATAGTGGACCATTTGCAACGGCAAATGTTCGTCGCCCAAAAAGCCTTATCAAAACGGCGTTGGTTTAGCTATAACTATTTATCATTTGCGACGGTTTAAAATGTACTGTCGTAAAAAGTAAAAAACAAAATTTGCCCGCACTTCCCTTTCATGTTGGCGCTCGATCATTTGGATCGAAATCCCTAAATGTTCGAAATCCCCAAACGAGCAACGAACAGCGAGCAGGCTAGCGGTGGTGCGGTGGTGCGGCAGCTACGACGACAAGTAACGGTGGTCCGGTGATGAGTCTCTCTCTCTGCGTATGCTCTCTCTCTCTGTATATATATATAGATGAATGTATATTGATAAATCTGTAGATGAAGTTAAATTCATAAATCTATAGATGAAGTTAAATTGATAAATCTGTAGAAAAATTGGCTTCACATATACTTGTGGGTTTGATATTCACATTTCTGATTTCAGAACTTTTCTTAAGTTTTTGAGTTACTTTTAAAAACATTTTTCATTTAATGTCAGTACCAAACAATGCACTAAGATATTCTTTAGCATTTATGAGAAAACAAATTGATTATAATTAGAATGAACAATGCTATGATATAATTTAACTAATTGGTATATTAATTAATAATGCTAACTGTGGGGATGTATTTTCTGAATATCAACACGTGGCATGGTGACGCCGACGTGTTAGCCGAGGTGCCACATGTTGTGGTAGTTATGACGAGGTTATCTTTGGCGAGGCCGAGGTGATCTCCGAAGATATCGGAATCCGAGATAAGCGGATAAATGGATAAGGGGCAAGAGTCCTAGAGGAAAGAGGGAACTTTGCTAAGATAAG
>NW_021026112.1:14990-26118 GCF_004153795.1 Camellia sinensis
GAGAGACTTGTGGGAGAAGATGGGGCTCTGATCGGGTTCCCAGTTTGGGAGTTAGAGCCGGATTTTACTTTAGGCAAACTAGTTTCTTAAGAAACTTGAATTCGAGGTATTAACGCCCCAAAATCACCAAACGACGTTGGTTTAGCACGAAACTTGGTACACATGACCGCCTAGGCACGAGAGAGTTGTGGGAGAAGACGGGGCTCCAATCAGGTTCCCGATTTGGGAGTTAGAGCCGGATTTCACTTTAGGCAAACTAGTTCCTTAAAAATCTTGAATTCGAGGTGTTAACGCCCCAAAATCACCAAACGACGTCGGTTTAGCATGAAACTTGGCACACACAACCGCTTAGGCATGAGAGACTTGTGGGAGAAGACGGGACTCCAATCGGGCTCCCAGTTTGCGAGTTAGAGGCGGATTTCACTTTAGGCAAACTAGTTCCTTAAGAAACTTGAATTCGAGGTGTTAACGCCCCAAAATCACCAACGGCGTCAGTTTAGCACGAAACTTGGCACACACGACCGCTTAGGCACGAGAGACTTGTGGTAGAAGACGGGACTCCAATCGGGTTCCCGGTTTGAGAGTTAGAGCCAGATTTCACTTTAGGCAAACTAGGTCTTTAAGAAACTTTGAATTGGAAGTGTTAACGCCCCAAAATCACCAAACGGCGTTGGTTTAGCACGAAACTTGGCACACACAACCGCTTAGGCACGAGAGACTTGTGGGAGAAGACGGGACTCCAATTAGGTTCCCGGTTTGGGAGTTAGAGCCGGATTTCACTTTAGGCAAACTTGTTCCTTAAGAAACTTAAATTCAAGGTGTTAACACCCCAAAATCACCAAAAGGCATCGGTTTAGCACGAAACTTGGCACACACGACCGCCTAGGCATGAGAGACTTGTGGGAGAAGACGGGGCTCCAATTGGGTTCCCGGTTTGGGAGTTAGAGTCGGATTTCGGTCTAAGCAAACTAGTTCCTTAAGAAACTTGAATTCGAGGTGTTGACGCCCCAAAATCACCAAACGACGTTGGTTTAGCACGAAACTTGGTACACATGACCGCCTAGGCACGAGAGAGTTGTGGGAGAAGACGGGGCTCTAATCGGGTTCCCGGTTTGGGAGTTAGAGCCGGATTTTGGTCTAGGCAAACTAGTTCCTTAAGAAATTTGAATTCGAGGTGTTGACCCCCCAAAATCACCAAATGATGCTGGTTTAGCACGAAACTTGGCACGTACGACCACCTAGGCACGAAAGACTTGTGGGAGAAGACGGGACTCCAATCGGGTTTCTGGTTTGGGAGTTAGGGCCGGATTTCTGTCTAGCCAAAATTATTTACTAAACTATCCTTGTAATTATATAGTAGTTAATTTTTTATGTTTTTCTGTAATTAAAATATTAACACCATTATATTGTCATTAATTATTTTTATTTTGTTATTTTCAGATATTTCCTGAGTAGCAGTTTGCTTTTTGTGGAATGCGGGCGTGTAAAGATTATGACCAACTTTTGTTTTTGTAACCCACGGAAGAATGAAGACGAAAACTTTTGGTTTTGATTTACGTTATTTAGATTTGTGAACAACATTATGTATGTATTATGGGACATTACGTAGTGGGATAATTTTTATTTTTATGAATTTTTATTTATATATTGTTATGAATGGAACAACATTATGAATTTTCATTATGTGCCAACTTTTGTTTATATATGTATTTATATTATTATGTAATTATCGGTTTTTTTTATAGTTATTTTTCATTTAATACAGGTTATTTTCATATTTTTAATAATTTTAATACAGTTTTTTTTTTGAGACGGCAGCACACACCGTCTCAAAAAAAAAATTGAACTAAGGTTTTTTGCGACGGCACCGTTACTGTCGCAAAAGATAGGGAATTGGTTGAAACGTAACGCCGTTAGCGACGGTTTTATTGCTGTTGCCAATAGTCCTTTAGCGACGGCTCAGGTGCTGTCGCAAATGCACCTTTAGCGACGGTATTTTTTGTCGTCGCAAAAGACCTTTTTAGCAACGGCAACACAGTGCTGTCTAAAAAAAACTGAGATTTTCACGCGTTATTTGCGACAGAATTTTTCCGTCACAAAAAAGGCATTTTGCCGTCGCAAAAAAAAGGCGACGGCGTTATGCCGTTGCTAAAACCCTTTTGCAACCCCCTTTGTTGCGACCCCCCACTTGCCGTCGCAAAAAGCCATTTACCGTCGCAAAAAATCTTTTGCGACGGCGTTTGGGGTATTTACGACGGCGTTTTGCCGTCACAAAAAATCAATTTTTTTGTAGTAAAGATACACAGGAGAACTTAGGTCATTGATATCGAACCATATATTAGATTAATATAACACTTTTGGGTAACAGATAGTTTGGTCATCATGAATGCTTGTAGGTTCTACTATTTATGGAGTATGGAAAAGCATGCTAAAGTTCTGGAAACTAAGACTTGTAAGCTTTAATATGACATGGCATTACGATTTTATGTTTGATTTGTAATGGCATAATGAAATTAAAGTACAAATAAATGAGTCAAAATCTGGAAACTAAGACTGATTAGCATTAATATGACGTGGCATTACCATTTTATGTTTAACTTTAATGGGTATGGATATGATATGCAACTTACAAATTTTACACACATTGGAGAACTTAGGTCATTGATAAAACCATATACAAGATTTTATGTTACACAAGCAAAGAAAACACTTGGTTTAGTGCTTCCACCTGAAAAAGATATAAAAAAAAAAAGAAAAAAAAGAAGAAGGAGCAAGCAAGCAACTTGCGTATATCATTGTTTCATGAAGAAAAAGCTAAGCATGTCTTAATATATGAGTAGGGTATGTCAAAAGCTTATCTTGTTAACGGGCTTCAAAAAGTGTTCAAACTTAGTTTATATATCTTTCGAACCAATCTTAACTTAAGTGAACTTCGACAGAGCCGATCATGAGCTGAGCTCAAGTACTTAGTTTTCTATATAGTTCTAGTTATGTATAAGAATATCAAGACGAGTTTGAGCTGAGTTCAAAAAAGTTATAAAAAATTAATGAGTTTGAGCTTGGCTCATTTTTGAACAAGCTTCTAGTGAACTGAACATGAGTTGAGATTGAATAACTTGGTTTGTTTTACTGCCTAGGTGTCGGTCCACTAGCAGTCAAAGCAAACGGATGCCAAAAATTCAATTTGCCACTTTTGATGATTCCAAACATACAACTAGCCACTAGTCTTGGGGCTGTCAGTTCATATACAAAATCAGTTACAAACTAATTCTCAGATTGCATGGACATAGACCAACACACGAGACAAATAGTTATATGACTTTCTTCTCCTTTCTCAATCCCTCTTTGCAATCTTCTCAAACTCGGAAACATTCAAATTTGGGGTTTATATCTTCATTTATGCCCCTAAGATTCAAAGTACATCTTAATTTGTGTTTTTTAATTATTGCATTTAAAAATTGGGAAATAAGATTCTTTGCAGTTTGCCCGTAGGGTCACCAAGACCAGGCATATGTCCTGAGAGCTTCTTTAGGAGTTTTCACTGCTAACCCTACCAATAGGTGGGAAGTTGTTTTAAAATTTTAAGATGGTCTAATGGTTGCTACTGGGGGAAGGGACATACCTCGTCAGAGGATTCTTTTTTTGGGAGGCCATTCTTTTGAGCTTGAGGAAGAAGGGGAAGATTAAATCGGGGGACGATGATTGGCGATTGTGGAGCGAGGGCAGGGCCTTCGCAAAGCGATTGTTCTTTGCAGGCATGAGGTTGGTTGGTGCTGTCAGAAGCTTCGCATGGCCTCGCGGGAACCAGGTCACTTGGCTTACTCGGGCCGTTTGATCGGGGGATGTCAGAGTGTGGCAGTGTGGATTCGAGAAGAGAATGGCAAATCCTCATTTCAGATGGTGGCCATGATGGGTGGCAGAAGAGAACAGATTTTTGTACAGGAGTCTAAATTTGGTGGTGGCTGGAAGGGGTTTGCTTTGGTCCTAGAGCGTTTTGCCTTTGGGGATGGTGGGGCCAGTCGAAAGAAAAGCCAACCCATGGTGAAGGCAGTAGGGAGGCTACCGTTGGCGATTGCGGCAGTTCATCGGGATATGCGGGGGATGTGGTGTTCAAGAAGGTAATGAAGGGAGATGGTTTCAGAAGCTGGATAGAGCAGTAGTGGGGAGGGTGGAGGTCTGGAGGGAAAAAGGTTTGGACACGATGGTGGTGGCAAATTAGGTGCATTGTTGGTGGAAATCATCGGGGGAAGTGGATGTTTATGGAATTGAAGGGCAATTTAAGGCGTGAGGCCAAGAGTGTGCTGCGTTGGCAGTGGACGATAGGTGGGTGTGACTTAGTTCTTAATTGGTAGTTGCCGGATTCACGGTGTACGGATGGCAGGGCACCAGCCTTGGCACCCAATAACTCGATACAAATTTTGGGCCTTTTGATCCACCTTCGAAGCCCTGAGGTGTATTGCGAGATCGGCAATAGATGTGGTGGTTTTGTGGCGACTAATGAGTCGATGGAGATGTTGGGGTGTGTTCGAATGAAGGTTCGCGGCCTGGCCAATGGGATTCCATCGCAGATTTCAATTTGATGGGGTTCACGGCATTATATGTTGCTTATCTGGTCGAAAACTGGGTCGGTGGTGGTTATTACTTCGGCGATGAGTGGTTCCTGGGTTACGAGTCGACCAGATTTAGAAGGTGCGAATCAAGGGCGGAAGGCGTGGCGATGATCTCAGAGAACAACTCAGTTATAGAGATTGGAGGAACGGAGGGGATTTTGTTCTAGTCCTTAGAGATTTGGGGAATTTAGGGCTAGGGGTCAATAGAGGCCTAGGCTAACAGGGCTTGGGTTTAGGCAGGTTTGGCGGCCACAGACCCAATAGAAGGTGGGCCATATGGACTATCCGGAAATGAGTCAGGCCCAATCCGAGGCCTATACAAAGGGTGAGGCAAATGGGCTTAATGGTATGACTAATGGGCGTGCCTTGGGAGAGTCTCACTTGGCCCATGGTTTTGGGCATGGTTTGGGCCCATCTTCTAAGGAGCCACCTATGCAGTTTACGGGTCAAGTGGAGGATCCATTGGTGGCATGGGTTCTTGAGCTACTTTGTCGAAGTGTGGGTTCGCCATCAATAGAGAGGTTTTCCATGGCGGGGGAGGACCCACGGAGGTCGTCGCCGTGTTTCCCATCAACGACAACTAGGCCTTCGCAACATCAGTCAGAGCCCAGTTCGAAAGCGGGCGGGGACGAGGCGAGATCATCTGCTGCACTTAGTTAGATGTTGGTTCTGAGGTCTGAAGTATGTGAGGAGGAGGGCGACTGGTTGGGCTGTCACGTTGACCTTGGAATTGGGTTGGAAAGTGGTACACAAGTCGATCACTGGGCTGCTAATAGTGAAAGTTTGCCTTTGGTTTTGTAACCGTTGGCGATGGAGACAGTGGACTCTGAGGCTGTCGGGGTTGGCACTGCCACAGAGACAACGACAACGAGTTTTGCAAGTGATGAGCCTCTAGATCCGAGGGAAGTGTCTGCTTGGGTGTTGGCACAGATTGAGGAGGTTAGTTCTTTGCTTGGGGTTTCATTTGTTGGGCATGAGGCTGAATCAATGAGGCTGTTTTCAACCATAAAGGCATCATGGAGGGGGAGTGCTCCGGTGGGGACACAGTTGCAGATTGTTGGGTAAAAGGGAAAAGGTGCTAGAGAGTTGCGGAATTTACAGTGCACTGTCAATTATGATAGGAGGCCACAAGAAGGCAGTCGAGCTATGAGGAAAGAGCGTGTCAGCCAATCACTGTTGCCATGTGGTTGAAAATCTTGTCTTGGAATGTTCATGGCCTTAATGATAGAGGGAAGAGGGTGACAGTCCAGACGGTATTGAGGAAGGCAAAAGCGGATGTTGTTTGTTTTCAGGAGACCAAAATGGATTACATAAACCGGGAAGTGGTTAGAAAGGTGTGCAGGGGGTCAGTATATGGATTGGACATATTTGCTAACTGTTGGGGTGGCTAGGGGGATTTCAGTGTGCTAGGATCGGAGGGTGGTTGAAAAAGAGGAGAAGGAGGTGGGTAGTTTTTCTCTGTCGTGTCTTTTTCGCTGCATTGGGGATGATTTCCGATGGGTGTTCACAAGAGTTTATAGGCCGATGAGGGGGTCAGAGCGACCTTCATTTTGGGACGAATTACAGAGTATTGCTTTTCGGTGGTCGGTGTCGTGGTGTGTAAGGGGGGATTTTAATATGGTGCATCGTTCGGGGAAGAAGTTGGGTTTGCTCCCAACAGTGGGTGTTATGCGTGATTTTTCTTCGTTGATTGATGATCTGGAGTTGATTGATTTATCGATGCAGGGAGGTAGCTTCACTTGGTCTGGCGGCCGGGTGTTTTAGTGTATTGACCAGTTTTTGATTTCAGGATATTGGGAGGAGTACTTCTCTCGAGTGGTTCAGCAAAGATTGAAGCATCTTGTTTTGGATCATTGGCCGGTGCTGTTGGACAGTGGTGGGATTCGGAGTGGACCGGTGCCATTTTGGTTTGAAAATATGTGGATGCAATCTGCAGGGTTTGTGGATATTAATTGGTTGTGGTGGGTAGGTTATGATGTGCTGGGAGATCCTAGTTGCAGATTGGCTCAGAAATTAAAACTTCTAAAGGATGACCTACAGAGGTGGAATAAGGAGGTGCTTGGTCAGTTAGACACTCAGAAGGCTAATCTTTTGGTCGTATTACAAGAGTTGGATGCAAAGGAAGTGGAGGATAGCTTGACTGATGAGGAGTTGGCGATCCGTGAGAGGGTGAGATGAGAGTATAGCCAGGTGGCTCACATAGAGGAGGTTAGTTATTGCTAGCGTTTGAGATGTTTATGGTCGAAAATGAGGATCGGAATACAAAATACTTTCACCACATGGCGAATGCTCATCGCTAGGTCAATCAAATTGGGAAGTTGTGGGTTAATGATGTGTTGTTATCGTTAGAGGAGGATGAGGTGAGAGAGGGCATAGTGAGCTTCTATCAGCATTTGTTTCGGGGGGAGGATGAGACTTGGAGGCCAGGGTTGGATGGGGTTCAGTTTGATGCTATTTTAGAGGTGGACAGATAGATGTTGGAACGGCCATTTTTCGAGGAGGAGGTTTTCGGGGCTCTTCAGAAAATGTCTGGAGACAAGGCGCCAGGCCCCGATGGTTTTACTATGCTTTTCTTCCAGTGATGTTGGGAAGTGGTCAAGACAGATGTGTTAGCCTTGTTTGCGTAGTTTTATCAGTCAGGGTAGTTTGAAAGGAGTCTTGATGCAACTTTGTAGCGTTAATTCCTAAGAAAGGAGGGGTGGAGGATATAAGGGATTTTTGACCCATCAGCCTATTGGGGAGTGTGTACAAGCTTTTGGCAAAAGTTTTGGCTAACAGATTGCGAGGTGTCTTGGAGGGGCTAGTGCCTGAGTCCTAGAATGCCTTTGTGGGTGGGCGTCAAATTTTGGATGCTGTGTTGGTAGCAAATGAGTGTGTTGACTCACGATTTCGACAGGGGGGAGCTGGTCTTATTTGTAAGTTAGATATTGAGAAGGCGTATGATAATGTGAACTCGAGGTTTTTGATGTATTTGTTAGAGAGAATGGTGTTTGGGGAACGGTGGAGGCAGTGGATTCAGTTTTGTATATCGACGATTAAGATGTTTGTCCTAGTGAACGGAATGCTAGCAAGATTTTTCCCGACTCATAGGGGTTTGCGGCAGGGAGACCCATTGTCTCCAGTATTGCTTATTTTGATTATGGAGGCTTTGGAGCGGCTGTTATCTAATGCAATTCGAAAGGGTGTTTTGACGGGTTTCAAGGTGGGTATGGATCGAAATACTAGCTTAGTGGTGTCTTAAGTGGTCAGCGCTACAAGAATGGTCCGACCCTCCTCGGCGCAAGCTGCGGACCAGGGTATTTGGATGACTTTTGAGGCCTAAAGACCTACATTTATGGTTCCCCTGATTCGAAGCTTGGGATCTTTATTGTCTCCGAAGTTTTTCGTACTTTCCGTTTTGCAATGTCTGTGTTTTTTTCTTCGATATTTGATTTGACGACTTGTTCATTTCGTCTGCAATTGAGTGTTCTTCCTTAATTTCATTGCAATCAGTATGGGGTCATAAATTTCTGATACATAGCTCATGTTTGTCTGTATGTAACTATACTTGAACTGGGTATTTTTTGTTATCATTTTTTATTGTTGTTTTTACATTTTAGTAAAAAAAATGATATAATATTTAAGGTTAGTTTCGGAAGAACGTTTGTAGTTTAATTTTTTGGCCTTCTGTCTAAAGTAGCCTGTTCGAGAATGGTTTTTATGTTTTTTATTTTTTCCCAATTTGTTTTTCCATTTTTTCAATTTTTCCACGTATACCAGAATTGTTGTTGCATTGTAGTACGCAAATGAAGCAATCCCAAACGCAGTCGACGCCTTCCAAATCTTTGCACAAGCGCGGTAATAAACAGACGCAGCAGCAGTCTACAAACGTGCATAAAGCAGCTTGGGACTTCGACACAGTGCGGATTTTCTTGGAACTTGTTATTAAAGAGTTGGACGCTGGTTTCAAGAGGAGCTTCCATACAATGACAATGCATGTGTAACGCCCTCAAAATAATACATAAAACCCATTACTTTAAACATGCATTGATATAAAAGAAACCAATCATTTCTATTCATCAGAGTAATTCTTATAACTGTATTACATGTTAACAACAAAAACAAATGCCCTATGGGCTTACAGCTTTCCAAGTTAACACTTGGTTACAAAAAGAAGAGTGCTAACTCAATACATATTAAGCCCTTGGCTTGAATTTACAAGTGATACATCAAAATAAACAAAAAGAGTCTTCAACTCTCATCCTCACCCAAGCTATGTCCTTGGAGGTGGCATACTACCTATACCTGAAAATAATGTCCCATAAAGGGTGAGCCAACGCCCAGTAGAGATATGCTAAACACAGTATGAGCAATAACTAAGACATTAGCAATTGATAAATGTTCAATTTCCATAAACCAATTCATAACTCGTTTCCATTTCTTATCAGTTCCCATTTCCTATCAGTTTCACAATTTACATCAACGGCTCAGAACCTGACCAACCACTTATATGAGACAGTGACTCATATTAAACATTTCCCATTTTATAATAGATAAACATACTAGTTGTATCACATCTCAACAGATAAGCATACAAGCTGTATCCACATTTCAACAGATATGCATATTAGCAATATCAACACTTCCAATGACGAGCATATGAGCTGTATCAACACTTCCAAAGATAAGCATATGAGCTATATCAACACATTATCTGACAAGCATATGAGCTGTATCAGTGGAGTCCATCCCCTATCTCCTCTTCAACAACATTCGGTTTAGAGGTCCATCCCCTATCTTCCCCTAAACCGTGGAGTACATCCCTTATCTCCTCCCACACACACAACGTATATACACAAAGGTCATATACACAATCAATCAATACATAACGTTAATGTATTCTATCAACCGTCACACTCTATGACATATCCAATTGATTAGTTTTAGTTTGCCTAATCATCATGCATTGTCTACAACAATCAAAACTACCCTCCATCGGTAGCCCAAGCAATTATTTCTAAACAGATAATAAAAGCTCCAACAGATAAAATATCAATGTTTTCAAAAGTGAACGCTTAATAAATCTAACTCCATTATTCAACCATATAATGAACCAATTTCATTATTTCCAACTCAATTCCACAAAGTCAAAACTTTCCCAAATTAATTATACCAATTAATTTAAACAACAAATTAGGGCTTTCTATCCCATTTCCCAATATTGAACCAATGGCCTATATATCAATAACCAACAACAATATCATTATTTTGAAACCCAAAATACATATTTTTGAATCAAAATAACAAAACTCCCTTTCAATATTTTCAAACCCTAACTTCCCAAAATCGACCATTTATACAAATACCCAAATATCTAGGTTAAAACCCATAGTAGTGAGTAGGAATCCCTACCTCAAAAGTTGACACCCAACGAAGAAGATGAAGAAAAACGTGCTCCAAAACTCAATATTCTCGGATCAAAGTGTAGCCCTCGACGATCAACCCAACTTTTACAAAGGCCGAAGGAAAAGGAAACACTCTAACTAGATCAAACCCTAGAGAGAAGGGAGTTCCTAGAGAGAGGAACTCTCAAAATGCCTTTTTAGAAAGTAAGAGAGAGAGAGAATGTAAAAAGTGAATTTAAAATGCCCAGCTGCCAACTGATATACGACATTCCCGCTCGAGCGGAGAACACAACGCTCGAGCATCAAGAACAAAAACTAGGTACGCTCGAGCGCAAGAAGACCTGCTCGAGCACCAAGACACAAGAATAAAGCACATCCGCTCGAGCGTGAAAACTAGTCCGCTCGAGCGTAGATTTCCATCTCCCAAAACTTACACCAAAAAGGTACTACCCGCTGGAGCGCCACCGCTCGAGCGTAAAGAAACCCGCTCGAGCGTAAAAATCACACCTGCAGAAGTTTTGCAGGGACACGAAAAACTGGGAGTGTGCAATATCCGCTTGAGCACAAAAAGACCCGCTCAAGTAGAACGACCAAAAACTTGGCAACAAGATTTCAGACCAAGGTTCAACCCACCTGTTCGAAACAAGCCCAACACATCCTATAACTCAAACAAACGGAATTAAAGGACGGCAACAAGATAGATACAACTACCAACTTCACGGAACCGAGTCCGGAATACAACAGAACAATAAAGGGACAACCGGGATCGATATAGCATGGATATAGAGCTGTCTGCAAGGGCTTCCAGGAGTGTACAAATAAGGTGCATGACGTCAAGCAACTGCAAAACAAGTATGCGTTGCTAAAAAAGGATTGGCAGTCAGTGGCGGAGCCAGGAATTTAATGTAGGGGTGTAGGAACCCACATTTTATGTTCTCATCATGTTCATGAGCATCTGTATGATTATGACTTGTTAAGTTTGCATGTGTATGTTGTGATTTGTTTCGCTTGAGCTAATGTGATCCATGCCTTGTTTTGAAGCCTTGTGATTTGTCTAAGTGTAGTGTACTTGTCTCGTTCTTTCCTTGATGTGAAACTTAGGTCACGCCTTGCCTGAGTTATGCTAGCCGACGT
>NW_021026112.1:30182-53950 GCF_004153795.1 Camellia sinensis
GTATGGTTATGTTGATCTACAATACAAAGGCTAACAATTTTCTACTAAGGCCTTTCTTTTTCCTTTTCCTCTCTATCCTCTCTCTCTCTCTCTCTCTCTCTCTATCATTATTCTTCTTTTTCTACTTTTTTTTTTCTTTTTCTTCTCCTGTCGTCATCAGATCTTAGGAGATAGTGACAGTAGTGAGCGCCGAAGGTTGCCGGAAGTGATCATCAGAGGTTGCCGGAGGTTATCACCGATGGTTGAAGACAAGGTACTAAATGGATCTCATAGCACAGATGTTTTAACTTATTGTGCTAAGTACTAACTTTGTCTTTTTGATGATCTAGTTCAATTTCCTCGAAAATCACATTAGAAAGCATGCAACAGCACTTGTTGCTTCTGGTCTGTTTGAGGAACCAATTGACCCTACAGTTGCTTCACAGGTAATATAGTTGCTCCATTTCTACCTCTCTCTTATCCGCACACACTTGCAATCTTAAAAAATGGAGAATTTACACTGTTTGGTGTGAGGAGTGGGAGAGAGCCTTTAAATGAGGGTAGTTTTGAAAGAAAATAAAAAATGGAAATTCAGGTACAACTAGAGCACTTCCCAAATTGTTATGGCATTTTTTTAATATGATTTAGTTTTGATTTGAGTTTGTATGCTAATCAAACAACATATCTATGCTTCTCATGGAACCTATTATTTCAGAAAAGTGTATTTGCAGTTGGCATGATCTGCTGTGAAGAAGAAGGCCATTTGAAGGAGAAACCTGTCTTGCTGCAAAGCAGGTAAAGACTATTGGTCTTGTCCTTTAGTTTCCCCCTAGGCGTTCATCAGGAATGTTGTGTTGTGTCCTGCATTAATTGTGTAAGCTAATTCGTTATTGTGTAAGCTAAAAAGTCCTTTTATTAGACAATGTGCTCAAGATGTTGTCAAGGGAACTACTGTCTACTGCTTTCCCCAGTTGGGCATATGGCACTTGATTTTGGCCAATGCTTTGCCTCAATATACCTAGTTCCTTGGTAGCTTAACTTTACTAAACTTTCATGATCGGAATTACCAATTAGATAAATCTTAAGATGGGATATGAATTTCATTTGGATTGTACAAGGTAAACACCTTTAGGTGTGTCATTTACTTATTCTCCTTTGATGCTATTAGTTATCTCTACACCTTTGCTGTTTAAATATGGTTATTAGTTCTCTGACAGTGTTGAGCATTCTGGAGGGCAACGGGTGCGTCTTGACTTACAAAAATTGAGCCAATTTTCAATTTTTCCTGGTCAAGTAAGAAATAGGAACTCGACTGCCATTTCAATATTCCTTTTAAAAATTATAACATAATGCCAAATGATTACTATTTAATGCCAATATATCATAACCGCACTTTAAGAGCGCTTCTTCCTTCTATTGCTCCAGCACGAAGTCTGCAGTGCAAATAATAGAATTGAATCAGACTAATAACCAAAATAGTTGCACAACTCGAATAATTAAATCCATAATACATGAGGCCAGTTAGAAGGAGATCATTATATCTGACAGAACCCATAAACTAAGTCTTTCCTTTGTCCTTATCAAGAATAGAAGTTGAAGGATGTACAACTTCATCAGTCCAAAAGTGATAGTGTAAATGCCAACTTCTGTGGGCTCAGAATTTAGTTTCTATAATCAAATTATAATCACCATGAAGTCTGGAGCATAAAATAGATTTTGGGAAAGGTAGCTATATGTGTACTTACAGTCTGCATCTGTATTGATCCAGTTTTCGCTGTTCCCATTTGAATTGCTTCCACTGATTGTGAGTTGTGATGGGTTTGAGTGTCTCTTGAAGCATCATATGCTCTCTTTTGAAAGGGCTGTATGGGGAAATATTATGATATCTTCCCCTGGGTGCGTATAATCTCCGTCATAGTACCCCTCCTCATAGGTGATGTTGTTCTTTGGTTCATTCTTGTGGGGCTTATCTGATTTCCATGCAGAAGTTGAGTTTTCAGGATAGACTTTCTTGTGGAACATGTGGAGGATCTGCGTGCAGCAAATTGTAAAATTAAAAAACTGAACGCAGAATTCAAAGTATGTTTAGGAATTTGAGTTTACATATAATTATGCATAAAACTCTTATATTATGTATGAAATTCTATATATCACATTGTAAGTTATATTTTACCCTGAAAATAAAAGGAGGATATTAAAAATTAGCAATACTTTACCATGCTCTCATGTCCTTGGACATGGGAATTAGACAAATATGAAGCTTAAGCACATGCTCAAAAGCCAACAACTGTACCTGAGTTCTTGTAATATAGCATTTTTGAGTACCTTTAATACTAATAGTGTGATCAAAACAAGTCAACCAGTATCGTACTGAGCATGTTAGATACCGCATTTCTATTTCTCGTATCAGAACAATTCATGTTCCTAGTACTGTAGGATTAGAGATATTCAGTTATAAGCACATATTAGGACTTAAAGTGTATCCAGAGAAATGGAGGAACCATCTTGCAATGTTAATGATTGGATGATGCAAATCATCTGATTGGTTTGATCACACTACACAGTATGTTCTTTGTAAGCAAATCACAGATGATGTTGCAATGATCCCAACAAAACTATGTCAGGAGTTGCAGTGCTCCATATATCCCATCTAGAAGATCTATCATTCAGTACTAGAAGTAGACATACCTTATGCAGTTTCGTCTCCAATGAAGCAGAGATAACATTTCCCCCAGTCACTGTGGTGGAGGTCCGAGAGGAATCATGGACCATTCTTTTCTTCAGTATCTTTTTCATGAGACGTATAGCAGATTTATTTGTTTCCTTGTCTGCCTTCTTTTTCTCCGCTCTCGCATTTAGCGACAGAATTTTCCTCTGTCATTTTTGTCATCTGAAACAGCTCCCCAAGTGATGTTCTATGTTCCTTCTTTGTTTCTGGCAACTCAATCGCAGACCCAAGCAGATAGCCCTGGAGTGGACACATTGTTGTTCTGTTCCCACTGGTCTCTGTGCCTTCCAATGTCTTGCCACTCAGTGTAATGGTGCTAACATGACTGTTTCTCCCAGATGAGTCATTGCAACCATCTTCTTTACCTTTAACTCCTAGCACCTTCTCCAACTCATCATTAATCAGCTTCAAATCATGCTCTGTTACTTCTATTTCTTTTTCAGTTATGTTCTCAACAGAGATGGCGAATGTTGGTGTTGATGATGGGTCAGCGATGACTGTGTCTGAACCATGAGTACCAATGGTAAGGAAGCCATGGAAGAGCTGAGAAATCGCAGCCGATGACTCTTCTTCAAAGTTATCTTCTTCTATGGCAAATGATTTTCGAAGATGGTTGCATCTCTGTGATTTGCCTAAGGTCTTAGTACCATAGTTTGCCTTCATGTCGTACTGCTGCTCATCCAGTGATGGCTTCTCTGAAAGACAATTAGAAGAATTCCATGACTGAAGAAATGTTAAATAATTGGGATAAAGGTGAATATGACTACCATTGGAAAAAATATGATTAGGCGTGCACATGGGTTGCTTTGGTTCTAGTTAGCCTTAAACTCAGAACCAAACGAATCATGATCAGTCCCAGGTTTTTGGGTGCAGGACAGAACCAATCATGCACTGGAACCAAAACCAAACCAAGCCAACCCGATTTAGCATCGGGTTTGTTTGGGTTGGAACCGTAGTTCCACTATACTAAAATAAGTGAATCAATCAGCAATAAATGATTAGAATAAACAAATCTTAAACATTTTAACGTAACACAGACATAGAGCAACAAAGTACTGTTTTAAAATTTAATATTGTTTGCAAAATATTGTTCGGAGACGATTGCCAAGAATAGAGAAATCACCCGCAGCGGCTCAGCTTGTAGTAGTGTAGTGGATGAAGGTAGGAAATGAAAGATTATATTACACATTACGTTTCTCTTATTTATGAAATGATCAGGTGCAATCAAGTCCACCTTAGTATTTGCAATAGACCAATTACATAAAGACATGTCAACAACATTAGAATTTTATGCAATATATATAGATTCGGATCTTGGATTGCTTCAGTTTAAGCGTGGCTTAAACAGCGCCCCAACCCGTTCATGTCGGGTTGATGATTTTAAGACCTAGAGCCGAACCAATATATTGAAAAAGTCGAACCAACTCAACTCATAGAGGTCGGATTAGAAACATGACTTACCCCAATGGCAAAATCCTTGAGTGCTTCACTAGTCCTTAACTTGCGATGCATCCAACCAAGTAACTGCAATCAAGATATGCAAATATGAAGTCATAAAATACTGGAAACAGTTTTTGTCTTCCAAAGTTCAATAGAAATTGTGGTTACCTTCATTTTTGTGATCTTTCTTCAAAGAACTTGATTTAGATTACTTTGGCAGTGAGGAGGAAGTGAGAGAAGGTGCTCTTTTCAGAATGTGTGGTGTGACTATTTGATATGTGTCTTGGAAGCCTCTAAAAGTGCCTGAGATTGAGGCAGGTAGAGAGAAACATAGAGAAAGTTATTAGATTTGGGTTGGCTATTTTGTGTAGACCAAATCATGTGGCCAATGGGGAGTGGGTTCAAGACCCCACAAGCAGAAGATTCTATCTGCCAGTGCACTTGCTTTAATTCTTATAGTTATGCCATTGGCCTTCCCAATGTGACATGTTTATGCACATGCATTTCTGCATGGCATTACAATGGAGTTTCCATTCTCAGTATTCTAATCAGAACTGCCCACATGAGCAGATGGAGTCTAGAGAATATTTTGTTGGACCCTAATCAATTCAAAGATAATATGACAAAGAAGAAGATCTTTTTTCCATTAGGGACCCAAAAGTTCAATCCTAGTGCTTTATGGTAGGTCCACCTTTCAGAGGAAAGTTCTAACTAAAAGGACCCTCATCTCTTTTTCTTTTTTCTTTTATTTTTTCCCTTTAATTTTTAGTGTTAAAAACACAGTGTTGCATTTGTGTGTCTTTAGTTCTTCTCACAGATTTCTTTATCTTTGCAGCTAAACTATGACAGCAACAATACTTTTGCACGTGTTTCTATTTGCAACCAACTTATGTATTATTGGGTTTTTCACAGTCCATGCTCTCATTGGATTTGGTGATATTTCAGGTTTGACCAACTCTGACATCTTAACTGAACACTTTAAGCTATGTTGCATTCTGTGGTGCTTTCATTACAATATATTAGCTGAACGTAGCAACCCAACTCCAATAAGCAATAACCTCGTTTTCTGCTCATGATTGGTGAAAATATGTTATTAGGCATTACCATCAATGTTTAGTATTGCCACTTAACTACCATATGTTTTCTTTTGGCTTGGATCGATGACCTTGCCACATGTGATCAGGTCATCTTCTTTCATTGCCTGTCAGTCATATTGTCATGAATGTAAGCTTTTTCATAAAAGAGGACCCTTCAGGTACAGGTTTATGGCATTTTAAGGAATTGGGTGCACCCCACAAACAACTTTATTGTTGTGGGTGTGTCTTGAATTCGACCCAGATGATGCTTATAACTAGTTGATGACTTGCATGGATTATTAATGATAGGCCCGACCCAATATTTGTATTTGGATCTATTTTGACTTGGTTTGCTATTTTCAAATCCTTGTATATATTAGGTTATTTCAGGGTTCTAGGATTTGTGATGATCTTGTGAGTTTTCAATAGAGGGCTGTGAGAGAGAGAGAGAGAGAGCTGGCTCATTGTAATCTCCACGATCATAGTTAAATTCTGTCATCATTCTACACCCTTGGATGTAGGTTTATTCCTGAACCCTGTAAATCCTCATGTGCTTGTGTATTTGGTTTGCTTTAGTTTTTCTCATCTTCGCCTTTGCCATAACATCTACATATAAGAGTACCTGAGGAAATATGCATTCACATTTTTTTACTTAAATCTATTTTGTAAGCTCTCTAAAATCCAAACCCAGTACTTTTCAGTGTTCTGAATTTTTTGATATTGAGGCCCCATTTGGGGACCATGGTTTTTAGCCAAAAAACTACTACAAGTTGTTACATCACTCTCTTTATTTTTTTGTACATATTTTCGTAAAAGTCAAAAATTCAAATAAAATAGCAAATTCCCAAACGGGGCCTGAATAGCTCCCAATTCCAAAATTTGACCTATGGATGTAAATGAGTTGTTACTTGCCTCTTGACCTATAAAGACAACTCTTTCTTGCTTTGACATTGTAAAAAAAGCGAGACCTAGTGCACGAGGCTCTCGCTAAAGCGGGGTCTGGGAAGGGCAAAATATACACAACTTTACTCCTATTTCTAGAGAGGTTGTTTCCATGATTTGAACCTGCACTACCTAACAGCAAGCCATGCCATTGTACCAAGCTGCCTTTTAAAAGTTACACCAGTATAGCCTCCATTAGATGAAGGTCTTGGAGAGAAAGAATGGGTACAGACCTAACCTTGTAGTATTATTTGCATAAAGTGGTTGTTCTTAGGTTCGGACTCACAACCTTTGGTTCCACTAAATAATGTCCGTTTACAATCTTGACTATCTTATTGCAAGTAAGGCCACATTTGTTTATTGGGATAAGGAGGTGTATTAGGGTGTGGGGCTTAGCTGCTCCCTCGTCTTCTCCTCTTGTTCCCCAATCCCTTCCAATCCCTTGTTTGGTTGGCTTGGCCAAAGTAGGGTGAATTAGTAGTCATACTGGATTAATTTTCCTCCAAAATGAGGGATAACTAATCCCACTTCAGCTTGGGATAAATGATCCCTACTACCTATGGAATATCTGTCAACCTCCATCTAATAGCCAAAAAAATATACTTGCCCAAAAAAAAAAATCAAACCTTACTTCCTCCTTTATCCTACCCTAATCAGTATAGTACAGTAATCCCATGATATATATTAATCCTATGGTGTATTCATTTGCCATCATCCCCTCTAATCCCATGCCATGAAACGAACGTGGCCTAAAATTAACAAACATAATTGATGCTGCCATGACCAGGACAATAATTAGTGCCAAATAATTGATTGGTCATTGGATATGGTTAATTTTATCTCCACCAATAGGAAATTTTATTTTTCTGGTTGATTAGGTAACCGTAAACATCATCTTTTTTAAAATTGTTTCTATTGATTAATGTCCCTTTAACAATCTATTTTATGGAATAAAGACACAAATTTCTTTTATTGATGCTATAATTGGTATCATGTTCACTATCTCCACACCACTAGGAAATTAAATCAGGCTTTGGAAAAAGCCTAGATTAAGTATTCGTACTACTTATGTCATTATGAATATTTATCTAGTAGCATTGAAGGTGAACTAGTGGTTGGTGGACTTAGGAGAGAAGACAGAAGAAAATAGTTAAAAGAAGATTTGAGGAAAGCTTGCATAGGTGTCTTTGAGGAAGCATAGCATATTAATTTATGAATCAAAAGGTTCACATAAATGGGTTAGATTGGAATGGGTGTTGATTAAGCCTTTCCAAAGCTAATGGACCAAGTTAGTGTTAACTGAGTTGGAAAAAATCTTGATAGTTACCCTACTAGGCAATTTGTATGTAGTTCCAAATGTTACACGGTCTTGAATAGAACTCAACCTCCAAAGCTAGCTTTAGAGGTGAGGGTGCCCTCACGCTTATATTTTTTTTGATCGGCAAATAAAAAGCTTTATTGATGAAAACCAAAGTATTACATCAATAAAGAGGAGCTTGGAGCTAAAAGAAGCTCCAACCTCCTTGTTGGTGAGAAACTAACACACAGATCAGAACAAAGGAACAAAACAGCCAGAGCACCAAAGAAAAGGCACACAAAGAACAAAAGGAGGCTCCTCCAGCTCCAAATCGAAGAGCTGCACTAACAGCTGAAAGATCAAACAACATGCAAGTTTAACAGCAAAACCATCACTGATCTAGCATCACTCAGAACCCACAGAGCAGACCACGAAGATACACAAAGGCTTAGTTCTCTACCGCCAGAACCCAAGCTGATAAACTTCAAACCTGCTTCCTAATCTGGTGAAAGTTGAACATAATATCATGGACAGAAAAATCAACCTGAAGGGACCATTTGACCCACATTGCCACCTGCAATTTCGTCCTTTCACACAGACCTCCTGACCGCCAATGTAACAGACCCTCAATTGAGCCAGGGATGACCCATGAGTGGTCCCACCAGCTAACCATGATTGCCCAGCACTTCCACACCTCTCTACTGCCTGAGCCGATTGCTGAGGAGACTTCAAGCGAGCAGCCTAATCTGGCATAGGTTTGAGACAAGATCATGGACTGAATAATCAACCTTGAAGGACCACTTCACCCACAGAGCAATCTGCAGTTTCATCCTCTCACATAATCCTGCAAAATCTGGAGCGACCCCCTTAAATAGACATTCGTTTCTTAACTTCCAAATTGACCACAGCACTAGTGCTGGAACTGCCTGCCAAGCTCCATCTACCCAAGACTTTGCATTACCCCCAGACCACCTGTTGGCACATAAATTTCAACTAAATTTATGACACGTATAGAGTCTATGATAGGAAGGTTGTAGGTAATCACTTCCTAAAAAGATCAATATGATCCGTTGAAGTGCATAAATAAAACAACGTTGTATCTCAACGACGTTATTCAAGATGCGCAAGTGACACGTGGAACCTACGAAAGATGACACCTGTAGAGCCTACAGCAAGGACAGCACACAGGATGAAACCCCAAAGATCAATCCGGTTAATCAGATATACGATTAATCAGATAGCGCTATTATTCAAAATTCAAATAGACGCTATCATTCAATTTGAAATTCAAATTGAAGATGAAGCAGTCCTATTACCTGATGGCCCTCCATAAATATGAGGACCATCACACAAGACGGGGGATCAGAAAATTAGAAGGGAAAAGATCAGAGAGAGAGAGAAAGAAATTGAGAGCTAAAGAAGTCGTTACAAAAAAAGAAGAAGAGAAGCCTAGAGAACTGAAGAGCCTACGCTAATGGCGATGAATAGGTAAAGGGTTCCAAACCCAAGAATTGTATTTTTGTATTCGAGGGTTCAAAACCCATAATAATTTCAATAAAATATTTCTTTTTTTTAAAAATTGTCTTTTGTTGTTTATTTTGTTCTTTATTAATCGGAGGTTTCATTTGTATAAAATGTGTAATTAACGATCTGAAATACAGATCGAAAATAAGAACCTGCTATTCAAATAATCAACACTGTTTAGTCAAAAAACTAAACAGTGGACATTTGTAACATAAAATTTTGAAATGTGTTGAAACACTTCATGTTTTAAAATTTGTGTCTACACCACCATTGGAGCAGACCCTCAACAGAACTAGGGATGACCAAATTCTGATCCCACCAGCTAGCCATGGCTGCCCAGCACCTCCAAACCAGAGGGCAAACAGCAACACATGCTCCAAAGACTCCTCCGCAGATTGACAAAACACACACTGGATCTGTGCATTGGGAGGTAGAATCCCAATCCGTTGGAGGAAGGAAGATGTCTTAACTCTTCCTCTCCAAGCAAGCCAGCAGAGAAACTGCATCTTTGAAGGAGCCAGACTTGCCCAGACCCCAGCTGGCACCCTAAGCTCAGGCGCTGATTCCAGAACGACATACAACCTTTGCAGCTCCTTTTCCTCCCATGCCAGCAGCCTTCTTCTGAATTGGAGCTGCCACACCCCAAGGCTCTTCTTGGCACTAATTTGCTGTAAGGATTCTTCCTTCTCAGTGGATAGACTGAATAATCTGGGAAACTCCTCATTCAGACCTCTACCATTAAGCCAAGCATCTGTCCAAAACTGAATCCTCCTTCCATTTCCCACTGATAACCTTAAATTCTGGTTATAAAACACACCCAAAGACTGGTTAAGTGAATTGAGCTGCACTATATCCTTCCACACCGCAGACGCCCCATCAGTGTTGTGCAAAGTTGGTACCCAACCCCCTCCGAAACGGACATACCTAGAGCATACTACTGATTTCCACAAAGCTTTATCCTTTGCACCAAATCTCCACCACCATTTTAACAACATACAATCATTCACCTCACCCAAATCTCTCACACCCAAACCCCTTTGATTTTTATTCTTAGTAACCTCACCCCAATTAACCAAGTGAACACTCCTCCCAGCCTTAGATCCACCCCACAAGAAATTGGATTGGATTTTAACTAGAGCCTTAACAACCCCTTTAGGCATCTTCAAAATAGATAGAAAGTAAATAGGCAAATTAGATAGGACTGATTTTATTAATGTCAAACGCCCAGCAAAAGACAGAAGCTTTCTCTTACAAGAAGACAACCTCTTACTCACCTTATCCAGTATGGGGTTCCAAGTGCTCTTCCTCTTAGGATTGGCCCCTAGAGGCAGTCCTAAAAAGTTAAAAGGTAATTTCTTCGATAGACAATTCAATCTTTGGGCTAAACCCACAATTTCATCTTCTTGGAAACCCACTCCGCATACAGCACTCTTATGGTAATTTATTTTTAATCCAGACATCACTTCAAAGCACCTCAACACCCTTTTAATGTTGAGCACCTCTTCCTGATCTCCTTCACAAAACACTATAGTGTCATCTGCAAACTGGAGATGAGAGATGCGCAAACCATTACCACCAACTAAGGCTCCTCTGAACAAGCCCTTCTCTACTACCCTTGCTAATAAAAGGTTGAGAGCTTCTGCTGCAATTATGAACAAAAGAGGTGAAAGGGGGTCACCCTGCCTTAGCCCCTTCTGTGGCTGGAATTCCTCTGTAGGTGAGCCATTAACCAACACAGAAACCCTGGCTGTAGAAATGCAATTCCTCATCCAAACTAACCATTTCTCACCAAATCCCAAATTATTCATCATCGACCACAGAAATTCCCAATTGAGTGAGTCATAAGCTTTTTCAAAATCCAATTTTAGAATTATGCCTCTCTTTTTTGATCTTTTCCATGCATCTACAACTTCATTTGCTATTAGCGCACCATCTAAAATTTGCCTACCACTCACAAAAGCAGACTGAACCTCATTAATCACAGATGGTAACACTCTCCTAAGCCTCCTTGAAAGCACTTTTGCTAAAATTTTATAGACAGAGTTCACCAAACTTATAGGTCTATAATCCCCCAAGCCTATGGGATTTTCCTTCTTAGGAATAAGAACTATGAAAGAGCTGTTAACCCCTCTAGATAGCTTGCCATTTTGGTGAAATTCATTCACCATACTTAAGATCTCCCCTTTCAATATAGGCCAACACCTCTGAATACAATTAAGGTTAAAACCATCTGGACCTGGGGCTTTGTTCCCATCACAGTCTTGCACTGCTTCCCATACCTCCTCTTCAGAGAAAACAGCTTCCAGAGTAACAACATCCACAGAGTTAATAACAGCAAAAGGGCCCAGAATTTTTGGCCTAATTTTCCAATTCTCTGAGAACAGTTGACTGAAATGCCTAACCATTTCTTGCTTCACCTGATCCGGATCCTCCACACACCTACCCTCCACTACAACAGAGTCAAGCAAATTCTTTCCCTGCCTTCTACGAGCCATAATGTGAAAGTACCTAGTATTTTTGTCACCGGAATGAGCCCACATCTGCCTAGATTTTTGATGCCATAGCCTTTCCTTGCTTCTACTAAGCTGCCACACCTGGCTCCTAACTTCTCTTCTTCTCTTCAGTTCCAATTCCTGTAGGGATCTAGACTCTGCCTTCAAATCCCATTCATGAAGCTCCTCCTCTACCTTCTTTAACTGAGTATCAATATTTCCAAACACAACTTTGTTCCACACCCTTAAGTGGCTCCTAAGCAAGTTCAGCTTTCTCATGACTCTAAACCCTGCCCATCCTTGAACCTGAGCTTCGTCCCACCTCTTCTTCACTTCTGACATGAAGGATGGATGGGATAACCAGGCATTGATAAATTTAAAAGGCTTTGGTCCCCAATCCCTGTCATCTTCCTTTATCAGAATAGGGCAATGATCTGAGATTGACCTTGGGAGACCCCGTTGCTTAAAGGAAAACTTTTCCATCCACTTCACATCTAACAAAAATCTATCAATCCTACTCCACCTGTTCCCTCACGCTTATATGCTTAACATTATTTTAGTACTCGAGTGATGTGGGACTTTGCTTCACACCAAAAAGCCTTGATGGTGATCCTACCAGTTAATTTCTTTTCATATATCGGCAAAGGCAATGCATTATAGTTAAACTGATCAGGAGGTTACCCTAATAAAAATAAATAAGCTATATATTTAATTAATCATATTTCAAGCAAACAAATGGCCGTTTGATGCGGAAGCATTGGCTAGTTTATAGTAGACTCAGCTCACTATGAATAGAGCGACATGCATTTTATTTCAATGATATAGAAATGTTGTTTCAGAATTTGAACTGATTTAAATAGGCATTGTAACTCCTTGATGCGCATCTGCATTGCTACCTGTAAGAAGATTTGTATCCCATTTTACAACTCTAGGTGATTCATTGTAGGAATACGGTGAAGGTATTTGATATTAGATCCTAAAACCTGGGATTTGGCACCATTGCTATAGATTATTGATAAAATTGCCATGATGTTTGCAGGTGACTACAGTTTTTCCTTCTGATTCTATTGTGTTGTGCATGTGCTTTATCCTTTAGTGAAATTAGAACCCTGTCAATTTTTTTGCTCATTTTTGTTGCTGTGCTATGCAACACCCCATGTTAATCTAGCCTTTTGTATGGTTGCACTTGTATTCCTCTCTTATTCTAGCCTCTCTCTTTTTTGTTTGTATTTTTTTTCATGGCCATATGCCACAATGTCATTGCAGGGCTAATACAAACGAGCTTTGGAACATCAACTACATTATGGAAACTATGAGAATTCGTTTGCCAAGTTGCCAACTTACGAATTGGATGGAAATGATTAGTGACAGACATGGGCAGTTGAAAACTGCAGAGGCCCCTGGATGCGTATGCCATCTTGTTTTTCAGAAGGCAACAATGAACTAAAGTTCAAATTGAGGACAACATCCTACTAATAACATGAGTGGACCATTCCATGAGACATCTGAAGGTATGTATAACTTCATCTATATGCTATGCTCCCTTTATTCTCTTTGAAGTTCAAAAGGGCATCTCTCAGGGCACTAGAAATGAATTTAAAAGAGTAATTTGACAAAAGGGTTCACACCACACCATAAAGTGAGAATTATCTAAAAGTTATGTACTAAAAAATTAGCTTTAGAGTAATCCTAAGATCTATATTTTTTCTTTAAATGTTCCAACATATTTAATGCTTGGTTGGTGGTATAAAGTCATGCTTTGGAGTTTGGATCTCTATTATCAGAATCTTATGATTCGTAATTTTTGCAAAATCAATACGAATCTATTTTGGAAGTGAATCGCACGATTCACAATCGATTCACGATTCGATTCACTTTTTACAATTCATGCAATTTTTCTAATTATTGTGTCCGGTGTATTTTTGACTTTTTTTTTCATCTTTTTAGTGAAAATGGCATAACACAACTTTTAATAGCATTTAATACCAAAATAATCAACATATATACATGATTTGTAGTTATTTTGATGATCATGGAGTTTTTAATAGAATCGAATCAGATTCAGGGGTTGTTTTGGATGATCTAAATAAGTGTATTTTTTGACTTTTTATGGGTTTGAAATGATGTGATAGAGAGATGATGTGACTTAAATATGATGATGTGACTTAAATAGGATAGTAACTTTTTGACTTTTTAGCTTTTTAGGTTATGACAAACAAGACCTCAGTCAGACCCAACATATTTTTAACCTTTCTTCTCATTTTTTTTCCCTTTAAAAAATCAATATCTTCTAAAGATGTTTAAGATTAAAGTTACACTATGAATTATCTATTGCTATTTTATTAAATTGAATATAATTGAATATTATATGTGTGAGATCAGTTATAACTTTTAAAATGTTATAACTTTTAAAATGTTTTAGGCTTTAAAATAAAAGATTATAAATAATTCTTTCTTATTATTTGCTCACTGTTACTTAGAAAAGTATGTATGCTTATTGTCCAAATTTCAATATCGTTGTTAATTATTGTTACTTTAGAAATTGATAGTTTGTCTATTTGGTTATTATCTTTGAAAGAAAATATGTGGGTAATTATATTACTTGAAGCGGAACGGTTTGGATCGGATGCTTGAATTACGAGTCTCGTCTGAAAAACCTTCCGTCAATTGAGAAGCTACCAGAGTTTCTCAATGTTGTATCCACACTCCAAATCCCTAGGTTTTACAATGGTGACCTAAGAGGGAAGAGCAAAGAGAAAAATTCTGCAGAGATTTTTCGGGTAAAATCTCACAATAATAATACGTATATCTTCTCTATATCAGATATATGATATATATCTCTGCAGATAGAAGTGGAGTTGTAGGCTCCCACAACAACTCAAATACTTCATTAGATAATTCCTTAATTATCTTATTTATTAAATAGTGTGAATTATCTACAACTCATGTGGACGCTCCATAGGTTATGGGTCGGGTCAAATCTGACTCAATTTTCAATAATCTTTATTAAGAATGATTGATAAGAAATTTCTAAAAAAGAAAAAGGTAAGATGGTGATTTTACATAAGAATCTTTGTTAACTTCTTACCTATTAAACTACGTGATTATCATTTAAAATAACATTTTTAGAGATTTAAGTCTAAATATTTTATATTCATAAGATATATTTAACATCTAAATGTGTAGATATATATTTTTAAGTAATTTAAAAAAAGTGACCAAATCTTTACAATTCGCGATTCGATTCGATTCGATTCGGTATGAGGCCATTTCAATTCACGATACGAATTTAGATTTGACAACTGTGGTTTGGACATAGAATTTTGTTGAACTAAGATGATATCCAGTTCTTATAAATAAAGACCTTTGTTGAAATGTCATCTTTGTATAACATATATATAGATACGGCAAAGGGGTCTTGCAATTGGTGGATGGGTCAACAACGATTATTTGACACATGGAGTGGCCATTATGGGTCATTTGTCAGTAAGTGATTGACTCAAATGCCATCTCAGCTTAAAAGTGCAGTGGTGTGAGGTTGGCCTACATGCTTCTCTTTAAGTATCACAATAAAATGATCTCTTAGCAGGCATATCAGGTGTCATCAAAAGGAGGCATATAGATGGTGTCAAACATACTCTTCATTTATCAATTTAGAATCACTTGGTTGGATTTTTGGCGATGGTGTTGATTGATTCTCGACCATTCTATATAAGGTCAACCTTGACTTACCTGCTTCTCTAGTGGATGCCAGTTAGTATGAGGCCATTTCAATTCACGATACGAATTTAGATTATAGAATTTTGGTTTGGACATAGAATTTTGTTGAACTAAGATGATATCCATTTCTTATAAATAAAGACCTTTGTTGAAATGTCATCTTTGTATAACATATATATAGATATGGCAAAGGGGTCTTGCAATTGGTGAATTGGTCAGCGACGATTATTTGACACATGGAGTGGCCATTATGGGTCATTTGTCTGTAAGTGATTGACTCAAATGCCATCTCAGCTTAAAAGTGCAGTGGTGTGAGGTTGGCCTACATGCTTCTCTTTAAGTATCACAATAAAATGATCTCTTAGCAGGCATATCGGGTGTCATCAAAAGGAGGCATATAGATGGTGTCAAACATACTCTTCATTTATCAATTTAGAATCACTTGGTTGGATTTTTGGCGATGGTGTTGATTAATTCTCGACCATTCTATATAAGGTCAACCTTGGCTTACCTGCTTCTCTAGTGGATGCCAGTTATGGATGCCAGTTAGTGATGGCTTGACACCTCAAGATTGTATGGTGTGTAGAGATGGTGTTGACATATGGTTTAGACAGTCTACCAAATTAGACAATGACCATGGTCTATCCACTTGCTCCTGTAGGTAGGACAGAACTAGGAGAAGATTATGGGGCCATGACTCCCTTATTTCTATGAACATTATTGTTTGTTATAGAACTTTAAATATATATATATATATATATATATCATTTTATATATAAAATGCTCCCAGTATAAAAAAAATGTCATTCTTCTTCCATTTTGAATTCTCTTTCTATTTTACATAAAAAAAAACTTATTCATCTTAATAGAAATTACTTCTATGGTATTTAATTATATACATACATGTGTGCTATGTATATATGGTGAAAAAAATTATTTCTCTTTTGGTCCCTCTAGTAATAAAATTTTGGTTCCGTCTCTGCTTGTAGGCAAACTTGCTCATTAGATGATCCATGTCAAATTAGGCAATGATGGTAACTTCTGATTTGTATTTCTAGACCCGAGGCTTTGATGATCTGAACAGTTGATTCTTCCTTGGGGGAAAAAAGAACTTACATACTTCAGATTGTTTCAGAAGAGAAATGAACAAAATGAGCCATGACTAATTTCGGACAAGTTTTCTATTCTTCTTCTTCCTTTTCACAGTTCTATTTTTGCAAAAAGAAAACTGTTTTTTTTTTATTTTTTTATTTTAAAACTCAAGACAACCCCTTACAAGTTATAGATTAGACACCTATGGGATCCCCACCCAGTTAGATTAGATACCCAAACTTGGGGGTAATGAGATGCACCACTTCTCATTACCGAGCAAAAAGCAAGAGCCTTTGTTTTGCTTAGAGACCTAGAGGTTACAACCCCAAATGTTACCAACTAAACTACGCCCTTGGGTTTAGAACCTATTTGTGTTTGTGCATTATCCAAAAGTATTCAGGATCAATTTTCGTCAGTGCAAAACGTAACTTACCTTACTGGGCTCTTTCTCTGTCTTTTTTCTATGGAGTGTTATAATTTCACATGATCTAGGGGCCTAACCCTATGCTTGGTAGGGTTATTATACCAGGATCCTCCAGATTGTTTGCCCGGACAGTTCCAAAACCAGCCATGTGAATGGTACTGAATGGAATAAGAAAAATATCACTGTCCCATTGTATTAGAGGGTCTAGTTGAACTACCTGGTCTGACATTGCATAATGCCTAGAGACGGGCGGAGCGAGGATTCCTCTGTTGTGGGAGCCGGAATGAAGTTATGGGAAATTTGTCGGACAAATAGTGAGTTAAGTTGGGTTTTAATAGATTAAATAATTATTGAAATATTATTTAATATAGGCTAATTAACGTTAAATATATATATATATATATAGGAGATTAGAAATTTGACCTAATAATAGATTATTTAAACTTTGGCTTCAAAATTTAACAAGTTTTAAAATGTGTTCAAATTTTGTTTGTTTGAGCTAAGTATTAAATTGTTCAAGCTTGATTGCATCAAATTTGGATTAAAAAAAAAAGGGTTGACCACTAGATTGATATGAAATACAAGGCTGTTTGAGCTTTAGTTCGTTGTTTTGTCAAGCACTAAGAACTTATCATACAATCTAAGCTTAGCTTGCTTGATAGTCAATCTAGTAGTTGGTCCCTATTAGGACTTAGTACACTACAAGAATTTGCACATTCGGCGACCACTTTTGGCGACTAAACAAAATTTAGTCGCCAAAAAGTTGACTTTGGGCGACTAAAATATGTCTTAGTCGGCGTTGGTACAGTTTTTAGCTACTAAAATTTTTTAGTAGGCAAATATTATTTATTGGCGACTAAATTACCTTTTTGTTGGCAAAAGTGACCCTTTTAGCGACTAAAAAATTTATTAGTCGCCGTTAGTCTCAATTTTAGGCTACTAATTTTTTTTTAGTCGTTATATATGAATTTTTGCCTACAAAATAAATGGTAGTAGCCAAAAATAGGTATATTTTTTTGGTTAATCTTTAGCGACTAAAAAATTTAGTGGGCAAATACAAATTTTTTCCGACCAAATGGAGATTTAGTTGCCAAATATACATTTGGCGACTAATAAAATAGTCGTTGTTTCTTTTCCTATGGCTACCAAATAGGATAGTCGCCCATAATAACACTTTTGCCGACAAAACTTTCTTTTAGTCGCTAAATCTTCAAAATTTTTAGGGCGCGCGCGGGGATTCTTTTAATGCTGCCCGCCCCTTTCTCTGTTACACACAACAACATTCAAACCTCAGAATCAGACACCAAACCGAAGACAAACACCTCACCGCAGCCCACCGTACGGAAGACATTGCCACGGCCATGACCATCACCACCACCGCAAAGCACCATCGGCACAACCACAGATCTCAGGTTCCCTCTCTCTCTCTCTCTCTCTCTCCCTTGCTCGCTCTCTCGATCTTGGTGTGTTTGTCTGTCCATCTCTCTCTCCCTCACTCGCTCTCTCGCTGTTGGTGTGTCTGTCTGTTATCTCTCTCTCGCTCACAGTCTCTCTGTCTTATTATTATTATTATTATTATTATTATTGTTGTTGTTATTATTATTATTATTATTATTATTATTATTATACACTTTCAAAGAAACACCTGATATGGCCGAAAAAATCAAGGATTAGCATTATTGCCCTACATTACCCATGTTTACCCTATCTAACATTTCTTTTTCTTTTTTTGTTAGTGTACACAAGCATATGCAAGGAAGAAAGAAAGAAAAAAAAAAACAAACAAACAAATAAAACAAACCTATGGAAAAATCAATCTCAATTTCAATTTCAAGAGTTTTCAAATTAACTCCATCTACTTAAGCGTGTCTTTGTCCCATTATTGTTTCCAAAGGTGGTCAATGTTGAAGCACAAAAGGGTTGTTCATGCAACCTGAGGTCCATGGAAAGAAAGGTTTTGTCACTTTTTTATAATGTATATGAATAGGCATTTAGAAAGTTAAAACTATCGACTTAAAAGCAGAAACAGAAGCAGTTTGATTTATTAATAGATTCTTCTCTCTCAAAAGTGGTTTCATGGATTGGGTACTTGAAATACTGTGACTGAAATTTGGTACGGAATATTTTTTAGGTAATGCTGGTCGTCTTCCGCAGTTGGTTCCTGATCAAACCCTCAAGCTGAAGCAACTTACTGTGCTAACACTGGCTGAGACAGACAAGGTATTTGTTTTTAAACTTTCAAATGTTTTTAACTTGTTTGTTGACTTAAATTGATGGTTAATTGTTTGAAATATATTGATTCACTTGTTTGATGAGTAATCTTGGTAACTTCAGTGTTTGAGTTAAGGGAAGGACTACTAAAATTTGCCGTTTTCAGAACTACATGGTGCTTATTTTTCGGAGCTTGGGTTTCTATTTGCAATGTAATCATCGCTTTGGTGGCAAAACCAATTTGATTAGCTTGTGGCCTGGCATAGCCAATCAAAATCTGTAGCATGCATTTTCACAAGGGTGACTCATCTCATTGTTAGAGAAAGATGCTCATTCTTTTGTTACTTTGCACTGTGTTGGACTTTGTAGAGATGTTAAATTGTTAGTCCTCTTTGGAGTTGAATGAAATGTTAAATTCATTAACTGATTGATAGAATTTATTGGTCAAGTTTGTATATGGCATATACAAAGTAAAAGATTAGTATTTCAAGATTTCTTTTGATGAGTTCCATACAATGTATATTATTAGAATGTAGTTTATACTGCCCTACCAATACAAACTACAAATATACGTGATATTTTGTTTTGATTTTCTTGTTGTGTGGTCATATTTTCTCTAACAACTCTGTTTCTTTATAGTTTGTAAAGCATTTGTTTTTTGTTTTTATTTTTTATTTTTTTATGTTGTTCATTTTATGGTTATCAAACTATTTCCTAATATGGTGGTAGACAATCTATAGGTTTTTCTTATACTATATATCTACTTTTGGAATTTATCAGGTTGTAATTTTTTATTTTTATTTTATTTTATTTACTAAAAAGCAAAAACCATGTTTGGCGCACATGTTTTCAAAACGTGTATTAAAAAAAAAATGTATTTCTTATTTTTTTTAGACAGAAAACACGAAATTGGCAACATTATTTATAGAATTGAAATTCTCAGGCTCTAATTTTTGGTCCTTTCCCAGGATTTGCCCTATGACATATTGATGCAGGAGTTGGATGTGACAAACGTACGCGAACTTGAAGATTTTCTTATCAACGAGTGCATGCATGTGGTAGGTAATCCATCTTTGCTTCCTCATCTGACAACATGCTAGTTTTGAGATATACTACCACCCAACAAAAAATTTCTTAGTTGCCAACAAGGCAAGGAAGAAGTGGTGGTTTACCTCTCTCTGTCTGTCTCTCTTCTTTAAATCTATGTTTTTGGGGGTGTTCACTTGTGACTTGGACAGAAACAAGTTATTAGTTTATTAACACTTCGATTCGTGCCATTTTTGTTTTTTGTTTGTTTTCAGTTACAAAACTGGTGATCTAGGCTTTGAAAGTGTCTCGAGCTCTGGATGATGACCCTTCATTTGGTGTTGTACAATTATTACTTTGCTTTACAATGTTATTAAGAATAGCCAGGTCAGTTGCATCACTAGAGGCATTGTCTCATCTCACTTAACCTCTTGGTTGGTTGTAGAAGGTTTATATTAGATTGGAACGCTTTGTCATTTGCTTAGATGCAAATGCAACACATTAGCAGTCCATGATTGTCATAATTTGTGGCAAAACTAAAACAAAGGTTGCAAAATTTAGACTTGCATTATAAGGACTATTCATATGAGTGAGTAGTATTGAGTGGATGGCTGCAGCTCTGCCTTTACTTCATATGCATGGAAAAACTTCCCCACTACTGATTGAAATTAGCTTTTTCTTCAGAAAAAAGGGGCCCTTCAGTGAGAATCTTGATGTAATGAACAACATTTTTAGTGAAGGCACAACTCCAAAGCATGATATTCCTTAGAGAGGGTACAACTTTGAATAGCCCTGTAGATCAACCTTACATTTATATTGTGTCAGACCTAAGATCATTGCAAGACATTACGTGGGCACCCCTCATACCCCAAGGACTAGTGCCACGTAGAAAATATAGAAAATAAAAATCCTAGAAAAGAAAACAACAGTAATAATAAACACAAAGTACATACACATTGTTGTGTTGGTTGATCAATCAGTGTATTATTCTTGCCTATGTCTCAGTATGTGCTGGTTGACATGACACTGGCCTTTATTACTTACCATGCACATCATGCGTTTGTGTACCACATCTTTAGATGCATCAAATTGATTTTTAACTAAAATAAGATTTTTTGGAAAATTCATGTCTAATTAAAATCTTTTTTCAGACTGTCTGGCTAAGGTAACTAATTAATTTTGTTGTCTGTACTTTAAATCTGGCATGCATATAAGCCTTCTAAGATATTGGAATTGTCAAAGGCAACACAGCACCCACATATCAAAACAAACCAATTTCTGTTATTCAGCCCCTGAACCACCGTACGGATGTCACGACCACATTCCTTGTGACAAATAGGACCTATAATAACAGACAGAATGCAATTAGCACGTATAGACAAGAATAACATTTTATTTTTACTAGTAATTTTTTTTTCTTTTTCTTTTTGTTAATTTTAATTTTTTCTAATTATTTTATCTTTACTCCATATGTATTTTGTTTGAAGGCTGAGGAAGCTGCGATTGCTGCATTGAAGAGAGCTTTTGGTGCTTTGAGCGTTCATCTGGCTTCAAATACTTACCTGGTTGGTCATGCTGTGACCCTGGCTGACATTATCATGACATGTAACTTGTTTCCGGGATTCACTAATGTCATGACTAAGAGCTTTACTGCTGAGTTCCCTCATGTTGAGAGATACTATTGGACCATGGTTAACCAACCAAATTTCAAAAAGGTAATAGGTGAGGTAAAACAGGCAGAGATCATAACTGTTGTGTTTGCGAAGAAGCCTACTCAACCTAAAGAAGCTGCTAAATAAAAGCCCAAGGAGGAGCCAAAGAAAGAAGCCAAGAAAGAACCAGCAAAGCCCAAAGCAGAAGATGTTGAGGAAGAGGAGGAGGCACCAAAGCCTAAAGCAAAAAATCCTCTTGATCTACTGCCCCCAAGTAAGATGATACTGGATGAGTGGAAGAGGTTGTACTCCAATACCAAGACCAACTTCCGTGAAGTTGCAATCAAAGGTATAAATTCAATTATGAGCTTAATGTTACTTGTTGGAATCTATAGTAATACCTTTATACTGCATTTGAGCCTTTTTTTTTTCTTCTTCTTTTGTTTGTTGGCATATGAAATGTTACGAGCTTGAGGTTGGTTCTGCTGACCGCTCTATTTGTTTTTGGTGTGTTCCACTTTCTTGTGTGCAAATGCCTCCACTCACTTCCTCCAAAAAAATAAATAAAAAATGATGCAGTTTTTCATACTTCGTGAATCATTAATGAAATCTGCAAGGTCAGTTGATAAAACATAATGATGATTCCAGTTTTTAGTTTGAGTGACTGTAGTTCTATGATTTTGTTTTTTTTTCCCTTCCAGTTTTTCAATACAAAGTCTGTAAGAGAAGAGCAGATCCTCGGAATATTAGTAATGCAGTGAAAGGAGATGAAAAATATTTGAGTTTTGGAAAAAATAGGGAATTATTAGTGCAATGTGAGAATGAGTAGAATGAGCAGCTAAGGAGATTCAAAGCTCTTAATTACTTCACCTGAGTTCAGTCATGGTTCTTAGATTGGCTGGTCATTGAATTTGTTGTTTGTTTCCCATTAGGGTTAGGGTTTATAGTTTGTTAATTTTTTTGATACATGTGTAGAAGTACCAAATTTTCTTTGTAATCTTGTTTATTGGTGCGCATCATAAACATAATGTATTATTATGTAGTTGTCTTACCATTCTATTGATGTTTAAGTGAAAGTATACTTTTGTTTAACAATTCACTAGCATTCCATGTTGATGTTAAATGAAAGTATACTTTTGTTTAACAATTCACTAGCATTCCATGTCAAGTAAACTTCACTTTACTTGTTGTTTAGTTTGCACCCATACCAAAGTAATTACATCTGTATTTTGCTAATATAACCAAAAAGCTGACTGAATACAAAATTTGACAAATTGACATCATCGAAAATGGAAAGTAAAGGATAAATACTTACTAATATTATGTGTATCTTGTAAAAAAATATGAAAGAATATTCATTCTATATAACATAACCGTTGGATAAAAGGTATTCTAAATTATTAACAGATGTGTTCTTCTTGACACTTATTGCTGTCACAATAATAGAACATTAAGAGTTGCTATAGAAAGCAAGTAGCATACTATGTCGGGTTTATAATATGTAAACTCACAATTTGAATATATTGCTTAGCCTTCAATTGGGTAATTGTTAGAAACCCCCGATTTTTCTTGCTATAAAGGTAGTTTGGTGTCCATATTTATTAATTCTATAAGGTTAAAACTGAAGCTTCTAGAACTCTTGCTAATCTTGGCATGTAATATCTGGTGTGCTTCTTTTTACCCCCCCAAAAAAAAATGAAAAAAAGATTTATAACCTGGTTAAAATAATTTTGCAGGGTGTTCATCCTTGTGATAGGAGAAGCATCAGTGACTATCAATGCCTTTTTCCAGCGGTAGATTTTTCACTGGCAAGTATTTTGATATTAGTAATGCTTATGTAAAGGTTAGTATATTTGTAGATATGTGAAAAGGTTCTTGAATGGTTTATTATATCTAGAATGACTTTCTCTGTTATGCACTTGAATGGTTTAGTGACAGTTGGAAAGGCTTTTTTTTGGCCACAAATTGGTTACAAGATACAAAACGCACTTAGAAGTATTTAATTAGGAATTTGAATTTCTGAAATATGAATCTATCAACTTCTAGTTAATACACATAACAGTTATGTTGGATGAATAACCTTTCTTTTGACCAATTCTTAGACTTTTAGAGGTTTTTGATACATGCAAAAGTGTATAGTTTTTTTTTTTTTTTTTTGGGGGGGG
>NW_021026112.1:59634-126139 GCF_004153795.1 Camellia sinensis
TTTGTACCATGCCAAATGGTAATTTCGCTTGATAGTAAATGTGTTTTTTTGTATACGGAGGGCCTTGATTTTTTTATGATATATTTTGTATGGAATTATTATTTTAGTTTGGACAATAGTTGGTTTGTACGGAATATATACATTTAAAGTTATTTATTTTTGGAAAGTTGGAAGTAATATAGACTATGGCATGATTGATGATTTTACGTTGTGAAATGATGGATAGTATATGTATTGTTTTGTTTATATACGTATTACAAGTTGCATGGAATATAGATAGGTTGTGAATAAATTAGAATTTTGAAATGAAACATAAGAGCATATTTTTGGCGACTAAATTGTTAGTAGCTAAAAAAAAAAATTCGAAAAATAGTTTTGGCTACTAAAAGTTTAGTAGCCAAAAAGAAAAAAAAAAGAAAAAAAAAAGACATTTTGCGACTAAAACTTTAGTGGCCAGAAGAAAATCAAATATTTGGCGACTAAAATATTTTATAGCTAAAAACAAAAAACTAAATTATAAACACACTTTTGCCGATTAAAATTTTAGTAGCAAAAAATGTAGAACTTTAGGCAACTAAATATTTAGTAGCCAAAAGAGGAATTCTTTGCCGACTAAACATTTAGTAGCCAAAGATGGAGACTTTCGGCGACTAAATTTTTAGTAGCCAAAAAAGAACTCTTTGCTGACTAAAATTTTAGTAGTAAAAAGTTGGGACTTTAGGCCACTAAAAGTTTGGTTGCCGAAAGGGTCTAATTTATTTTAATGTCCAACTTTTTGGCGACTAAAATTTTAGTCGCCAATTAGCTTTCCTGACTACTCTTCAGCTATTAATTTTGTGACCAAAAAATTTAGTCGCTAAAACCCTTCTGCGACTAAAAATTGACTTTTGGCGATTAAAAATTTAGTCACCAAAAGTGAAAATTCTTGTAGTGGTAATTAGAACAAATTTGTAATGGATTAGTTATTGTTGGATTTTTGACTAATGCAGATTAGTAAATTAGAACAAATTTTGTCTTATTCAATTATTTTTAGCACATCGCTTCATTTGTCTTATTTAAATTTTCTTAGTACATCACTTCAGTTGGATTAGTGGACAAGAGATTATCATACTAACCCAGTATTTGATTGGGGAAATGGAAACAAAGGTGAGCTGTCAAAGCCCAAGAATTCTTATCTAAGACCTAATGACCCAATAGGTTCTCTGTATTTATTTATTTATTTATTTTTCTTATTTTAATTATTAAATTATTTGAAAATTTTAAAATATATGAATTTCAATTATGATTCAATTGTTAGGAGTGTATTAAAACATGAGGACAACATAGAATACCCTATGCTATTGAGATAAGACGATCCAATATCAATGTATTTCAAGAAATAGAAGATGAATGAAAAATTCAAAAATGGCGAGCCAGGCTTGACTCTTGGTCATGTTTGTTTATGGGCAATAAGATTGGATTAATACTGTGCGGGTCTCGAATCATGTTTGGTTGTAAAATAATGATATGAAACTTATGAATTCCTCAAATAGGGTTAGCATTCTCAGGGTGGCATTGCTAATCCTATATCATAGGATTGTAAGTTGAAACACTAGTGCAATTTTATTTTATGAAAACAATAAAGTCACTTTTAAGGTAATGGGAATTTTTACTTAATAACATTTAATTTCAACAAACTAAAACAAAACAAACATGAACACACATGTACTCGTTTGAATACCAAACATGAACTAAATAACTTGTCCATATCATGAATGTTCGATTTTCACCTTTATAGTAAGAGTTTGCTAAGTGGCCCTTTCACCATTTCATGCTATAGTGGGGAATTGATGTCGTTAGTAACAAAGAGAACTAAATGAATGGAGAGAAAGGAGAGTAAATAAATAAATATCTCTTCTGCTTGCATAGGGATGGTGCATTCAATTTCTACATATTGTTTGTCTGTACGTCCGTCTTGGTAAAGACAAATGAAAATAAACCCAACCTTATAAATAAAAGTTCCAAATGAACAGCACAATCAATGAGATGATCTTATATCTGGGTTAGGCAAATATAATGGACAAAATTATTTAAAAAAAGATCTGGCCTAGTTGCTTAAATCTATCATGGAATTAGTAGACATCAACTTTGGCAAATTTGGTATGATTGAAAGAGATGTTAATTTTGATTGTTTTTCATTTCCCTCTATAAATTTCTTTCCAACTCATGAGGGATTTGTAGAGAGAAAATGAAAGAAAAAAGGGAAGAAAAGTAACAAAAAATTTAGTTGATTTTATTTACATTTCCCTCTATAAATCTCTTGCCAACTCATGAGGGATTTGTAGGGGGAAAATGAAAGAAAAAAGGGAAGAAAAGTAACAAAAAATTTAGTTGATTTTATTTACATTTCCCTCTATAAATCTCTTGCCAACTCATGAGGGATTTGTAGGGGGAAAATGAAAGAAAAAAGGGAAGAAAAGTAACAAAAAATTTAGTTGATTTTATTTACATTTCCCTCTATAAATCTCTTGCCAACTCATGAGGGATTTGTAGGGGGAAAATGAAAGAAAAAAGGGAAGAAAAGTAACAAAAAATTTAGTTGATTTTATTTACATTTCCCTCTATAAATCTCTTGCCTACCTAAACGTTGAATTTAAAATTGAGCACAATACATGGCCTAATCTCTCCAAACAAACACAACACAAGTGCAACGAATCTTGTGTTGTGCTTGTTTGGAGAGATTAGGCTATGTATTGTGCTCAATTTTGTGCAGAACCTTAGTGATTGTGCAGAACACACTCAGCCAAGTCCACTGGTTACTACATCAGCCGAGCTGGGTGTGAACAATAGGGGCATTTCAGCAAGAATGGGAAGGACCAGTGAAAAAGCCATCAATCGTAGTTTGAGAAAAAGCACTGATATGAAGAACAGGGGAAAGTCAAACCATAAGCAACTGAAGAACAAAGGTGTGCTGTTCAGCAATGGTCTGCAAAATGGAGCTATATTTCGGGCAGCAGCTGCTGCAATCTCATTATCAGTCCCCCAGAGTTCAGAATCAACGAGAAGGAGATGTTGTATGTTGACCTGATCTAGTGCAAGCAAATGGGTAGTTGGCTGGGACCAAGAATGATGAGCTAGATTGAAGATTTTTCAAAATATGATTTAATGAGCAGCAGACAACAAGGTTTTGGATGCTGTTATATTGTTGCTGTGTTGCCTCTGGATTTAGGTTTGTGCTGGTTTAAGGTTTGGTCTGCTGCTGGTCAAATGCTGCTGTCCTAAGGTGGAGTTGAACCCTTACAATCTGTTTTGAACTGCCACTGGATTTGCAGAGCCCTGTTGTTGTGCTGCCAATGGATTTAGGTTTGTGCTGGTATAAGGTCTAGTCTGCTGCTGGATACATGGGGCAGCAGGATTGGTTTGGTCTGCTAGTGCTTGCTGAAGTTTTTTCTTTTTGTTTCTTTTTTTTGGATTGGTTTCTCGCCAATCTGTGGGTTTAATGCTAGCAGATGATTGTGCTTCCTCCTTGGAGCCAACATAGTTGGGATTGTGGAGTGTTAGCTATGATGCTTTTTGCACTTCCCTTCTTTATTGATGTATTTTGTTGCTTGTTTTTTTTTGCGCATCTCATTAATAAAGGTTCTCTTTTCTTTGCTGATCAAAAAAAAAAAATAAAAAAAAAAGTGCAACGAATCTTGTGTTTGGAGAAGAAACAGAACAGGGTACTGCCTAAACATTGCACTGCCCAACACATCCATGAAGAACATGCTTTGTACAATCGATTGTTGAAAACACTACTAACTATTTTTTGAGCTATGACTGAATTCTTGATGCTTATCCTTCTTACACTAGAACCCTATAGCTATCATTCTGAGGAGTCGAACTCAATTCTAAAGCGTGAAAGGAAAAAGATAATGCAAATAAGTCTATGGACACGAAATCAACCATATGATGTGATCTGACTAAAACTGTATCTTTTAGGACGGGCATGATTGTTTATGTGGATGGTTCTGTATCCGTGAACTTGTTGAAAGAGAATGTACTCAAAGAAAGATGCAAAAACCTAATATAACATTCATAACCCAACTTACTGAAAAGAAAAGCATTTTACTAGTCATTCTGAAATCAAAAGTTGTCTCCTGGGTGTTTGTATAGAAAGGAAGGATTTATCATCACGGTCCCAAATATGATCATATCATTTTACTTAATCATAACAAAGAAAACTGGGCTACAAACTAAGTATTGGCAAAAAGCTTACAGCCATTGCAAGAACAGTAACCGATGCGGGTTCTTCTTGCAGAGAGAATACGATTTCTAAATCAAGCCGAAGCTGTCAGGCAAGGGTGATATGTAGTGCCACAAGCGATCCACTGACGCTTCCTCCCACGTGGCAGCGTGCACCCAAGAACCTTCAACCATTCCTTGCTCGGCACATTGTAGCTAACCAGTCGGTTCATTTGTCTCGATCTCAATGACAACATGAGTAAACCTTTGTTACCCAAGCAAGTCATTCGAACGTGCTTTCCGTAAAACTCCAAGCACCATATGTTTGGCATTCTGTCAACCTGCTTCCACAATAGAGTCATCTTCTGCAGCTCCCATATGCACACGCACGTGGCAGCATTTTTTGTCAATAAACTGACAAGAATGATCTGGCCCCCACATTCTGCGAGTGTGTGATCACTCAGATGAAGAGGGGATGGGATTAAAAATTGCTTCCAAACCCCGGTAACCATATTGTAGGACACAATCCCATCTGGGTCAGTACGCATGAAGTAAAGTGTCCCATCAATGGACACTGCTTGTGACTTAAAGTTCAGAGACAACGGTAGCTTAATCGTTGAGGGCATGTTTCCCGGGCGGGCCTAGGAGTTCTTTATGGAGTCATAAACTTCATACTCACCATCACAACCCACCCAGAGGATTTTATAGCCCCCACTGGTCGAATCTTCATTCAACGTCATCCCCACAGCAACTCGGGACCAAACCTTAACTAACCTAGTTGGAAACTCCTTGAAAGATCGAGTAAGAGGATTGCAAACAAAGAAGCTTCTATGGCCAATGTCAAGAAAGAAGACAAGACCACCTATTGAAGCACTAGCAAGACAATTAACTTTGTTGGCAAAGCCGGGTTTGTAGGGTGATGCCATTTTTTCAAGGAAGGGTCATACATGGCTCCAGTATTCACATTTTCGTGAGTAACGGTGTAAAACCAAGGTTGGGCTTGCACGACTCGTGCACATTGTTGGGAGAAACTATGAGAGGTCGGCAAGGAATTCCACTTTTTACAAACAGAGCGGAAGCGGAAGAAAGTGGCAATGGGAAGTCTTGCACGCAATCACAGCTTCGTAAAGGTCTTCTGGGAATTCTTTCCAGATCTGATGTTCCATAATTTTAGTTGAACCGGTAGCATCAGCTAATCTTCCCAGATTCCTCTCTTTTCGAGATTTCTTTGCATGTGGAGGTTTGCTAGGTTCCAGCATCTTGAAAGTTCTAGGTTTTTCAGGCCTTATAGTGAAACTGTAACAACCATCTTTTGCAGAGTTATCATCAAGATTGAAGAAGCAACATTTGTACAAAATGCAACCATGATGCTCAGGTTTCTGCAACGTGAAGGTACTTTAAGCAGACTCGGAAACCACGTAACAATTTGCTACAAATTCATGGACATATATGCAAATAAAAGCTGCAAATTGAAATATCATCTAGGAGAAGCTTGGTAAAATAGTATTGTCCAATATTAATTTCCACCACAACCTAGCAATGTCGAAACGAGTACAAAAGTCAAATCTTGGACAATCAAAACCTAAAACCTACAGCAGTCTATCCTGTCATTCTTGATTCAGCATCAGCCATGCCTTTACAACTCTACTTCACAGTCATATAAGACGGTTTGGTCATCATGAATGCTTTTAAAATTCTATTTATGGAGTATGGAAAAACATGTTGGAATTAAAGCACGAGGAAAATGAGGCAAAATCTATGGCACTAACATTTTTATGTTTGATTTTTAATGGGTATGGATATGACATGGCACTAAGTTTTAGGGCTTGTTTGGGAATAGGTTTTTTAGCTAAAAAATCCAAAATGACGCCAAAAAAACAAAACAAAACAAAAAAACAAAACAAAACTAAAAGTTAAAATGTCACATTATACATATTAATCAATCACTTTTTTCCTCACAACTATCTATTCAACTAAAAAAAACCATTCCAAACACATCAATTTTACTGGTACCTCATAAAAAAAGCCAAAAAGCTTTTAAAAAAGGCAAGTTTCCAAACGGGGCCTTACGATTGATTTACTGGGTACCATTTGTTGGTTTGAGCCAGAGTAGCAATAAATTCCAAAATTCACTACAAGAAAAGGGAGTATAAAACACAGAGGCTTTTGCGACGGCGCATTCCCCGTCGCAAAAAATGAGCTTTTGTGACGGCAGGTTAAACCGTCGTAAATAAAGAGCTTTAGTGACAGCGTTTTACCGTCGGTAATAAAATTACACGGGTAATGTGAAAAATACGGAAGTATTAGCGACGACGTTTTTTACCGTCGCAAATACATTTTTTTTTTGAGATAGCATAAATTGGCTGTTGCAAATAGTGGACCATTTGCAACGGCAAATGTTCGTCGCCCAAAAAGCCTTATCAAAACGGCGTTGGTTTAGCTATAACTATTTATCATTTGCGACGGTTTAAAATGTACTGTCGTAAAAAGTAAAAAACAAAATTTGCCCGCACTTCCCTTTCATGTTGGCGCTCGATCATTTGGATCGAAATCCCTAAATGTTCGAAATCCCCAAACGAGCAACGAACAGCGAGCAGGCTAGCGGTGGTGCGGTGGTGCGGCGACGACGACAGGTAGCGGTGGTCCGGCGACGACTTTCTCACACTCAGCGTATGCTCTCTCTCTCTCTCTCTCTCTCTCTCTCTTTGTGTGTGTATATATATATGTATTAGCTATTCAAAAATATATATATACATGAATATATATGATTAGTGTAAATTGTTTGCCCCGCTCAACCAAGTAAACACCAGACAAGGAACAAAATTTTGTCTCATTTCCATTGAAATGGATGAAACATATCTGTTTTCTGTAGTGTCCAGAAGGGGGCCGTGTGTGAATCAGATGGACATTTGTTGAAACAATCCACGCTTCTCAAGTTCTACTAAATTTTGTATATATATGTATTAGCTGTTCAAACAAAATTTTGTCTCATTTCTTATGAAACTGAGACCAAACAATAGTGAAAAACCGAAATTGTAATGTTTTCACCAAAAAATACATAAACTCCATGAAAAATTCAACACAATTGAGTTATTTCGCTTATTACAAATATCTAACAAGTATTATTTCTATTTACCTTTTTTGTTGAAAGAAAATATTTAAGAGCTGAAAAAAAATCTTAAATTAGAAAGAAAATATAAGAAAGAAAAATCTTAATAGTCACTTCTTTGTTATTATATATATATATATATATATATATATATATATCTACAAATATTATCACTTGTACTTTTATTTCCTCCATCCCTGCAACTAGAATCTAGCATTTCTTATGAATCCTTTGCCCAATTAAGCATTTAGATCTTTTTCTTTATGTGTTTCTAGTATTCATTTACCTTTATTAAACCTTCTTTGTAATATCATTTAATAAATAACTAAATAAATAAAAATTAAAAAAAAAACATGTTTGCACAAAGGATCTCCCACAACTTGACAAGCCTTTTACCTTTATTTTCTATTAATATCGTTATTATTATTATTATTTTTTTAAAATTTTGTAAAAATATTTGGGTGGAACCTTAGTGTTAGAATAGATGATATCTACAGCCATACTAGACCTTCAACAGGAGAATCGGATTGCTTTGATAACAAGTTAAAGTGTAGAAAGCTATGAAATTAGGGTTAGAGATATAGAAGGTGAGACACAGAGAAGAGAGAATTATAGGAATAGGCATTACGGTTATATAAAATAACCTGTACCTCAGCTGCTATTTATATTAGAATGATAAAAATACCCTCACTAATAACCATTAACAAAGATAAAATTTGATGATGCCTTGTTTACATTGAATTTGCTTCCAAACCATTAATAAACATATATATTTGAGTTTGATAAGATTGAATTTTTTGACATTAATTTAATGATGCCTGGTTTACATTGAATTTGCTTCCAAATTATTTGTGATTTATGTAAATAGATGTGTAGATTGTACACCTCACAATTTAAGTTTTGATGACTCACATGCATCAAGCATGCATCTAATATATGAGCCAAATATATGCATCTGCCCTTTGAAGGCCCAATTCCAACCCCATCATGTTAGAATTACAATTCTAATGACTACCTACCAAAAAAAAAATTTACATCAAATTTAGTTAGTATGTGAGTACTTTGTATGAGCGTGAGTTCTGGGATTGATCAAAACTCAAGATATGTATATAGATTTCAATACTTAACACAGAGCTTATCTAATAATATCTAATTTGTATGTTTGTTAGTGTCCCTATAATTATTAAATTTTGAAATTAATAATTTGTGATTACAATATCATTTTAAGTTTGAAAAGTTCCCTTAAATAAATTTTGAATTTATAATGAAAGTATGTTACTTGGTGTTTTGCAACATTTTTTTGTCTCACGTGTTGTATAAGTATTTCATTTTTTATGTTCTCCCATCAAATCCATAAATAACTAACTGGGATAAGACCACCTACCTATTTGAGAGAAATTGGACGGATAGGTATCATGGTACATGAATACGTAGGTATTATATTTAGAGTTACTTTAATGAGATATTTTTGTGGATGTGTACAGATGATGGATAAGAGTTGGATTGATTTGCCAAATAGGATGTCGAGCGAATACATTAATGGGATTGATGAATTCCTTGTGTTTGCCTACACCAATAGGATTGAAGGTTCGATGATTAGTTGTCCATGTAGGAAGTGTGAGAATCGATAACATATCTCATAACTCCCTTTGGCTCATAGTCACACCACTTTGATCATAACCACTATCACATATCTCATAACTATTAATCACATATCTCATAACACCCTTTGGTTCATAGTCACACCACTTTGATCATAATTAACATCACATATCTCATAACCACATTTCATAACCAATACCTTTTGGCTCGTAACCATACCATTTTGATCATAACCTCCAGCACGATGCGCATGAGCATGTCCTGGCTCTGGATAAAGACCCAGGACGTGCTCGTTGCAATGCGTGTCAAAAAGAATTTGGAGGGTATGCACTCCGATGCAGTAGCAGACACTGCAATTTCAGGGTAAGTCTATAGTATATTTTGTTTAAAAAATGTATGGTACATCGAAAATCAATGGCTCAGATTGAGCCACATCATTAAAAGTGACCTGGTAAGCAGGTCACTTTTTATAGTTATGAGCCAAAATCATATTTGTTCATAACTAGAATCAAATTAATCATAACTTAGTTATGAGCTCTCATCACTTATCTCATAACCATATCTCATAACCAGCACCATTTTGTTGATAACCAATATCACATATTTCATAACTACAATCACATATCTCATAACTACATCTCATAACCAATGTCCTTTAGCTCATAATCACACCACTCTAATCATAACCACTATCACATATCTCATAACTATTAATCACATATCTCATAACTACTACTCATATAGCTCATAACCACATCTTATAACCAATCTCCATAGCTCATAACCACATCTTATAACCAATCCCCATTTGACTCATAACCAACATTACATATCTCATAATCAACACCCTTTTGCTCATAACCACATCACTTTGATCATAACCAATATCACATATCTTATAACTAATAACCACATATCTCATAACCAAACACCCTTTTAACTCATAACTACATTACTTTGCTCATAACCAAAATCACATATCTCATAATCAATAATCATATATCTCATAACCATTACCCACATATCTCATAACCAACACTCTTTGGCTCATAACTAACATCACATATATCATAACTACTAATCACATATCTCATAACCAACATTCTTTGGCTCACAACCACACCACTTTACTCATAACCACTAATCACATATCTCATAACCACATCTCATAACCAATACCTTTTGGCTCATAACCATACCATTTTGATCATAATCACCATCACATATCTCATAACCACATCTTATAACTAACATCATTTTCACCCATAACCCCTAACTTTGATCATAACCAACTCAAAACCACCAACCACATATCTCTATTTTAGATTTATTTACTAAATACAATAAAAAGGGTAATATACAAACAATATACATTTTAAAATATTTATATACACATAGACATACATATAAATAATTTGACTAAATTTTAATAAAAAATGTGTTGAAAAATTTCATCTACGATTCACTACAAGAAAAGTGGGCTTATGAGACGGAACTTTTTGCGACGGCACAACTTGCCGTCTCAAGCAAAAAAATGTGACTTTTTGAGACGGCACAACTTGTCGTCCCAAAAAATAGAGTATTTGTGACGGCAGAAATTGCCGTCGTAAAAAAAAATAGAGTATTTGCGATGGCAGAGATTGCTGTCGCAAAAAAAAAAATAGAGTTTTTGCAACGGTACCAGCTGTAGTCGCAAAAAAAAAAAAAAAGTTTTTTGCGATTGTAATACGTACCGTTGCAAAAAAAAAATAAAAAATAAAAAATAAAATATATATATATATATATATTGTGGCTTTGAGACAGCTTCATATATATATAGTCATAAAATGGTTTAAATAAATGCAACGGTATTTTTCTGTTACAAAAAAAAAAATAAAAACGACGTCGTCTTACTCTTTTGAACATTTCTCTTTTCACCCATTTTTTCATCTTTTTATCTCTCTTCTCTCTCTCTCTCTCTCGCACTCATCACTCTTCTTTGTCTCTCTATGTCTCTGTCTCTGTCTCTCTTCTCTTTCTCTCTCTCACTCATCACTCTTCTCTGTCTGTCTCTCTTTCTCTCTGTGTCTCTCGTCCATCTTTCTTCTCTCTATCTCTCTCATCTCTCTTCTCTTTATCTCTCTCGTTCATCTCTCTCTGTCTCTCTCTTGTTTATCTTTTTTCGCTCTTCTCTCTCTCTCTCTCTGTCTATATCTTTTCATCCATTTTTTCATCTCCATCTCTTTCTTCTCATTCTCTCTCTCTCTCTTACTCATCACTCTTCTCTCTCTATTTGTCTGTCTATTTGTATCTCTCTCTCTCTGTGTCTCTCACTCATCTATCTCTTCTCTCATCTCTTTTCTCTCTCTGTCTCTTTCGTTCATCTCTCTTCTCTTTATCTCTCTCGCCCATCTCTCTTCTCTCAACCTCTCTCATCTCTCATCTTTCTCTGTCTCTCTCGCTCATCTCTCTATCTTTCTCTTTGTCTCTCTATTTTTCTCATTGTCTCTCTCGTTCATCTCACTTCTCTCTATCTCTCTCTGTCTCTCTCGTCTATCTCTCTTCTCTCTCTGTCTCTTTTCTGTCTCTCACTCTCTATCTCTATCTCTATCTCTTTCTCTTTTTCTCCCTCTCTCTTCTCCCACTATGTTTGCGTTGCTCACTCTCTCCCTCCCATCTTCTCTATTTATTGAGCTCCCTCTCGATTTATCGATCCACTATAAGAAAATGCACTTTTAGCGACCACTTTGTCTTTCTCTCGCTCATCACTCTGTCTCTCTTTCTCTCTCTCTCTCTCTCTCTCTCTCTCTCTCTCTCTCTCTCTCCTTTATTTGTCTCTCATTCATCTCTCTCTCACCACCCATCTCCTCTACCACCTTCACCACTACTGCAAACGTCATTCCACCACCACCACTACTTCCACTGTCGCCACTTCACCTCTACGACTACCATGACTACTACTATTGCCACCACTCCACTACCACCACTACTACTACTACTATTACCTCTCATCCACCGCCGCTACTCCATCTCCCATACCACTACCACAACTTCATCACTAATCTCCTTCGCCATCACCACCACCACCACCACCACCACCACCACCACCACCACCACCACCACCACCACCACCACCACCACCACCACCACCACCACCACCACCACCACCACCACCACCACCACCACCACCACCACCACCACCACCACCACCACCACCACCACCACCACCACCACCACCACCACCACCACCACCACCACCACCACCACCACCACCACCACCACCACCACCACCACCACCACCACCACCACCACCACCACCACCACCACCACCACCACCACCACCACCACCACCACCACCACCACCACCACCACCACCACCACCACCACCACCACCACCACCACCACCACCACCACCACCACCACCACCACCACCACCACCACCACCACCACCACCACCACCACCACCACCACCACCACCACCACCACCACCACCACCACCACCACCACCACCACCACCACCACCACCACCACCACCACCACCACCACCACCACCACCACCACCACCACCACCATTAAAAATATTTAGAAAATTAAAATATTAAAAATATTCCGAAAATCTAAACCTAACAAAACCTCAATTTCCCCCCTGTTTTTTCCTTGTCTTTCCCCATTTTTTTTCATTTCCTTTCAGGTTTGTAGAGCCCAAGTTTCGGAGCCCTAACTTTCGAAACAACACTGTCTCTATCTCTCTCTCTCACGGAGGCAACGACGAGCGGCGATAGTGGTGGCTAGCGACGATCGGCGATCGGCGACAACGGCGACGAGCAGCGATCGAATCATCGATTCGAAGGTATTCTTCTCTTCTCTTCTATTCTCTTCTTCTCTGCTCTTCTCTTCTCTTCTCTTTATTGCTCTATGAGATATGTGATTAGTAGTTATGATATATGTGATGTTGGTTACGAGATATGTGGGTAATGGTTATGAGTAAAGTGGTGTCAAAGGGTGTTTGGTTATGCTATATGTGTTAGTGGTTATGAGATATGTGGGTAATGGTTATGAGCAAAGTGGTGTCAAATGGTGTTTGGTTATGCTATATGTGTTAGTGGTTATGAGATATGTGGCTAATGGTTACGAGCAAAGTGGTGTCAAAGGGTATTTGGTTATGCTATACGTGTTAGTGGTTATGAGATATGTGGGTAATAGTTATGAGCAAAGTGGTGCCAAAAGGTGTTTGGTTATGCTATATGTGTTAGTAGTTATAAGATATGTGGGTAATGATTATGAGTGGTTATGAGATATGTGGGTAATAGTTATGAGCAAAGTGGTGTCAAAGGGTGTTTGGTTATGCTATATGTGTTAGTGGTTATGGGATATGTGGGTAATGGTTATGAGTGGTTATGAGATATGTGGGTAATGGTTATGAGTAAAGTGGTGTCAAAGGGTGTTTGGTTATACGATATGTGTTAGTGGTTATGAGATATGTAGGTAATAGTTATGAGTGGTTATGAGATATGTGGGTAATGGTTATGAGCAAAGTGGTGTCAAAGGGTATTTGGTTATGCTACATGTGTTAGTGGTTATGAGATATGTGGGTAATGGTTATGAGCAAAATGGTGTCAAAGGGTACAATAAACAAGCCCTTTGTTTGTATTTTCTTTATTAAAAAAAAAAACGAAAATTTATTTCTTATTTTTTGTAAATATTAAATAAAAAATTGACAATGTTATGGTATTGATGTTAAATGGCTCCCATTTTTCGTTGTCATAGATGGTCTCCATCAATTGAAGTCTCAGGTATTTTCCTAGTTAATAAATGGATCATTTGAGAAAAAATCAAAGTTTTGATATATGAATGGGTTTTCAAGACGTACAGTTGATTTTGATTTTGAAAAAATTTATATCAATACTGACCTAATCGACTGAAATATTATATTCAACTATTTTTTTATATTCTGATTGTTTTCATTTTTTATTTTTCTCACTTACTAAAAAAAATTTAAAAATTGATGTTACGCACGTGTAAGAGCCATAATAACTATGAAAATTTTATATCGAGAAAGAGATATGTAATTAGTGGTTATGAGATATGTGATGTTGGTTATGACTCAAAGGGATTGGTTATGAGATGTGGTTATGATGTATGTGGGTAGTAGTTATGAGATGTGTGATTAGTGGTTATGAGATATGTGATATTAATTATGACAAAAAGGTGTTGGTTATGAGATATGTGACTAGTGGTTATGAGATATGTGATGTTGGTTATGACTCAAAGGGATTGGTTATGAGATGTGGTTATGAGATATGTGATCAATAGTTATGAGATATGTTATATTTGTTATGATCAAAGTGGTGTTGGTTATGAGATATGTGATTATGATTATGAATATGAAATATGTGATGTTAGTTATGACTAAAATGGTGTTGGTTATGAGATGTGGTTATGAAATATGTGATATTAGTTATGAACAAAATGGTGTTGGTTATGAGATGTAGTTATAGCTAAGTTATGATCAATTTGATTATAGTTATGAAGAAATATGATTTTAGCTCATAACTATAAAAAGTGATCTGTTTAGCAGGTCACTTTTAATGACCTGGTTATGAAGTAATATGGTATAAGTAAATAATTGAATATAACTAAGTTATGAGTTAAGAGCATCTCCAACGGTAGTAGGCATTTTACCTATCTAAATATTACTATAAAGTATATATTTTATTTTGCCTATCAACTGTTTTATGTTTTTACTCCAACCATGCTCTTTATTTTACCTATTTATCCAAATACTATTAATTTTATAGAATGCCACGTCAACAACAAAGATGGAGGGAAATGATCCTAATGATTGAATACATTTTGCCTAGCGTTGAAGGCTAGCTACATGTAGCTAGTGAATATGAGTTGAGCTAAAATGCCTAATCATATGCCTAGTGCATTGGAATTGAAAAAAGTGAATCACACTAGGCATTTTAACTAACAAGTATTATATGCCTAGTGCATTGGAGATGCTCTAATATGGTGATAATTATGACTAATATGGTATAAGTTATGATATAAAATCATATAAATTCATAACTAAATGTATGATACACCTAAATGTACCATAACATGACCCGACGTTTGTTAAGTGTTTTTTTTTTAATTGTATTAGAAAATTCAGAGTGCAATTCGGTAAAGTTGTTGGATAAACGTCAATATTGCTCTGACTATTTGGATGAATGAACACATTCTGCTATTAAAAAAAGTTGCCTATGCTAAAAAACAGAGGCAACTGCACGTTTGAAGAGTATTCAGTTGATTTTCAAAGGTGCAGTACGGAATATGAGCGTTACTAGTGTCATATTTGGATGGGGAAAATGTTATGGATCCTAAATAAATTATTAAATTTTTTATCAAATCTCTTACATGAGTGTTGGATTCATACAAATTAATGTGCGTAGAGATTTAATAGAAAATTTAATAATTTATTTGAGGCCAAACATAACTCTTTTTCAAAACGGAAAATGGCTCATACACCCACTGAGGGTCGACCTCCAATGAGGTGACAGTCCATAATTGGACAAAAAAAAAACTATTTTCTTATTTATTTTTTTTTTTAAGTTTTAGCCAATAAAAGCACGACACCTCACTGGGGTGCGACTCCCACTGAGTATGCAGCAGGATTGTTTCAAAACTGAGGCAGTTGGAGACTATTAAATTGACTTTGACAGGTGCAGTCCTGAATATGGACGTTACTATCGTGTGTCAGAGAATAGGTTGTCTGTGGAAAATATTATTGGTTGGTGTAGGGTGTGACTTAATTATTCCTCTCATAAATTATAACTCATTATATTTTCTTATATTTTATAATTATTTAACATAAATTTGTGAGTCTTATCTTTTTTTTATCAATTTGAATACTGTTAAAGCACCACATGCTAATATTTCAAAACCAACTAATGAGTTCTCTGTTTTTGGTATGCATACAATAAGTAATTTATTGACTTATTAACTTGTTTCGATCAGAACATTTTTTTTATTTTTTATATGATTTTTCATAATAAATAAAAAAAGTTCAAAAATCCATCATATTCAAAACAAGTCAATGTATATACAAGTGTCTTGTATATTTGAATATTATTAATAAAAAAATTATGTTATTTTAATTAAAATTTTAATATATTTTTTAAACTTTAAGATTGTTTTGAGAAGTTAGTTAAAAGTTGATATTTTAATTTTTTTTTTGACTTTTTTTTTTAAAAAAAACATATAAAAAAGTAAAATAATGATATGACCCAAAATAGGTTAAAAGCTGATTTTCGACTTTTAGTCAAGTTCCCAAATTCAGCCCTAATGTTGTGATAATTTGTTAGAGTATTTAAAATAATTTTTTTTTTCTATATATATAATCATTAATCAATCATCTTAAAAAATATATTTTTATATATATATATATATATATCTTTTTTGGTATATTTTTTTAGATGTCAAACCCAACCCTGTTTGGATAGGCTATTTTAACATACAAGTCAAAGTATAATTCCAAATTATCACATTTCTTTCTTTATCTTTCGATCCAATTTTTCATAAAAAAAATCAATTCTAAAACCATACCAACATGCCCGCAACCACCCCAACCATCAAATATTAATACATTTAAGGAAACAACTAAATATAAAAAATAAAAAATAAAAATGCAAAGAAATATTTTAAACGTTTTTTACTAAACAAAAAAATATATATATATATATACCAAAAAAAATTATCAAATATTCTACACAATATTCATATAGGCGTAGAACCCAAATCACATGAGACCCCACTCATGTAATATTCTGTGGTGTACCCAGCCAGATATAGCTTACGTAGTTGGCGTTGTGAGTAGATTCCTCGCCAATCCAAGAAAGGACCATTGAGAGGTAGTCAAATGGATTATTCGGTACTTGAAGGGAACTTCAAAGATGTGTCTATGTTTTGGGGGAGTTGAACCAATTTTGGAGGTTTTACAGATGCTGATATGGCCGGTTATCTTGGTGGTAGAAATTCTACATTAGGATTTCTGTTCACTTTGGCAAGGGGAGCTGTTTCATGGCAGTCCAAACTATAAAAGTGTGTTGCTTTATCTACAACAGAGGCAAAGTACATTGCTATTGCCGATGTTGGAAGGAAATGTTGTGGTTAAAGCGGTTTCTTCAAGAATTTGGTCTACAGTAGGAAGAATACAAGGTACATTATGATAGTCAGAGTGCAATTGATCGGAGCAAGAATTCCATGTACCATTCCCGTACAAAGCACATTGATGTCAGGTATCATTGGATACGAGAAGTGATGGAAAAACAGCTGACAAAGCTAGTGAATATTCACATGAACAAGAATCCTTCTGACATGATGACCAAGGTTGTCACCAGAGACAAATTGGGAGTTTGCAAGAATTTGACCGGGATGGCCTTCAAGTAAGAAGTCAGTTATCCATATGGGCGTGGAGGGGGAGGATTGTTAACTCTAGCCCACATGGAGTAGTTGGAGGTTGGAAGTTGGGTCTCCAAGTCAAGAAATAGGAGGGAAGAGGGAAGATGCTTGTTGGTAGTTGGCAGCCCAATAATTTCCTTCTGTTGACCTTGTTTTTTTCTTTTTCTATATAAATTGAGGGAAGGAGGAAGGGAAATATAACATACTGACAAAGGCTATAATCTATGTAAGTAAGAGAGTTTTATAGAGAGAGTGAGGTGTAAGTGTTGTAACTCCCTCTAGGAAAAATTCTATAGTGGATATCTCTCCCGTGGACGTAGGTAATTGCCAAAGCGCGTAAATATCTTGTATCCTTTCTATGTGATTGATTTATGGAGTGTCTTGATCCTAACAAGTGGTATCAGAGCTTCGTCAATCGCATTTTGGAAAAACGGAGTGCGATTTTTCGAAACTGCCAGAAATCAAGTTGCTCAAAATTCACTTTCGAGCACACCAGGAGCAAGGTCTTGCTGAGATGAGTCCAGAACTGCAAAAAAGAGACCTAGAAGCATCCCCACGTGCCCTCACGCGCCTCATGCACAAAGTGCGTGAAACCCAGTCTCTTACACGCGCTTCACGCGCTGTTAACCTTGCCGGCGTGTCAGCCCAGACGCAGTCACGCTCCTCACACGCACGAAAGGTAGAAGAGGAGCCATGTCAGCGCCACACCAAAGCCGCGTCAGCCACATGTCTGACACGTCATCATACACATGTCACCATGTCAGCATACTCGTGTCACTAGAAAACCACGTGTCTGCCACGTCAGCTTGTTCTAGTTGACCAGTCAACACGTTGGAGGAGTGATCCAGTGTTGTGCGGCTAAGGTACACTTGTAGATCTAAACTATCCAAATTGTTTTGGCTTGATCTGAGCCATTTGAAATCCGATTTTGACGTTCCAATAGTGGTTTTCAACTATTTGGAGCATTCCATAGAAATTTGTACAGTTAGATTTTTGATTTGGAATTTCTGTAAAAAGCAAGAAGACGATGGAAGAATCTACTTTAACTTCGAGATCCATGATCAAGTTGAATCCTTCTAATTATGCAATCTAGAAGCTGCGGATGGAAGACATCCAATATTATAAAGACTTTATTTGACCCTATTGCTCAAAAAAGGGGTTAAACTGGAAGAAGTGAAGGATGAAGACTGGATAAAAATGAACCAGAAGACTGTCAGTTGTATCAGACAATGGATAGACCACAGTGTGTTCCACCACGTCGCCCAAGAGACAGATGCATATGTCCTCTGGACAATGTTAGAAGGAATGTACCAGTCAACGACCGTCCGAAACAAAGCCTTGGTAATGAGAAGGCTTGTGAATTTGAAGTTAAAGAATGGTGTGTCTGTCGCCGAGCACACCAGTGAATTCAAGAATCTGGTGAATTAGTTTGTAACCGTCAAGATGCCCTTGGACGATGAAATGCAAGCGGTTTTACTGCTCAGCTCTTTACCGGATAGCTGGGAGACGTTGGTGGTTTCTCTCAGTAACTCTGTACTAGAGGAGAAACTGACCATGAGCATGGTCACAGACACCATGTACAATGAAAAGACAAGGAGGAAAGACATGTGAGGTAATCAGTCCCATGCTTTTGTCACAGAAGATAGAGGCAGAGACAGAGGTAGAGGCAGAAGCAGAGGAAGAAACAAGAGTAGAGGTAGATGGAACAATAAGAGTAAATCTAGAGATAGTAAAAGTCAAGGTAACCCTAGCTTCACTTGCTTTCACTGTGGCCAGGAGGGTCACATAAAGAGGAACTGCCCAAGCCGGAAAGATAAAGGCCAAAGCAGTAAGTCAAAGAGAGATGAGAACACAACAGCCACAACAATTGATGAAATACTTCTTGCAGTTGGTGAAGAGGAAGATTGTCTTCATATGGCTGACCACAATTATACAGAGTGGGTGATAGATACAACTGCATCCTATCATGCCACTTCCCATAAAGAACTCTTTAGCTCGTACAACGCTTGAGACTTTGGCACTGTTCGAATGGAGAATTCTAGCTATTCAAAGATTGTGGGCATTGGAGATATTAGTATCCTGACTAATGTCGGACACAAGTTGGTTCTCAAAGATGTGAGGCATGTTCTAGATTTGCGCCTCAATCTTATCTCTGGAAGTGCCCTGGACCGACAGGGCTATACAAGTACATTCGGAAATGGCCGTTGGAAGCTGACAGGAGGAGCTTTGACAATCGCCAAATGGGAGATGTCTTTAACACTGTACAAGACTCAAATAAAGATCTATCTGGAAAGTCTTAATGCAACAGAAGACAAGGAGTCACCAGACTTATGGCACAGAAGACTGGCTCACTTGAGTGAGAAGGGATTATATCTATTAGCAAAGCAATACAAGATACCCTTATCCAAAGGGAGTACCCTGAAGCCGTGTGATCATTACCTTTATGGCAAGCAGCATCGAGTATCATTCAGTTTAATGAGCAAGAGGAAAACAAAAGTACTTAGTATGGTATACTCAGATGTTTGTGGCCCAATTGAAATGGAGTCCCTTAGCGGCCGCAAGTATTTTATGACCTTCATTGATGATGCATCAAGGAAGTTGTGGATGTATTTCCTGAAGACGAAGGATGAGGTATTCTAGCACTTTCAGGAGTTCTATGCAATGGTGGAAAGAGAGATCGGAAAGAAGTTGACGTGTCATCGCACAGATAATGGTGGCAAATACATTTTCAATACTTTTGAAGCATATTGTGCTAGCAGAGGTATCCAATACGGGACAACAGTTCCCGGTACCCATAACACAATGGTGTGGCAGAAAAAATGAACCGCACTATTATTGAAATAGTCAGATGTATGCTCAGAATAGCAAAGTTGCCAAAGTCATTCTGGGCTGAAGCCGCCCCGTACAGCCTGTTTTCTCATCAACAGGTCACTTTCAGTCCTGTTGAATTTTGTGATACCTGAGGAAGTCTGGTCCAGAAGAAAGGTATCATATTCTTACTTGAGAGTCTTCAAGTGTAAGGCGTTCGCACACATCTCCAAGGAAAACAGACAGAAGCTTGATAACAAGTCCACTCCATCCATATTTGTGGGCTATTCAGATGCAGCATTTGGGTACAAGTTGTGGGACCCAATGAACAAGAAGATGTTCAGGAGCAAAGATGTTGTGTTCCATGAAGACCAGACAGTAGCAGATTTTGAGAAGTCTGTAAAGTCTAGAGATGTCATCACTCCAGACTTGTTTCCATCTCCCGAGCCATCACAAAATGCAAGATGTGATGACGTGCAACAAAAAGTGCCAGAGTTGCAGGATGCTATGCCAGAAATTGAGAATCAGGAAGAAAGAAATGAAGACCTAGATGAAGAAGGTGTTGAGCGGGGGGAGCAACCCCCTCAACTAGGGGCAACTGGGCCTCAATTGCGGAGATCTGAAAGAGTTGTCATGCCATCAACCAAATATCCCGCTTCTCAGTATATTTTGATTACTGATGATGAGGAGGCCGAGAGTTTTTCGGAAGCAAAGAGTTATACAGAGAAAGACTGTTGGATGCAAACCATGAAGGAGGAGATGAGTTCTTTGCAGAAGAACCACACTTATGAGCTTATTCCATTTCCAAAAGGTAGGAGAGCCTTGAAAAACAAATGGGTGTACAAATTGAAGAAAGATGGCAACGGTAAAATACTGCAGCATAAAGCTCGCTTGGTGGTCAAAGGTTTTGGGCAGAAGAAAGGAATTGATTTTGATGAGATCTTCTCCCCAATTATGAAAATGACTTCCATTCGAGTAGCTCTGGGATTAGCAGCTTGCTTGAATCTGGAGGTAGAACAGATAGACGTCAAGACTGTCTTTCTCCATGGTGATTTAGAGAAAGAGATCTATATGGAGCAACCAGAAGGATTTGAAGGCAAAGGGAAACAGAATCTAATCTGCAAACTGAAGAAGAGTCTCTACAGCCTGAAGTAGGCGCCGAGACAATGGTATAAGAAGTTTGATTCATTCATAGTAGATCACAAGTACACAAGAACAGTAGCAGACTAGTGTGTATATTTCCAAAGATTTTTGGATGGAAATTTCATCATCCTACTGTTATATGTTGATGATATGCTGATCATCGGACAAGATATTGCTATGATCAACAAGTTGAAAAAAGACTTGTCGCAGTATTTTGACATAAAGAATTTAGGTCCAGCACAGCAGATTTTGAGCATAAAGATTGTTCGTGACAGGAAAGCCAAGAAGATATGACTGTCACAGGAGAAATATGTTGAACGAGTGATTGAAATGTTCAACATGAAAGATGCCAAGCCAGTCAGCACACCACTGGCCAACCATTTCAAGGTGACAAAGCGTTCGTGTCCCACAACTAACTCTAAAAGGAAAGAAATGAAGGCAATCCATTATTCTTCTACAGCAGGGAGTTTGATGTATGCAATGGTGTGTACCTGGCTGGATATAGCTCACACAGTTGGCGTTGTGAGCAGATTCCCCACCAATCCAGGAAAGGAGCATTGGGAGGTAGTCAAATGGATTCTTCGGTACTTGAAGGGAACTTCAAAGATGTGTCTATGGTTTGGGGGAGCTAAACCAATTTTGGAGGGTTTTACAGATGCCGATATGGCGGGAGATCTTGATGGTAGAAAGGCTACATCAGGATTTCTATTCACTTTTGCAGGGGGAGCTGTTTCATGGCAGTCCAAACTACAAAAGTGTGTTGCTTTATCTACAATAGAGACAGAGTACATTGTTGCCGCAGATGCTGGAAAGGAAATGTTGTGGTTAAAGCGATTTCTCCAAGAATTGGGTCTACAATAGGAATAGTACAATGTACATTGTGCTAGTCAGAGTGCAATTGATCTGAGCAAGAATTTCGTGTACCATTCTCGCACAAAGCACATTGATGTCCGGTATCATTGGATACGAGAAGTGATGGAAACGCAGTTGATGAAGCTAGTGAAGATTCACACGGACAAGAATCCTTCGGACATGATGACCAAGGTTATCACCAAAGACAAACTGGAAGTTTGCAAGAATCTAATCGGGATGGATTTCAAGTAAGAAGTCAGTTATCCATATAGGCATAGAGGAGGAGAATTGTTAACTCCAGCCCACATGGAGTAGTTGGAGGTTGGAGGTTGAGCCTCCAAGTCAAGAAGTAGAAGAGAGATTGCAGGTGAAGCCAACCCAATAACTCCTTTCACTTGACTTTGTTCCCTCTTTTTTATGTATAAATAGAGGCTGAGAGGAAGAGAAGAACAACACAGAAAAGAAGGCAACACAGAGTATATGTATCTGTGAGGTGAGAGTGCTATAGAGAGAGAGTGTGTGTGAGGTGTGTGAGTTGTAACTCCCTCTGGAAAAAATTCTATAGTGGATATTTGTCCCGTGGACGTAGGCAATTGCCGAACCACATAAATATCTTCTCTTCTTTCTATGTGTGATTGATTTCTAGAGTGTCTTGATCCTAACACTTCGTTGCCCTTACCCCAGTCTTGAATTCATCTTGTAAAAGCTTCCAATTTGTTGCTTGGTCTGTAAATTACAGTAAACACATAACTGGAATGCCCAAAACCAGACTCTCTAATGTAAAATTCCAACCACAATGAGTCACGAAACATCCCACAGAAGGGTGTGAAAAAACCTCCACTTGGGAACACCATGGCTCTATCAAACCTTGTTTTTCCAATTTTTCTTTGCAACTTAGTTTGTCTTCTTGTGTCTCACAATCTACTAAAGCTCTTAACATCCACAAGAATGGCTAATTGCTTTCCAGTAACCGACGTGCAATCTCTTCCATTTCTTGCAATGGCAAATTAAAGAAGCTTCCGAACGAAATGTACACGACTAATGATTGGAGCTTCAAACCCAAGCACTCCACATAATCCCTTGATTTTTGTAATAGGTCGCCTCCAAAAGCATTATCAGACAGATCTTCTCAATCTAAAAATGCTGATGGAACTAGCAGACCTATTGCAATCAGGTTGTGCTTCCCAATAACCCTTAATGCCTTGGATTCCAATTCATCAAAAGTGTTGACTAGTATTTTTAACTTTTGTATCAAGTGCATCTAGCTGTTCTTTTAATGCCGGTAATCCAACACTAAATGTATTATAAGGAAGCATGAATATGGGAACATCACAACTAGTGAGCTTTCCCAATTCGGGTAATTCAATAGCACATGAAGGGTGATCGCAGATTTTCTTAACCAAATCACCATAGCCATTAAAATAATAGAAATACAGAGCGAAAATAGTGGCAGGTTGAACCCAAAGAGGCGCGGAGGGAAGGTTGAATTCATGAGCAACTTCAGTTACCCATGGAAGGAGCATTGCATAGACCACACCTGTTATAAGGAAGCCTTCCTCAGAGTTGGCCTTGATGAGTTCCAAGAGGGCTTTGGAGCCATGACACTTGTTCTCAGACCTGAAGTGTTCATGATTATCACTCAACTTGAATCCATCGTCGTAGCCATCGGAGAAGGAAATGAAGTTTAGGCCAGCTAGGGTTTGAGAAGAAGCTTTTGTCATGCGATTATGGGCAAAGACACTTGAGAGTATGGTGACCTTGACACCCATTCTTGTTATGGTTGAGGAAGAAATTCGTAAAATCTGTAATCCGATCCGGTCTAGTTCAATCTGATAGGTTTGGATTGATTTTTTGAATCTGTGGTTCGGTTCTAGTTTGAAAAATTAAAAATCCATGGTCCATAGATCGGTTTGGGATTGAACCCTACGATTCCGGATTGGAACTGATCCAAACCGTATACAAATAACCTATATTTATATTATACACCATCCCGCATAGTATCTTCTTTTATTGCTTTTGTTTGTTAGTTTTTAGTTTTAATTTGTAATGGTCTAAATACTTATAGTGGAACTAGTTTTCTTATGATTATTTAAATTCTAGAACAATCTGTCGCTATTATGGAAAGACATGTTGCTATTATGGAACTAATATGATGCTATGTTTTTGTTTTTATGAAATTAAAATGTTCTACATTTTTTTTGTTATTTAATTATATGAATCTGTGGTCCTAAATCGATCCAATCCGTGTTTAAATAGATTGATTCAGATTAGTTCCATGATTTAAACGGATTGGATTGGTTCCAATTTTTCAAGAACTGTAGATAACGGATTGGTCATGATTTTACCCCAATCCGGACCATGCTCGCCCATAATTCTTATGAGGTTCTTAGCCAATTGGATTGCTGGATTTAAGGCTCCTTGAGTTGGAAAAGAAACGAGGACTATAGGCTTTTTTGGAAAGTGGGTTAGTAGCCAAAATCATCTTTTCACCTATTTTAGATCACATCATCTCTCACACTTTTTATACGTTTTTTCAAAAAAAAATAAAAAATAAAAAAAGTCAAAAAATTAACTTTTAACCATCTTTCCAAAACAATCCTATGTGAATACGCACCATGATGGGTAATCAATTGAATAAAAAAATGTTCATTTGGATTGAAGAAATTTATGTATAGAGTTCTGTTGAGTGAAGAAGATCGTATATATGGGTTGAGATGGGAAGTTATTGATCAATCTTGGGACACCACTAGGTGGTACCCTAATGGTTCATTTAGGATGTGGGTTGGTTTCTTAACTTTTTGGTTATTTTAGTTTAGGGTTAAAAATCTCGTTTGAGATGGCCTTTTTGACTTTTTATTTTTATTTTTGTGAGAGAAAAAATAAAATGATTATGGTTTAGATGTGTCATTTTGTCTTATTAGTTTTTTAGCATATTTTGTCCTTTTGTTGTTATTTTAGCCAACAGCAATGGTAGGTATCATGAAAAGTCTTTCATGAAAATGATCATGAAAGATTTGTGACCTTTGAATTACACTTAGAATAAAGCACCACACACTAATCAAGATATCTAAGGGTCACAAATTTTTCATGATCATTTTTATAAAAAAAATTTCATGATCCCTAACATTCCTCTTTAACCAAAAAGCCCAAAACTTCTTCATGCCAAACAAGGCTGTGAATGGTAAAGGAGGTGTGGTTCACGATTTTACTTTGAATGATTTGGGAATATGAAGGGATATGGTAAATTGTGAGTAATAAGGAGCAAAATATGTCGAGCCCCAAGAATACCAAATAATTTTTAGTTGTAACTATGGAGTGTTTTAAGAAGTTGGTTAAAAGTTAATTTTTTGATAAAAACGTGAGAAGTGATGTAATTCAAAATGAATTAAAAGTTATTTTTTTTATTTTTAACTCTCCTCCCAAATAGGACATGTGTAATGACGCGTGGGATGACGTTTGTTTGGGTCTTTTTTTATATAAAAAAATTGTATTTGAAATTTGAAAGTGCAATTTGGTTAAGTTGTTATCAACAATAATATGTTTAATTTATTGGTTACTTTTGGGTTACCGTTAGATCGTGTTTTAATAAATTGTTATCGGTGAAAAGAATGAGATTCATGAATTTAGGTTATATAATTAAAAAATATAAAAATATATAATAAATTGTAATTGATAAGAGATAAGTCCTACTGTACAACTAATAATTTTTCAAAACAGAGGCAGTTGAAGAGTATTAATTGATTTTGAAAAGGGCGGTCCCGAGTATAAATGCTAGTGTCTATCAGAGGATGGGTTGTCTTTGAAAAAAATTATTGATTGATTATATTGATTATATTTATTGATTGATTGATTATATTTGAAAAATTATTGATTCAAGAGTGTCATGTAGTCATTTTTCTTACAAACAACAATTCATTATATTTTTTTATGTGTGCCAATTACTTAATATAAATTCATAAGTCCCATCATTTCTATCAATCACAACACTGTTACGGCATTTCAAGACTAACCAATAATTTCTCTATTTTTGGTATGCATAAAATAAGTAATTGATTGATTTATTGATTTATTTAAGTCGCATTACTTCTCTATTTTTTATATGTTTTTCCGTAATAAACAAAAAAAAAATTCAAAAATACGTCATATCCAAAATAAGCCAGTATAGTATACAAGTGTCTTGTTTATTTGACTATTATTAATGAAATTTTTTTGTTATTTTAATGTAAAAATTCAATATATTTTTTAGACTCAAATGATATGATAATTTATTAAAGTGTTTAAGGTAAAAATTATATATATATATATATATATGTATAAATAGTTATTAATCAATCATTTTAAGTACACATTATTAAATTGAAAAAGTATGCTGGTATATATATTTTTCCTAATAAAAGTTAGTATATTTGTTTTAGGTGTCAAACCCAACCCCGTTTGGACAAGCTATTTTAACACACAAGCCAAAAAAAATCATTTTAAATTATCACATTATTTTGTTTATCTTTCTATACAATTTTTTTTTTGAATAAAAAATTAAAAAATCAATTCTAAAACCATACCAACGTGCCCCGCATCCACAACAACCATCAAACATTAATATATGGAATTTTTATTGATAAATTTTATTTAGAAGTGTTTTAATTTAAGAAATTCATGAAAAAAAATTTTAACCCGCTTAGTTTCATGTATTTATAATTTTATTTCATAAAGTCTTTTTTTTTATTTACACTAATCAAAGAATAAAAAAATTTCATGATGCATTTCATGATTTTTTTCATGATTCCTAGTATTATTCTTAATATTGATATTTAGGTCTCGTTTGGGAACATGATTTTTTAGTAACTTTTTAACGTTTTGGCTAAAATGTGATGTAAAAAAAATTAATATGTTTGGGATGATTTTTTGGCTTTTTACAAAAAAATGTGTAAAAAGTAGAGAGAAAAGAAAATCTTTGACTTTTTGGTATAGGTTGTTGGCTTTTTGATTTTTTTAGTAACTTTTTGACTTTTTGGATAAAAGAGACACTTGCCAAACGAGGCCTTAATGTTCATATTTAATATTGGAAGAGGAGAGAAAAGGGAATGGACCAAGGCATAGGCAATTTAATACACAAATTAAATAACATTGATGTCATTATTTTATATTATTAGATAATGCAAATATATTTTGAATTGACAACATATTAAAAATAATGTGAACATTATCTCTCATCTGATGTAAACGTTCACAACATCTTTCTGAAAAATTCTCTATCATCTAATGTAGTGATGTGAATATTCATAACATGTGAACCTTCTTATTTTTAATTAACAACATATTAAAAATAACGTTCATTATATTTTTAATTGACAATACATTCTTATTCACAACATTTAGTGATGTGAACATTCTCTCTCATCTAATATAGTAATATGAACGTTCACATTCATATGTTGTAGTATGAATATTCACATTATGTAATTGACAACGCAATGACAAAAAAATCATTTCAAGTTAAGGCTTGTGGTTGTGTAATTTGATGCAATGCTAATGTGAATCGTAACATCACCTTTATCACAATGTCATCTGATGTGAACATTCACATTCACGTCATTAATAAAGAACCATGTTTTATTTTTTTGTGTAATATATATCAAAATTAAATAGTGACGTGTAGTTAATGCATTTTTTTGGAGGGAAGACATAATGAAAATCAACATTAAATATCAACATTAATGGGGGCAGGAGAGATTTAGAGTGTTTTGGTCTTTTTACCTTAAAGATGACCTAATAAAATAGTTAAAAAGAATATAATAAGCTAGATGGAATAGAACTCTTAAAAAGGCGATTTATCAAAAAAGCTTCCTTAATACATTCAAGGAAACAACCCCAAAAAAAATAAAAATTGAGAAATGTTTTGAACATTTTTTAACTAAACAAAAAGGAGTATATACCAAAAAAATTATCAAATATTCTACACAACATTCATACGGAGGTGGAACTTTCAAATCACACCGAACCTCCACTCATATAATATTGTGTAGAATATTTAGTTAATAAGTCAGTGCAGACGATCAAATATAATTTTTTTCAGAACTCCAAATTTAATTTTACGTTTCAATTTGAAGATTAATTGCTTGAATTTATTTTTCTTTTCCAAAATGTTTCAGTCACAGCTTTATATTAATGTTTGCTTGATAAGTTCGAATTTCTTATTTTTGTTACACACATATAGCCCAATTAGATGATACTCCTGTTTTGTTATATTCAATTTCTCCTTTGGTCCCCACTACAGGATCATATATCCTACTTGTTTTTCCTCTTAATGAGTTGCATATTCTTTATTTTGGTTACTAATTAACTAAACTTTTCTGCTGTCTATCTTGTATGAGTTCCTCAAATTCCAAAATTTAAAAGTCTTGTGCTATCAATACTAAAAAATTATTGATTTAGCTGACTCAAATTTGAACCATGCGACCAACAAACAAAGAAGCAGAACAGTTGAAACTTGGAGAAACCACATCAGCCCCTACAAATTGAGTCACTAATACCAAAACCTATAGAAGTTAATCAAAACGAGGGGAAAAAAAATAATAAATGGGAAAATTGAGGGAAAAAACAGAGACGACTATGCAAATAATTTTATTGAATGCACTATAAAACCTTCCAAATAAAAAGAGAATAGCTAGGGATCATGAAAAATTTATCATGAAAATGATCATGAAAAATTTATAATCATTGGATTACCTTAATTAGTGTGTAGTTCTTTATTCTAAGTGTAATCTAAGAGTCACAAAACTTTTATGATTATTTTCATGATACCTAACATTGCTGAAATAAAAGTGATACAATATAGAAACACATTAATTTTTATTTCCTTACAAGAAGAAGAGAAAATATATATATATATATATATGGAATCACACATGAAAGAAATCTTACACACAAATACAACTGTTAAGATGAAAATGCTAATCTAACTAAAAACCATCTTCAATCTCGTCCACAAATGCCCTAAGATTCTTGTGAGACGATCCACCTTCCTTCACAGCTTCCTTTGCCAAATACTTCCATTTTTCAGCATTCTTCCGTATTTCTTCTCCAATCTCTCCATCTCCCATAACCAATTCAATGCACCTCTTGATCTCATCACCTTCAACTATTCCTTCATCATTCTTCGTTGCCCTTAACCCCGTCTTGAATTCGTCTTCTAAAAGCTTCGCATTTGTTGGTTGGTCTGTAAATTGCGGTAAACACACAACTGGAATGCCCAAAACCAAACTCTCCAATGTAGAATTCCACCCACAATGAGTCACGAAACATCCCACGGAAGGGTGTGAAAGAACCTCCACTTGGGAACACCATGGCACTATCAAACCTTGTTTTTCCAATTTTTCTTTGCAACTTAGTTTATCTTCTTGTTTCTCACCGTCTGCCAAAGCTCTTAACACCCACAAGAATGGCCGATTGCTTTCCAGCAACCCATGTGCAATCTCTTCCATTTCTTTCAATGGCAAATTAAAGAAGCTTCCAAACGAAATGTACACGACTGAAGATTGGGGCTTCGAATCCAACCACTCCACATAATTCCTTGATTTTTGTAATAGGTCGCCCCCAAAAGCATTATCAGATGGATCTTTTCCATCTAAAAATGCTGATGGGACTAGCGGACCTATTGCAATCAAGTTGTGCTTCCCAATAGCCCTTAATGCCTTGGATTCCAATGCATCAATTGTGTTTACTAGTATTTTCGGGTTAACTTCTGCATCGAGTGCATCTAGCTGCTCTTTAAATCCTGGTAACCCAAAACTAAATGTATTAGAAGGAAGCATGAAAGTGGGAAGATCGCGACTAGTGAGCTTTCCCAACCCGGGTAATTCAATAGCACACGAAGGGTCATCGCAAATTTTCTTAATCAAATCACCATAGCCATTAAAATAATGGAAATACAGAGCGAAAATAGTGGCAGGTTGAATCCAAAGAGGCGCCGAGGGAAGGTTGAATTCACGAGCCACTTCGGCAGCCCATGGAAGGAGCATTGGATAGACCACACCTGTTACAGGGAACCCTTCCTCAGACCTGGCCTTTATGAGTTCTGAGAGGGCTTTGGAGCCTCGAAGCTTGTTCTCGGACCTGAAGTGTTCAAGATTATCACCCAGTTTGACTCCATCATCGTAGCCATCGGAGAAGGAAACGAAGGTTAGGCCATCTGGGGTTGAAGAAGAGGCTTTTGCCATGCGATTTTGGGCAGAGACGCTTGAGAGTATGGTGACCTTGACACCCATTCTTTTGAGGTTCTTGGCGAATTGGAATATTGGATTTATGACTCCTTGAAATGGAACAGAAATGAGGACTATGTGAGTATGCACCATGTTGGGAAATCAATGGAATGAGAAAATGAGTCTGTTTGTTTCGATTGATGAAACTTGTGTGTATTTTGTTCTGTTGAGTGAAGTAAATCATATATCTGGATTAGATTGAGACTGTGTATGACGTTTGAGATGACGTTTGTTAAGTGTTTTTTTTTTTTTAATTGTATTAGAAAATTCAGAGTGCAATTCGGTAGAGTTGTTGGATAAACGTCAATATTGCTCTGACTATTTGGATGAATGAACACATTCTGCTATTAAAAAAAGTTGCCTACGCTAAAAAACAGAGGCAACTGCACGTTGTTTGAAGAGTATTCAGTTGATTTTCAAAGGTGCAGTACGGAATATGAGCGTTATAGTGTCATATTTGGATGGACTGCATATGGGGATTACAATGGAATGGACTATTTGTGCTTGGAATGGGATTAAAGTATCTCCACTTAAACTTTTAAATTTTGATATGTCAAATTTTTTTTGTTTCCTAGCTACGTTATGTTTATCTTTGCTTGTAAATAATGGATGTAGACCTTAGGGATCTTCAGTTTTTGATAATTAATATATTTTAAGTTTTATACTCTTTTGTTCTAACTTTGAATATTCTTTATTAATCAATCATTATTGAGTCTTTATTCTCAGTATTCTTTATGAATTGAGTTTAGAGAAGAATCTTACTTCCAGTATTCTTGTTGAATCAATGAATTTTAAAATTGTTACTATTTTGCGTTTCGCGTTGCATCATTATGCCAAATTATTATTCTATTATTTTTTATATTAATAATTTCTAAACTCTTTTATTTTACTAGGTCTCGTTTGGAAACAAATTATCTTAGTAATTTTTTGATGTTTTAGCTAAAAATATGAGATAAAAAATTAGTATGTTTAAAATAATTTTTTGATTTTTTATTAACAAATAAAAAGTGTAAAAAAATTGAGAGAAAAAAATCTTTAACTTTTTTTTTGAGGTATAATTCATTGTCATTTTAATTTTTTTTAGTAATTTTTTAAATTTTAGGCTCGAAGGTTGTGTCAAATTGGCATTTGCTAAACTTCACCGTTTCAAAAATAAAAAATAAAAAAAAGGCATCCCATACAAACTTTGGAGCCAAATCCATGTCATCATTTGAAGCACGGGGTGGAGCACAAATTTGGAGCCAATTATTACCGTTGGTGTGCCCTAGGAATTGCCACTGTTAGATGTTTAGAAATAATTATTTTAGTGAATATCAGAATTATTTGAAAAATTATAAAAAAGAACAACTATTCAAAAGACTATTTTATTTTTTTAAGTTGTTTATTAAATAATGGAAATGCCAACATTTTTAAATGTTGTTTTATTTTTTGTGTATGATTTGTAACATATTTCAAAGTCTGCTAAATATTTTTGTTAATCAGTAAAAAATAAATTTTATTGATGACCCCAAGTGCAATACATAATGCTAAATCAAACACTAATAAAAATTGTAAATGTTGATATTTTAAAGTTTTGTTAAAATAAAATAAAAAATAGTTGGGGACAAATTTGTTCTGTAAATAAAAAATGAACATCAATAAAAAAAAAAAGAAAAAGAGAGAGAGATATTAAATATAGCTAGGTTCAAATTCGTCTTTTACTAATTAATTCAGAGGATAAATTATCTGATCTTTCAAATATTTCACCACTTCCTTTAGAATAGAATAGTTCCATATATGAGGGATTTATAATCAACATTTACTTTTCAAAGAAAATAACGAATTAGTTAAAATATTAAATATAAAGTCTAATCTCACATCACAATCCCTCTAAACAAAAATCTTGAAATTACATATAAATAGTGTTACTCTTACCTATTTACGTGTGGACTTATCTTTGATGTGATAAAGATGCGCCTTTGTCAATTGAATAGATATTTTGTAAACTTTTGTCAATTGAATAGATATTTTGTAAACTTTTGTCAATTGAATAGATATTTTGTAAACTTTTGTCAATTGAATAGATATTTTGTAAACTTTTGTCAATTGAATAGATATTTTGTAAACTTTTGTCAATTGAATAGATATTTTGTAAACTTTTGTCAATTGAATAGATATTTTGTAAACTTTTGTCAATTGAATAGATATTTTGTAAACTTTTGTCAATTGAATAGATATTTTGTAAACTTTTGTCAATTGAATAGATATTTTGTAAACTTTTGTCAATTGAATAGATATTTTGTAAACTTTTGTCAATTGAATAGATATTTTGTAAACTTTTGTCAATTGAATAGATATTTTGTAAACTTTTGTCAATTGAATAGATATTTTGTAAACTTTTGTCAATTGAATAGATATTTTGTAAACTTTTGTCAATTGAATAGATATTTTGTAAACTTTTGTCAATTGAATAGATATTTTGTAAACTTTTGTCAATTGAATAGATATTTTGTAAACTTTTGTCAATTGAATAGATATTTTGTAAACTTTTGTCAATTGAATAGATATTTTGTAAACTTTTGTCAATTGAATAGATATTTTGTAAACTTTTGTCAATTGAATAGATATTTTGTAAACTTTTGTCAATTGAATAGATATTTTGTAAACTTTTGTCAATTGAATAGATATTTTGTAAACTTTTGTCAATTGAATAGATATTTTGTAAACTTTTGTCAATTGAATAGATATTTTGTAAACTTTTGTCAATTGAATAGATATTTTGTAAACTTTTGTCAATTGAATAGATATTTTGTAAACTTTTGTCAATTGAATAGATATTTTGTAAACTTTTGTCAATTGAATAGATATTTTGTAAACTTTTGTCAATTGAATAGATATTTTGTAAACTTTTGTCAATTGAATAGATATTTTGTAAACTTTTGTCAATTGAATAGATATTTTGTAAACTTTTGTCAATTGAATAGATATTTTGTAAACTTTTGTCAATTGAATAGATATTTTGTAAACTTTTGTCAATTGAATAGATATTTTGTAAACTTTTGTCAATTGAATAGATATTTTGTAAACTTTTGTCAATTGAATAGATATTTTGTAAACTTTTGTCAATTGAATAGATATTTTGTAAACTTTTGTCAATTGAATAGATATTTTGTAAACTTTTGTCAATTGAATAGATATTTTGTAAACTTTTGTCAATTGAATAGATATTTTGTAAACTTTTGTCAATTGAATAGATATTTTGTAAACTTTTGTCAATTGAATAGATATTTTGTAAACTTTTGTCAATTGAATAGATATTTTGTAAACTTTTGTCAATTGAATAGATATTTTGTAAACTTTTGTCAATTGAATAGATATTTTGTAAACTTTTGTCAATTGAATAGATATTTTGTAAACTTTTGTCAATTGAATAGATATTTTGTAAACTTTTGTCAATTGAATAGATATTTTGTAAACTTTTGTCAATTGAATAGATATTTTGTAAACTTTTGTCAATTGAATAGATATTTTGTAAACTTTTGTCAATTGAATAGATATTTTGTAAACTTTTGTCAATTGAATAGATATTTTGTAAACTTTTGTCAATTGAATAGATATTTTGTAAACTTTTGTCAATTGAATAGATATTTTGTAAACTTTTGTCAATTGAATAGATATTTTGTAAACTTTTGTCAATTGAATAGATATTTTGTAAACTTTTGTCAATTGAATAGATATTTTGTAAACTTTTGTCAATTGAATAGATATTTTGTAAACTTTTGTCAATTGAATAGATATTTTGTAAACTTTTGTCAATTGAATAGATATTTTGTAAACTTTTGTCAATTGAATAGATATTTTGTAAACTTTTGTCAATTGAATAGATATTTTGTAAACTTTTGTCAATTGAATAGATATTTTGTAAACTTTTGTCAATTGAATAGATATTTTGTAAACTTTTGTCAATTGAATAGATATTTTGTAAACTTTTGTCAATTGAATAGATATTTTGTAAACTTTTGTCAATTGAATAGATATTTTGTAAACTTTTGTCAATTGAATAGATATTTTGTAAACTTTTGTCAATTGAATAGATATTTTGTAAACTTTTGTCAATTGAATAGATATTTTGTAAACTTTTGTCAATTGAATAGATATTTTGTAAACTTTTGTCAATTGAATAGATATTTTGTAAACTTTTGTCAATTGAATAGATATTTTGTAAACTTTTGTCAATTGAATAGATATTTTGTAAACTTTTGTCAATTGAATAGATATTTTGTAAACTTTTGTCAATTGAATAGATATTTTGTAAACTTTTGTCAATTGAATAGATATTTTGTAAACTTTTGTCAATTGAATAGATATTTTGTAAACTTTTGTCAATTGAATAGATATTTTGTAAACTTTTGTCAATTGAATAGATATTTTGTAAACTTTTGTCAATTGAATAGATATTTTGTAAACTTTTGTCAATTGAATAGATATTTTGTAAACTTTTGTCAATTGAATAGATATTTTGTAAACTTTTGTCAATTGAATAGATATTTTGTAAACTTTTGTCAATTGAATAGATATTTTGTAAACTTTTGTCAATTGAATAGATATTTTGTAAACTTTTGTCAATTGAATAGATATTTTGTAAACTTTTGTCAATTGAATAGATATTTTGTAAACTTTTGTCAATTGAATAGATATTTTGTAAACTTTTGTCAATTGAATAGATATTTTGTAAACTTTTGTCAATTGAATAGATATTTTGTAAACTTTTGTCAATTGAATAGATATTTTGTAAACTTTTGTCAATTGAATAGATATTTTGTAAACTTTTGTCAATTGAATAGATATTTTGTAAACTTTTGTCAATTGAATAGATATTTTGTAAACTTTTGTCAATTGAATAGATATTTTGTAAACTTTTGTCAATTGAATAGATATTTTGTAAACTTTTGTCAATTGAATAGATATTTTGTAAACTTTTGTCAATTGAATAGATATTTTGTAAACTTTTGTCAATTGAATAGATATTTTGTAAACTTTTGTCAATTGAATAGATATTTTGTAAACTTTTGTCAATTGAATAGATATTTTGTAAACTTTTGTCAATTGAATAGATATTTTGTAAACTTTTGTCAATTGAATAGATATTTTGTAAACTTTTGTCAATTGAATAGATATTTTGTAAACTTTTGTCAATTGAATAGATATTTTGTAAACTTTTGTCAATTGAATAGATATTTTGTAAACTTTTGTCAATTGAATAGATATTTTGTAAACTTTTGTCAATTGAATAGATATTTTGTAAACTTTTGTCAATTGAATAGATATTTTGTAAACTTTTGTCAATTGAATAGATATTTTGTAAACTTTTGTCAATTGAATAGATATTTTGTAAACTTTTGTCAATTGAATAGATATTTTGTAAACTTTTGTCAATTGAATAGATATTTTGTAAACTTTTGTCAATTGAATAGATATTTTGTAAACTTTTGTCAATTGAATAGATATTTTGTAAACTTTTGTCAATTGAATAGATATTTTGTAAACTTTTGTCAATTGAATAGATATTTTGTAAACTTTTGTCAATTGAATAGATATTTTGTAAACTTTTGTCAATTGAATAGATATTTTGTAAACTTTTGTCAATTGAATAGATATTTTGTAAACTTTTGTCAATTGAATAGATATTTTGTAAACTTTTGTCAATTGAATAGATATTTTGTAAACTTTTGTCAATTGAATAGATATTTTGTAAACTTTTGTCAATTGAATAGATATTTTGTAAACTTTTGTCAATTGAATAGATATTTTGTAAACTTTTGTCAATTGAATAGATATTTTGTAAACTTTTGTCAATTGAATAGATATTTTGTAAACTTTTGTCAATTGAATAGATATTTTGTAAACTTTTGTCAATTGAATAGATATTTTGTAAACTTTTGTCAATTGAATAGATATTTTGTAAACTTTTGTCAATTGAATAGATATTTTGTAAACTTTTGTCAATTGAATAGATATTTTGTAAACTTTTGTCAATTGAATAGATATTTTGTAAACTTTTGTCAATTGAATAGATATTTTGTAAACTTTTGTCAATTGAATAGATATTTTGTAAACTTTTGTCAATTGAATAGATATTTTGTAAACTTTTGTCAATTGAATAGATATTTTGTAAACTTTTGTCAATTGAATAGATATTTTGTAAACTTTTGTCAATTGAATAGATATTTTGTAAACTTTTGTCAATTGAATAGATATTTTGTAAACTTTTGTCAATTGAATAGATATTTTGTAAACTTTTGTCAATTGAATAGATATTTTGTAAACTTTTGTCAATTGAATAGATATTTTGTAAACTTTTGTCAATTGAATAGATATTTTGTAAACTTTTGTCAATTGAATAGATATTTTGTAAACTTTTGTCAATTGAATAGATATTTTGTAAACTTTTGTCAATTGAATAGATATTTTGTAAACTTTTGTCAATTGAATAGATATTTTGTAAACTTTTGTCAATTGAATAGATATTTTGTAAACTTTTGTCAATTGAATAGATATTTTGTAAACTTTTGTCAATTGAATAGATATTTTGTAAACTTTTGTCAATTGAATAGATATTTTGTAAACTTTTGTCAATTGAATAGATATTTTGTAAACTTTTGTCAATTGAATAGATATTTTGTAAACTTTTGTCAATTGAATAGATATTTTGTAAACTTTTGTCAATTGAATAGATATTTTGTAAACTTTTGTCAATTGAATAGATATTTTGTAAACTTTTGTCAATTGAATAGATATTTTGTAAACTTTTGTCAATTGAATAGATATTTTGTAAACTTTTGTCAATTGAATAGATATTTTGTAAACTTTTGTCAATTGAATAGATATTTTGTAAACTTTTGTCAATTGAATAGATATTTTGTAAACTTTTGTCAATTGAATAGATATTTTGTAAACTTTTGTCAATTGAATAGATATTTTGTAAACTTTTGTCAATTGAATAGATATTTTGTAAACTTTTGTCAATTGAATAGATATTTTGTAAACTTTTGTCAATTGAATAGATATTTTGTAAACTTTTGTCAATTGAATAGATATTTTGTAAACTTTTGTCAATTGAATAGATATTTTGTAAACTTTTGTCAATTGAATAGATATTTTGTAAACTTTTGTCAATTGAATAGATATTTTGTAAACTTTTGTCAATTGAATAGATATTTTGTAAACTTTTGTCAATTGAATAGATATTTTGTAAACTTTTGTCAATTGAATAGATATTTTGTAAACTTTTGTCAATTGAATAGATATTTTGTAAACTTTTGTCAATTGAATAGATATTTTGTAAACTTTTGTCAATTGAATAGATATTTTGTAAACTTTTGTCAATTGAATAGATATTTTGTAAACTTTTGTCAATTGAATAGATATTTTGTAAACTTTTGTCAATTGAATAGATATTTTGTAAACTTTTGTCAATTGAATAGATATTTTGTAAACTTTTGTCAATTGAATAGATATTTTGTAAACTTTTGTCAATTGAATAGATATTTTGTAAACTTTTGTCAATTGAATAGATATTTTGTAAACTTTTGTCAATTGAATAGATATTTTGTAAACTTTTGTCAATTGAATAGATATTTTGTAAACTTTTGTCAATTGAATAGATATTTTGTAAACTTTTGTCAATTGAATAGATATTTTGTAAACTTTTGTCAATTGAATAGATATTTTGTAAACTTTTGTCAATTGAATAGATATTTTGTAAACTTTTGTCAATTGAATAGATATTTTGTAAACTTTTGTCAATTGAATAGATATTTTGTAAACTTTTGTCAATTGAATAGATATTTTGTAAACTTTTGTCAATTGAATAGATATTTTGTAAACTTTTGTCAATTGAATAGATATTTTGTAAACTTTTGTCAATTGAATAGATATTTTGTAAACTTTTGTCAATTGAATAGATATTTTGTAAACTTTTGTCAATTGAATAGATATTTTGTAAACTTTTGTCAATTGAATAGATATTTTGTAAACTTTTGTCAATTGAATAGATATTTTGTAAACTTTTGTCAATTGAATAGATATTTTGTAAACTTTTGTCAATTGAATAGATATTTTGTAAACTTTTGTCAATTGAATAGATATTTTGTAAACTTTTGTCAATTGAATAGATATTTTGTAAACTTTTGTCAATTGAATAGATATTTTGTAAACTTTTGTCAATTGAATAGATATTTTGTAAACTTTTGTCAATTGAATAGATATTTTGTAAACTTTTGTCAATTGAATAGATATTTTGTAAACTTTTGTCAATTGAATAGATATTTTGTAAACTTTTGTCAATTGAATAGATATTTTGTAAACTTTTGTCAATTGAATAGATATTTTGTAAACTTTTGTCAATTGAATAGATATTTTGTAAACTTTTGTCAATTGAATAGATATTTTGTAAACTTTTGTCAATTGAATAGATATTTTGTAAACTTTTGTCAATTGAATAGATATTTTGTAAACTTTTGTCAATTGAATAGATATTTTGTAAACTTTTGTCAATTGAATAGATATTTTGTAAACTTTTGTCAATTGAATAGATATTTTGTAAACTTTTGTCAATTGAATAGATATTTTGTAAACTTTTGTCAATTGAATAGATATTTTGTAAACTTTTGTCAATTGAATAGATATTTTGTAAACTTTTGTCAATTGAATAGATATTTTGTAAACTTTTGTCAATTGAATAGATATTTTGTAAACTTTTGTCAATTGAATAGATATTTTGTAAACTTTTGTCAATTGAATAGATATTTTGTAAACTTTTGTCAATTGAATAGATATTTTGTAAACTTTTGTCAATTGAATAGATATTTTGTAAACTTTTGTCAATTGAATAGATATTTTGTAAACTAAGTCGCCTTCTACTCACCCATGTCTGTGTCATAGGGGACCGGTCGGCTGGTCATGTCAAGGCCCATCAACATAGGGAAGTCATACGGGTCATCGTCATGTCCCCAGTAGCTGAAAAGTGGAACGAGTTATCTCTCCACAAGTGCCCCCATGAGGGTCCTACTCGCTGGATAACGTGATATCCTCGTGCAGAAAGGTCCAAATCCTGCCTTGTCCACGATGTGACGTACAAAATCTGGGAGCTCCGTATACCACTCCCTAGCAAGGATTGATCCATAACCCCGTGTGGAACGAGAAGATACCTGCATTCAGAATGAACAGATGTATTCAGTTTCAGGATGAAATGTATGAGCTGCGTGTAAATGAAGTAAATGAACAGTGTGTTCAGAAATGAAGTAAATGAATTGTGTGATCAGAAATGAAGATTCATGAACTGCGTGTTCAAAGTGGAATGTATGAGCTGCGTGCAAACAAAAATGTATGGGCTGTGTGTTCAAAATTGAAACGTATGAACTGTGTGTTCAAAGTGGAATGTATGAGATACGTGTAAACAAAAATGTATGGGCTGTGTGTTTAGAATTGAAAGGTTTGAGCTGCGTGTTCAAAGTGGAATGCATGAGCTGCATGCAAATTAAATCAAATACTGTGCGTCCAGTATGAGCCGTGTGCAAATGAAATGTGTGAGCTGTGTGTTAAAACATAAAGGCGAGTCGTGTGCCCGAAAAATAAGCTGCGTGCCCAAAGAATGAGCTGTGTACCCGAAAAATGAGCGGTATGCCCAAAGAACGAGCTGTGTGCCCGAAAAATGAGCTGTATGCCCAAAGAATGAGCTGTGTGCCCGAAAATGTGCCGTGTGCCTGAGATAAACTATGTGGTCAGAATGAACCGTGTGTTCAGAGTAAGCTGCATGCCAAATGAACAGAATATTGTGTTGTGAGCTGCGTGCCAAATGAACAGAATACTGTGTTGGGAGCTGCGTGCTAAAGGAACAGAGTATTGTTATGTATGAGCTGTGTGCCAAATGGACCAGATGTTATATATGTAAATATGTTCAGAACAAGCAGATATAATACACAGCGAGAACATGAAGTGTGCAAGAAATGCAAAAATACATTGAAGAGAATGTAAAAGGGAAATACGTACCTCTCGCGCCTGGTGAGATAGATGAGACTCTGGCTCCCGTAGCAGTAGGTCCATGGGTGCTCGCCGCTCGAAGTCAGTAAAGGGATAGAAGGTGATAGGAGGTAGAACGTGTTCCTGAGGGTGGTACCTCTCCGGGTCGAAAGGCCGAATCCTCGGAGGCAATGACATGATGTCTGGCTCGTCCTCGGCATGTGGAGAACCTCTGTCGTGATGAAAGTTATCTGCCATCCGAAGAAATCTACAAAAATGAGCAAAAATGAGCCAAAATTGTAAAAAGTCAACAAAAGTCAACTCTCAGGAAAGGAAAAAGTCAACAAAAGTCAACTCCCGAGAAAATGTGCCAAAGTTCGAGACAAACATACCTCAAGTGTTAAAATGGAGAAAGAAGCCCCGAAAACAAATTTTAATCGGTTCAAAACAAAGAGAATCAAAAGTTTTCGTGAAACTTCGCATAGGGCATTGGAAAATGCGTATAAAGTGTAGATTTGAGAGAGAAAAAGGGTCTAGGGAGCAAGAGGAGCTGATTTCAGCCTTGGAGGTGTGAGCAAAAGTGATTTGGATAAGTGAACTTAAAGATCTGGCCTTAAAAGACCAAATTGCCCCGAATTTCATTAAACTGGTCGGCCAACCAGTTTTTCTGGTCAGCTGACCACCTTGGTGAGCAAAAACTGGTCGGCCACTAGCCTAGGTGGTCGGCCGTCCTCCTGGATGGTCTCCAAGGTCCCTTTGTTCTCCCTGTGTATTTTGGTGATGATTAGAGTCCTCGACTCTCGAGAAAGTACAAGAAAAGTGCACTTTTCGGCCCGAAATGTCTCCGCGGGAATTTCAATTCATGTCTTCAATGCGTGGCTTGTTGTTACTCACCAAGAGCAAGGTGTATCCTTTTTGAGTATGTTGCGACCCCTCCGAGAAGTAAATCAGAGGTCGCGTTTGAGGTGCACTCTTTACGGCTTGTACTTCTTTACTCAACATTTTGTTTCAAACATGCTTTTGAAGTTGCACTTGTCCTGCATTGTTATGCACACTACTTGCATTGTTGTGCACGTTTCACTAGCATTGCCATGCACCCATGCTTTGCATGCGTCGTCACACACGTTTCACTTGCATTGCTATGCACTTTTCCATCGCACCATATGTGTCCGCGTTTGATATGGTGTTGAGCATGTGTTGTTAACTATATTGTACCTGTTAAGTTTCTTTCTTTTGCAGGCACGATATTGTATGCACGGTTCATTTGAAGCTGGTGTGACCAGACGAACCGGAAGGTATTGTATTCTCCGTGTGAGACATGGGGAGAATTGTATAATTCTCTTACATCTTTTCTGCATGCGATGTAGTTTGGTCTGTATTCGTTTGCTTAAATTGTTGCATTTATTGTGTATATGTGCTTCATTACAGTTTTCTTTGCATGATCATAGGTTATGTTCGGCCTCGTGCATGTCTTTTGCATTCCCCTGCTTGCGGGAACATCTCTTTGTTTATCTCGCCTGTTTGTCCAAGTCTTCGGCCTTGACAAAAATGGGTCGTCTCTGGGCTTTGACATTCACTCCCATCACTTATGACTTTCGAGTTTTGTCAAAGAGGGGACACTGTAGATACCCCATTTTTGACCGACCTTAAGACTTAGACGTCATCGATTGAGTGCTCGGTGATTGTGCATGTTGTGCTCGTTTCGAAGTTTCAGAGTTCTTGGCTGAGAGCCTCACCTCCGGACCTCGGGACCCTTTGTACTTTGACTCGATCCGCGGACCAAGTCTTGTTTTCACTTCTCGGAGGGAGGGAGAGGTCTTGTAGACCAATCTTCGCGGTCGTAGACCACTTTTCCTGTTTGGAGATCAGTTTTCGATTTTTGAAGCCTTCCGCTGTGCGCCTTATCTCGGGACCGCATAACGTTCTCCGTTTCGCTTGGTCTTTGGACCACACCTCGTTTCCTCTGTCTAGAGGGACACTGTGGTCCGGGAGACCAATTTTGTGGTGGTACGCCACTTTTGATGCTTGGCAGCTGGTTTTCGGGGCTCCCGGCCGCGTGTCTTGCCTCCTGAACCCTCGTCTTGCAGCCGTTTTGGTTTGTCTTGGCTACAAACCATACTTTCCTTGTTTGGGAAGTGGTACAAGGGTGGGAGACCAGCTTTTATCCTTGGAGACCACTTTTCTCCCCGCCAGCCGGTTTTCTGGTCGGGAAACTGGTTTTTTTGGTCTTTGGGCCACATTTTCTAGTTTCCCGCCCCACCATTGGCTTACTTTCAGTGTGGAGACCACCAATTCCCACTACCGACCACGTTTTTGCCTGGGAGATCACTTTGGGTGGTTGGTCGACCACTAAAAGTAGCAGGCCGACCACCTTTTCTATTTTGGCAGACTGAATGGATGCCAGCTGTGCCAGCTGGAGGACACAGACTGTATCCTCCATACACGTGTATGAAGGGATTGCATCCTAGTTTTAGCTTCTTCAAGAAGCTTGAACCCTTTGTTCTTCTATAAGAGAGACTCTCCCTCTCCATTCTAGAGGTTCTGAATTTTGCCTAAGGCACAAGTGTATACCTCCCTCTATATCTCTATATTTGGTGCCTAAAGTGTGTCTTGTTCTTCACCTTTACACTATGACTCTTAACCACACACCCCACCATTGAACTAAGGCTCTTGGAGGACCTTTTTGGAGGTTGAAAAGCTGGTTTTTGGTTCAGAAAATTTGTTGATTTTGCTGAGCTTCAAGGGTAACCTCTTTTCTCCCTTTTAAGCTTTGTTTTGGTCACTCTCTTAGTCATACTTGCATGCTTATTTGAGCTTTGTTTTCAATTAAAAAAAGCTTCATTTTTGAGCACTTAACATGTTTGTTTAAGGCCTCTTGGGTGCTGAGGGTCTCCTACCCTCTTGCATGCCTTGTTTGGCCTTGTTTTGTGCCGTGTCTTAGGGCCTTTGAGCTAATCCTTGCTTGGCCTTTTAGCCAGTGGATTTTCAGTGGTTGGCATGTGGTTTTGAGGTCCTAAATCAGAGAGGGGTGACCCTCCCTCTTTTTGTCTTGTTTACTTGCATTTTGGCCTATCAAAGGAGCATACATTTTCATACTTTCAAGGCATGGTTCAGGCACTTTTTGGTAACTTTTAGGGCCTGCCTAGACTCTGTCCATGGTTGGTTTGGTCACCCTTGGCATGCTTCTCATATCTGTAGTGTATTCCCATTTATGGCTCATCATGGTAGCATGTCAATTTAGCATGTTTTAGCTCCATTTCAGTTTTTTTTTGGTCATCATTCGACATGTCATGGCTCTATTTTTGGCTGGTTTGGTAACCTCTCACATGCTCCATATGCTTGTAGTGTAAATCTTGTATACTAGATTGGTTCGCATGATGTTTTGGCTCTTTATTCTAGCACATTTTGGCTTTGTTCCAACATGATTTTGTTCATATTTTGGGCTTCCTTAGCTCTATTTTGAGGCCTCTTGGTCGAATGATGCTTGCCATGCATGCTTGTTGTGTAATAGCCTTGACTAGTTTTGAGTTTTGAGGTCTCTTGCATGCTTAACTAGAGATATTTGCATGCTTTGGCATCATTGGGAATGTTATTTCAGAGCATGTAGGGCTGCTATACTTCTATATTTTTCCACTCTTTAAGTGCTCTTTTGAGTTATGCTTTTATGCCCTATTTGTGAGCCATTGCATGAGCCCCATTTTTGTGCCTTTCAAAGCCATCATCCCAACTCATTTTGCTACTGTTTTGGCCTGCATAGGGTCTGTTTGGGGTTGGTTTGGTCATTTGAGCATTGCCTTGCATGTCTCTAGTGTAATACGCTTCACTAGCTTTCAATACTTGAGCCTTTCAACATGCATTGCGTGAGTTGTTTGCCTGATTCGAAGTCATTTTGTATGCCATTTTAGTGCTGGAACACATGCCATTGTACTCCATGTTTTATTTTTTCAATGCTCTTGGAGAGTTGTATTTTGTGCCTTAGGCTTGGGCCATTGCATTATACATGTTTGTGTGTGTTTTGGTGCCTTGATTTCATCATCAATGGCCGTTGATTTGGACATGGCTGAGGCCTATTCATTTCGATTTAAGTCCATTGTGCATTGAGTATGTCATGAAGTTTGTAGCATTGAGGATGCCATGCTGTTACACGATTGATCATTGCACTTGTGCATGCCATTTTCATTGCATTATGTATGTTGGTTACCACGTGCATTGTGTATGTTAGTGTCATGAGCGTTGTGTATGCCATATAGTTCATAGCATCGTGTATGCTAGTTTGCATGCTTGCATGATCATCCCTGGCATGCTTGCATGTCCAAGTTGTGTTGCATTTAGTTGCATGATTGAGTTGCATTGTGCATGCCATGTTTGTTGCATTGTGTTTGGAATAGGCGTTAGTTCAGACACGGGAAACGAGGCACATTTCACACTTGAAGTGATGAAACATACCTCGATTCCCAGTCGCCGACACTCTTGACTATGCATGACGGAGTTCTAGGCTTTAGGTGTTTGTATGTGCGTTCATTCCATATTGAGTTGCACAATTCGGCCCCTCGGCCATCATGCATCGAGATGCGTGATTGGTGGCCCGAGGGTCCAGACCTACACTTCCTTGAGCTTATGTAATGATAGGGAGGGTGGTCGCGCATACATGTGTTGTAAATACTTTGCCATGCCCTTTTCTTGCCCTCTGTTGCAGAAAACCAGAAACCAACAGCAAAAACTGGTCAGCCGACCAAATAAAGTGGCTGGCCGACCACTTTTTCTTGTTTTTACCTCAAAAAGTGGTCGGCAGGTGGTCTCCAAGGCCAATATCTAGTCGGCAGCATCCCTACAGATTTCCAAGGTGGAGTTTCATCTCTCTGGAGCTTGGTGCAAGTTTCTGAGATCAATTGCAAACGGAGGCAAATCGAGGCGTCGCGAGGGATTTTAGAACAAAACGACTCGAGCATGCATGCATCCCTTGTCATCCAAAGCAGAGCTGAGGCAGCCTACATCATATAGTTTATATGCTTATTCAATTGCTAACTTAGCTAATTTGTTAATTAGTTAGATTTGTGTAATAATTAGCTGTAGCTTGTTATTCATTCTGTTGTGTAATAACTAGTTTAATTAGATTAGCCTAGATTAGCTAGTTGGTTCTGTATTATTCATTCGGACCCTTCGTCGAGAGGGCACAACTGTTGTAAAGAAGTGTGTGTGTGTGTGTGTATGTGTGATGCACGTCTTCCAACCCCCATAGCTAGGATCATGCATTGATTTCTAACATAGCTTTTGTTTTGGTTCGAAGTACTCGGTAAGTGTTTATGCTTTAGCATCCTTGCATGTGTGTGAGTGACTGCCATGATAGCATGCTTGCCATGAGGCTAACTGCTTATGTGATATAACTGCCTAAATGCCTGTGGGTGAAGGTTGGGGTACTTGAATTGGAACAATTCATTGATTGCGAGTTTTAAGCCCACTTGAGAGTGGCAAATCACCGTGTTTTCTAAGCTCACTTGAGGGTGGCAAAATCCGCATTTTAGCCTACTTGTGAGTAGCAAACCGCTTTTAAAAACAAACATGAGATGTTTTGTTCCAACTTAGGCGATCCAGTCTATACTTGTATGCTGTGCGCATCGCATAGTAATTCTAGGTTAATAACCGGAACAAGAGCACATGTGTTTTCAAAAACAAGATATCATGTTAATAAAGGTCGATCTTTGATCGGGCAAGTGGGGGTGCTCATTGCATGACCTTCCCCTCTCGTACCCAAGTTCCCGAACCGAGGCAACTTTGGTGATGATGGACACGTGGCCTTGGGCACGAGTCAGAGTTTCCTAAATCCCCCCAAAATAAAATATTTAGGTGGCGACTCTGTATCTGGCAAAGCAGTTCATGTTTGGCACTTCTTTCTAAAAATTAGTTTTTCAAAACAATTTGTCGGATTTGGACTCTTTGGTGATTTATCGATCTTGCATTGCACTTTGTGAGATTAGATTCAGAACCGTGACTTGGAGTTCGAACTATAGTAAGCCCAATGAACAAAACGAGATTTTCTCGGGACGTTCGGGCCCGTCCACAGTTTCTGGTGACTCTGCTGGGGAGTTGGAGAACTTGACTCGAACTCATGATATCTTATTTTGATTACACTTATGTGTTTCTTTGCATTGCATTTGCATTGGTGCGCCTAGGACATCGTGTTTGCCATCTGCTATTCCAGAATGGTTTTCCGGAGGCTCGCTTTGAGAAACGTGCCATAAGGCTGATCGGTTATGGGCTTTGCCACGATGGGAACACAAACCCCGATTTTTATCGGGGCACCCCTTTTGACCTTTCGACCTAGTGCATGTTTGGAATCTGTAGTGACCATTCCAAACTAGGACAGGTTGCTTACCCGATTATAGGTTGTTTGAAACTGCTGTGTGTGTAGTGAAACCTTAGCTCCTGACAAAATAGGACAGGGAAACCCTATCCCAACATAGGGGTGTTTTGGCTCTCATTTGCTTGCTATGTGCTTTTAGAGTGTGCCTCTATATGAACGCATGTATCAGTTTGCAAGTCTGAGTATCAGGCCTACGGCCATCAGTGTTTTGAGAATCAGTTATATCTGTGGGTATCAGATTCAAATTTGGGGCAGTGATTTGGGAACAGTAATCAGTGGTTGAGAACGGTTCATTCAGCATATGTTTGCCAACTGTGTGTTGTCTTTATTTAAGTTGTTATGCTGTCCATTTTTCTGTTCATTAGTTCCTTATTATGCTTTATTTATCTTTTTGCTAGGTAGTTTAGCACAATTGCTTACGACCAAGCAGATATTCCCCAAGCACTCGGGACTAGAGGTCGTAGACTCCATCGATCTGAGGATCTAAGAGACGGACAACCAGTGTTCTATTCTTTACCCTCGGCTGCTAGACGGAGGTCAGTAAGGCGCAGTGTATCGATACCACGGTTGCCAGATCAGTGATCCTTGAGTAGTCAGGTTGAGATTTCCGAGTCTACTGCAGAGACAGATATACCGGTGGTTCAGTTAGATCATGGCAGTATGGCAGGAATGGAAGAAATGATGCGTCAACTCCAGGAGAGCATGAAAACCATACAGCAGGACGCTGCTCGTCAAGCAGAATTTGCCAAACAGCAGGATGAGATCATGGCCCAATAGGCAGAGCTAATTACCAGGCTACAACCGCAAACCGGAGCATCTGCTTCACACCAAGCTCCTCCCTGTAGGCGTCCCCGAACTCCCCGGGAGGAACGAGCTCCCGTTCTGTTCATATTGGGGTCACTACAGCTCAGGACTCTCAAATTTGTCACGGTTCTAAGTCTGAACCAAAGAGTCCAAATCCGGCAAATCGTTTTGAGAAAACTGAGTTTTGAAAGAAGTGCCAAACATGGACTGCTTTGCCAGATACAGAGTCGCCACCTAAATGTTTTATTTTGGGAAAATTTAGGAAACCCTGACTCGTTTGCCTAAGGCCACGTGTCCGTCATCACCAAAGTTGCCTCGGCTCGGGAACTTGGGGTACATTGGGGAAGGTCACTTCGTGAGCACCCCCGCTCGCCCGATCAAAGATCGGCCTCTATAACCATGATATCTATTTTTTGAAAACTTGTGCGTCCTTATTCCGGTTATTAGCCTAGGTTACTATGTGATGCACACAGCATATAAGTATAGACTGGGTCGCCCGAATTGGAACAAAACATTGTTTGTTTGAAAATGGTTTGATGTGCTACCCGCAGATAGGCTAAGACGTGGATTTGCCACCCTCGGGTGGGCTTAGAAAACATGATTTTGCCACTATCTAGTGGGCTAAACACACATTTGATGAATTATTCCAATTCAAATAACCCAACCTTCACCCACAGGCACTCAGGCAGTTATATCACATAAGCAATTGGCCTCATGGTAAGCATGCTATTCATGGCAGTCACTCACACGCATGCAAGGATGCTAAAGCATAGAACTTACCGAGTACTCCAAGCCAAAATAGAAACTACATTAGAAATCATGCATGATCCTAAGTATACAAAAATGCCTAATGCAACACATGCAAAATGCAACTATAGCAGGCTCGGCTATTTCTAAGATGGCATATGAAATGCTACACTATCATGTATTCAATTTGGAATTGAAAGTACAATGCAGTTAATATGATGCGCCGAGCCCGGTGCATGCAAAACAGATGAATGATGCAAAACATGCTGTCGTACTGTATGCTAATTGAAATATGCCCTAATCTAACGATCATAAGCTGGTAAATAAAAGGGAGAAAGACGTGGGGTTGGAAGACATACAACACACACACGCACACTTATTACAACATTGCCTCGCGCAGAGGGTCCGAATAAATATACAGTCCCAAATGAAAGAATATTACAGTCCAAATATTACAGTCCGAATAATATACAAATTCCTAATTAATTTAAACAAAATAACTAAGAAAGCTGTAAAACTGGCGTGCAAGCCAGGGACTGCCTTACTTCTGATGTGTGATGCATGTCCGGGCTGCCTTGCGCGGAAATCCACTGGGATGCCTCAATTAGCCTCTGTTTTGTGATTTTTCTTGGAAAGCGCGCCAAACTCTGAAAGTTTGCTATTCTTTGTTTTGCTGCAACAGAGAGCAGGAAAGGGGCATAGCAATGTATTTGCACAGATATATGCATGTCTCGATCCTCGTGCCACCAATTACGCATACCGAGGCATGATGACCGAGGAGTCGAAATGCACAACTCACTATAAAATGAATGCATGTGAAACTACAGCTAAAACCTAACTCTATCATGGATAATCCGGAGTGTCGGTGACTGGGAATTGAGACACGTTCCGTCACTCGGAGTACGAAACGCACCTCGTTTCCCGTGCCCGGGCTAACTCCTATCTCGAACATGATGCAATATGCATGATATGCATGAATGCAATTAAGATACAGCCTAGCATGCACAATGCTGTGAAAATGAGATGTCTCGAAATGCGTGCACGCGGGCACACAAATCGAGAAAATGACAGAATGCGATCCAAGATACAACCTAGTATGCACTATGCTGTAAAAAAAGAGATGCCTCGAAATGCGTGCACACAGGCACGCAAACCGAGAAAATGACAGAATGCGATCTAAGATACAACCTAGTATGCACTATGCTGTAAAAAAAGAGATGCCTTGAAATGCGTGCACACGGGCACGCAAACCGAGAAAATGACAGAATGCGATCTAAGATACAACCTAGTATGCACTATGCTGTAAAAAAAAAAAAAGATGCCTCGAAATGCGTGCACACGGGCACGCAAACTGAGAAAATGACATACGCAATGTAAATGACATGAAAACATAATATGGGCTTATACCAACATGAGAAAGCCTCAGATACACTCACATAGGATGCCGATGGGTGAAAATGAAGTGCCTCGAAATGCGTGCACACAGGCACGCAAACCGAGGCAATGGCATACGCAATGCAAATGACATGGAAACATAATATGGGCTTATACCAACATGAGAGAGCCTCAGCCACACTCACATAGGATGCTGATGGGTGAAAATGAAGTGCCTCGAAATGCGTGCACACGGGCACGCAAACCGAGGCAATGGCATACGCAATGCAAATGGCATGGAAAATGAAAGCAATCATTCCAATGGAATTTCAGCACTAAAATATGGGGGAAAACAGTCCCGAAATGAGGCGAAATGACACCAAATGCATGGAATAGTCCCGAAATGCGAATTTAGGCACCCGAAATGGCCTATAGCTATACTAAACATGCGAAATTGGTACATGACATGTAAAGAAATAAGCAAGGCAGCCCCAAAATAAGTATTTTTACAATACAAAACAAGGCCAAACAGCAAACCGAAGCAGGGCAAAACTAGCATGCAAGAAATGGCCCTAAACATGAGATTAAGAAGCAACTCATAGCTGCTGGCCCCAAACAGGTTAGGGTCCTTCAAAAATGTTGAAGAGGGACCCAAAAATAGGACTATTTACAGTTTATGGCAGCCCCAAAAACAATATACAAATATGCTAGAAATGCAATGCAAAAATAAGGCTCAAAAGTGGCTATAACATGAGGTATACAAAAAATTCACCAAACAAGAAAAGACCCCTAATAAAATATGTCCAGAAGGTCAAAATAAGGCTGTTTTTAGTTCAGACCAAGGTCCAAAAACAGCAACATCAGGGGCTACCAAGGCATGCAAAAATGGGACCAAAAAGAGGATATAAAGGGAAGTGCAACATGGAAGTCTCAAACAGTGTTGAGTCCTTCTTCAATGTTGAAGAGGGGCTCAAAATAAGCCTACTTACAGTTTATAACATGCTCCAAAATAAATCAAACACAAGTGTAGACACCCCATTTTTGACCGACCTTAAGACTCAGGCGTTACAAAGAGGATATTGAAGCAAGTGCAAGATGGGGGGCTCAAACAGGGTTTAGCCCTTCATGAGACATGAAAATGAGCTCAAAAAAAGGGTACTTTCAGTTTTGGTCGGAGCTCAAAGGTACAAGAAAAAGAGGCTAAGAAATGTTGCAAGAAACGAACTAAAAAAGAGAGAAATGGACTCACCCTTGGAGATCAACACTTTTGTTGCTTCTTGGACCAATTTTGATGACTCTAAGCTGCTGGAATTCCTCCCCTTGCTGCTGAAATGGAGTGGTGGTGGTAGAGCTTGGTGGTGATGAAGAAAACAAGGTGTAGGACTTAGGGATTTTTAGGAAAATGAGAGAGATGGAGGGAGATGTGTATTGAGGCTTGAAGACAATTTTTCTAACCTCTAAACCTAATGCCACCAGCTGGTTATATGGACAAAAAAGGGGGAGTAAAGGAGGGGCAAAGGTGGGGGAAAAATAGGCAAGTTTTCCCCCACAAAATATCCCCCAGATTCGGATATTTTCTGGGGGAAATAGCTACACAGCTGTAAAGTGGATTTGGTGAGGAACATGGCCGGCCACCTTTTGGGCTTGCAGGTGGCCGGCCGGCCACCCCCCCTAGCCGGCCAGCTAGGGGTCAAAAGGGTCAACTTCAATTAGTGGCTGGCCACCACAAAAAGGTGGCCTCCCAGGTCTCCCCTTCACAACCCTGTGGTTCGAATTTGGAAATTCTAAAACAGGAGAGAGAACAAGCCAATTTTAGGAGGGGTTCAAAAGGGTCAAACGGAAATAGTGGCCGGCCATATGATATTAGGATCCTCCCATGTGTGTACAACACAAATATGTGGTTCAAAGTTCAAGAAAAGGGGCCCAGGTTGTTCAACATTAGCCCGGAAGGAGGGGTTCAAAAGGGTCAAGAAACATTAGTGGCCGGCCATGAACTTTTAGGGTCCTCCCATGTGTGTACATCACAAATATGTGGTTTGGGTTTGAAGAAAATGGCTCCAAGGTGTTCAACATTGGCTCGGAAGCGCGAAAAACGGGCGTCGGAGGGCGAAAATGGAATATAACTGGTTGCTGAGATAATTGCTGGCCTCCCACCCTCCAGTGACCTTCCTGGTGATAAAACAGAGCCACCTGCCAAAGATGAACAAAAATCGATGCAAAACGAATGCTCGGGGGCCAAAACACACAGTTTGGGGTCCCGAAAATGTGCTGTTAAGCACCGAAAGTGGTGTTCGGCCACGAAGTGGGTTTCTCTTACCCCAGTGTCCCTCAAAAGGGAGAAAATAAGATGTATGCCGAAATTCAGAGCGAACGAAGATGGTTAGGCGGTCCCGAACCGAGGCACACGGCCAACGGTCCCGAAAAACCGGAAACCGGACTCCGAAATGGGCAAAATGGCCTACGGTCACCAAATGTAGCCCACGGCCACTGGGAGATGGTCTACGGGACCTCTCCTTCCCCTTAGGAAAGGAAACTGAGAAAACCGAGCCTGGTTCGCAAACCGAGGCAAAGCACAAAAGAGGGTTCGGAAGTCCGGAGGCAAGGCTCACGGCCGTGACTCTGAAACTTCTGAACGAGCACGATATGCAACGTCACTGAGCGCTCAATCGGTGATGTCTGAGTCTTAAGGTCGGTCAAAAATGGGGTGTCTACACTTCGCCACCAAGGGTTCCAATACCCAGGGAGACACCAAATGCCCAGGAAGATACGGACATTCCGACAGGGCCAGCTTCGCCCCCAATCCTGCCCCAGCTATCAAAACACCTAACAACCTACCGGATTCTCCCTTTGAGTTCGAGGTGGTCCCTGCAACGTTGAAAGTAAGCAAGCTTGAAAAGATGTTCAAGAAATCTCAGGGTGTGAAGTCCATTCCAGATATTGAGGACGGGTACACCGACTCGACCATGACGCTGCCAGACTGGTTTAAGATGCCACATATTGACCGCTTTGACGGATCTGGAGATCCCATGGTGCATTTGTGGCTATTTTCGGACATACTAAGGCCGATGGGCCTCACCAGATTACAGAAGCTTTCTTTGTTCGGCCGGACCCTGTCGGGTGTAGCAGCTATTTGGTATGCAAAATTGGAAGATTCCGTCAAGAGGAACTGGGAGGAGATGGCCGAGGCCTTCGTAGCTCAATACTCCTACAATACACAGATCGAGATCACAACTCGTGATCTTGAGACGACAAGACAGGAGTCGAATGAGAGTTTTTCTGACTTCGTAACCCGCTGGAGTGCCAAGGCCTCGATGATGACCATTAGGCCGACTCACAAAGATCAAATACGGATGGTTGTGCGCAATCTCCAGCCCAAGCTCATACAGAGGATGATCGTCTTCCCTCACCCCACTTTTGCAGATCTGCGTGAGATTGGGGTGGAGATTAATCGCAACATGAATGCAGGCGCGAGCAGTGCTGCAACTGCCAGAGCCTCAGAAGTAAGCATGGTCACCACCGCTCCCCCAAGAACCCTTACAACTACACCATTCACTGGTGTGTCCGGAAGCAACTCACAAACAACCAAGTACCTACCTCGAGGCCAAAGAACCTTCACACCACTATACATGCCCCTGTCCAAAGCTCTAGGGGTTTTGATCAAGAAAGGGCACTTGAAGCCCCTGGAGCCGTGGCCATTGCCAGAAACCCTTTCCCCCTCCCATAACCAAGCTAAATACTACACCTTTCACCAACAGCATGGTCACGACACTGACCATCGCTTTAGATTGCGTCATGAGATTCAAGATCTCGTTGATGACAGGGTGATTGTGCCTTTGGAGAAACCCAATGTCACAACCAACCCTCTCCCACCACATAACCAAGCTCCACCTTCCAAACGCATAAACTCAATCCAAACTGGGGTTGTGTCATACGACCCTAGCATATATATCATCCCTTCTCACCTACCCAAGCCAGAGGTGTTCATTCCTGACAGCACTGACTTGTGCATGTTGGACATCTCCCGAACCCAACCTGAACCAATGGTGGTGATTATCGAAGATAGGACATGGATCATTTCAGAGGAAAGTGGGACTGTGGATTCACGGTCTAAGAAGTTTGGGAACTTTGCTGAGAAGGCATACAATCCGAGTGGCTACATTACGTCAGCGGGCCAGGTTAGGCCAAATGTGGAATTGCCAGTGGGGGTAGAAATTTGTGTAGTACGGGAGGATGGATTTGATCAGAGGCTAGATGACTTAGCGGATCTGGAAGAGGACATTGCTAACCTTTAGTTTTTCAACGAACAAGATCCAGGAGACATGACAGTCAACTGGTTTGATTTTGATAGGTCAGCAGAGGCTACAGGGTGGCATGATGACCAACCAGATGTTGTTGAAGAATCTCAGCCAGAACAGGGCCCGTGAGGGACAAGGACATCAGCTGTGGCCGGAAGGGCCGGAAATCAGAATGCATCGCCGGAGAGCGCCGGTGCCAAGAATTTTGGCTCGGGATCTGGGTATGTTGAATACAAGAGATGTTGAATAGCAGGTTGCGCTGAAGCAGTTTGAACGGGAAGGGATCGAAGATTCTGAGAGAGCCAGAAAGGCCAAAGCCCCGGAGGGGACTGAACGTTCTGTGTGCACAAGGACAAAGCGTGCTACAAGCACATGGACTGAAGGTGCTGTGGGTACAAGGATAGTTGTAACGGAGCCAAACAGGTGTCTATCGGCTGCCGATGGCATGTGGTGGGAAGACGATGACCTATGTCTTGCCCACACCAATGAGGATTGGGGGAATAACCAACCGGATGATACCTGGTATATTGGCGAAGTTGACCACATGACTAGGAGCCGGCGGTATTTCAAACCCCCACACCTAGATCAACCAGAGGCATCCGGAAAGGACAAGGAGGCGGAGAAGCAGAAAGATAAGCTACTCGAAGAAGAAGCTGTGCTGAAACAGTTGAAAAAGATACAGGCATACATCTCCATCTGGGTGCTGCTTATGGCTTCACGAGTTCATAGACAAGCTGTCCTATCGGCAATGGATAAGGCCAAACTCTCAATAGACACTACGCCTGAGCAACTGGTAGGATTGGTTTTTTCGGGAGGGGCTTCCCTAATGTTGACCTTTTCCGACAAGGAACTGCCGCCTGAGGGTGCAAATCATAACAAACCTCTCTATATCTTTATGGAATGTAGAGACAAGTGGGTACCGGTAGTTCTTGTCGACACGGGATCCGCTATTCAAGGATAGCATATGCAATAGGGTTGAAGCCCGTGGACTTTGTGCCAACTGCCCAGGTGATAAGGGCTTATGACAATACTAGCAGAGAAGTGATGGGGACTGTGCAGATTCAGACCAAGGTTGGTCCAGGACATCACGAGATTGACTTTCATGTCTTGGACGTTCCCGCGACCTTTAATTTACTCCTAGGACGGCCGTGGCTGCACCAGGTGAGAGCGGTCTCTTCCACCCTACATCAGATATTGAAATATCCCCACAGGAAGGGGGTTGCTATAGTTTTTGGGAATTCGTCAATCCATCCACTGCCAGAAGTGTCTACACCGGTTTTGAAAATCGAGGATGGCACGGAGGATGTGTTCCTATCAGGTTTTACCCTAGCCGAGGCCCAGGTCGTACAGAACATCTTAGCTGTTGATGAAGGGTTGTATGTCAGCGCTCAGTTAGTATACCTCATGAACAAACTCCAGCACATCCCTGGGATGGGACTAGGCAGAAGTGGCCGGAAGGGCATTGTAGTATCGGCTGAAGTGCCGCACAACCCACATACCTTTGGTTTGGGTTATCTGCCCACCAAAGAGGATTAGGTGAGGAAAGGCAAGGAGATGGCTGGGAGAGCCAGAGCAAAGCAGGCGGGAAAACTTTATGAGTTGATGCACCGACCTATTCAGGGTACCCTGAACGGACGCTTTGACCGGGAGAGGGAGGATTTTCCATTCTGCAGCTTCCTAGAGCCATGGTTGAACATAGAGAAGCGTCGCTTGCTAGGGTTTGAGATCTTCTTTGACCTGCAGTTGTCCGGGGATGATGTTGCCAAGGAGCAGACAGACCCATCAGTTGAAGTTGAGCAGTGTGAGAAAGTGGATTCTGAGAACACCGAGATTGAAATGGGGGTAGCAATGGCTTGTCTACTTTCAGATCCTCCGATCGTACAGAAGTGCTTGGGGGATAACTTCTCAGTGTCCATGATCGGGAACGAAACGGCTGTGAACCCATCTGCAAACATTTTGGATGCATCCATTGCACCTTCCCTTGTCTGGCAGTACGAGAAAGGATTTTTATCGAGCAGCACCAGGTCAGGTAGTGAGCCAAAATCTAATTCCACCGAGTCTGTAGGGTTGGAATCAGGTTTCAGTTCGTCTGAGTCTGAGTCCGGTATTCCTGGGGGTGACAACCCAGATGCCACAGTCCTGTCTAGGTCGTCTTTTCCTTTTTCCTTTGAGTCTGTTGTAACAGAGGAATCAGGCAACTTGGAAGTGATTAATGAGAATGAAGTGGCTGCGACTTTTGAGTATTTTTCTGTGCCTTTGATTTATTGTATTAATCAGGACTTTCAAAATTTTGATGAAAACGACGAGGAAGAAATTCCTCCGATTTTACAATGATTAATAGATCAAGAGCAGGAGAGATTTGTTAAACCCTTGGTTGATGAAATCACTACAGCTAATGTTGGTACTGAGAAGGACCCGCGGTTGGTCCAGATAGGATCCACATTGTCTTCGGAGGAGCGCGAGCCCTTAGTCGCTTTATTAAAAGATTTCAAAGATGTTTTCGTGTGGTCCTACGAAGACATGCCTGGACTTCGTTCTTACGTCAGACCGAACTAGCTGCGCAGTCTTAGGACCGGACTATCTTCGGAATATCCATACGACCGGAGTGACTTATATGGCCATTTTACTCGGCCCTTCGTACTGCGGCCCATAACAGCCCATTTACCTAGCTCGACCCAATTTTCATATAAATTACTCTCTCAAAACCTGTGAAATTAATTGCACAATTGTATAATTTTGTTTAATAGTTCATCTCATATTATAAATCCATTGAACCCACTATAGCATATTATTTGTATACTATTGGTATAAGAATATATTAATATCAATATGTAATATATTTTTATATATCAAGAGGTGTTGAGTCTCGTTTCCTGTGCCATGAATATCTTCCATGATGAAAAATATAAAATTAATCATTAATATATTTTCATTTATGTAGAAAATGTAGAATAGTTTTTCTTTTTAAAAAATGGAATGATATTGTAACTTAATATTTCGATCGATATAGGAATTTCATAATTGTTTTCATGATAGTTATAGATTCATACTTATAAGTGTTTGCAGAGTCATTTTCATGAAACTGTCAAGTTACATAATTTATTATGTCATTTGTGAGTAATCAACATATGACAAAAATTGATCAAAACTTTTTTTTTTTTGATATACTTACTTTTTGCATTATTGGCTTGTTGCGATAATATTTGGGCATCATTTTGACCAAAATGTGCGCATGGGGTACATTATTTTTCTTGAACTTCATAACAGATAGGAAAATTCTTACTTTAGCTCGTTAACTTTGCATGGCGAGCATGGTGCAATAGATCTTTTGCAGCTTTTGTTTCGCCATCTTCTTGTTTTTCTTCTTACTCACAATTATAACTCACTGTAATAAAAATATTTTGATGAGTAAAAATTTGAGGTGATACCGTATTGTCATGAATTTTAAAATATATTTTTTTCTCAATAATGTGATTTTTCTGTGTGGGGAAAAAAGTACAATTATTGTCGTGATGGAGGTGTTTTGCAAAGTCTTGGTTTGTTATTGAAAGTGTTTATTGTGGATACTTGTTTGTATGACATGTATGCATTTATGTGTAGCTCGACTTTTTGTGCCCCCTTTCGGAAGACGAATAAGCCCTATAGTATCGGACTCCCGCTGTTCTGAATTTGATCTCACAAGTGCATTGTGAAATAGATAAACACCAAAGAGTCCAAATCCAACAAATCTTTTGAAAAATCGATTTTTGAATCAAATTGCCAAAAAATGGACTGCTTTGCCAGATATAGAGTCACTACTTAAATATTTTTTGACAAATTTAGGAAACCCATGACTCGTGCCAAAGGCCACGTGTCCGTCATCACCAAGATTGTCTCCACTGGGGAACTTAGGTACGAGAGGGGAAGATCATGAATTGAGCACCCCCGCTTGCCCGATCAAAGACCGGCCTCTACTAATCATGATTTAAATCTTATTTACATCATATGCTCTTGTTCCGATTATTAGGCTAGCATTAATATGTGGTGTGCACACAGACAAGGACTAAATTGCAAAAATTGAAACACTTGATTTCATGTTTGTTTTGAAATTTGTTTCGAAATATGTACCACGTGAAAAAGTGATCGCATATGAACATTACCCAAATTATTCCAATTCAAGCAATTAGCCTTCATTCATAGGTATTCAAACAGTTTATCATTTAAGCATTTAGCCTTATGGTGATCATGCTAAATATGGCAATACCAACATACAAATGCGATATGCTAAAGCGGGTAAAGGCTCACCTAGTACTCCAAGCCAAAGAAAGATGACAAAGTTAGAATAATGCATGATCCTAACTATGTGATATGACTAATGCAACGCATGAAAAAATGCAACCATTAGGCTCGGTTACTAATATGGCATATGAATCAATGCGGTTTAAGTTCGTAATCAAAGAAGTATTAACTAATAATGCAAGTTAGAATGATGAACCGAGCTTCGATGCACGCAATACAAGTGAATGCAAACATGAGTTATGCTAAACAAAATATGATGCCCTAATCTAACCATCATAAGCAGTTAAATAAAAGGGAGAAAGACGTGGGGTTGGAAGACATACACATTATTACAACGTTGCGCCCTCACATAGGAGGGTCCGAATGAACTAACTAGCTAATTAATTAAAGCTAAGCTAATTAATTAACTATTACAAACCCAAATGAATAATTTAGCTAAACTACATAACTAACTATTACAAATCAAATTAATTAACTATTCTAGCTAACTAATTATTACAAGACAAAATTAAATAACTAGCTAACTAAGAAATTAATTACAACACTTTAAAAAATTAACTAGCTATAACTAATTAAGTACAACACGAAGTAACTAAATTAACTACCCTAATTACTCCTCCTCGGCAAACGAAAATGCTCATGCATGCGTGGACTTTCCACCCGAAAGAGCCACTGTTTCTGCTGCCAAATGCCTCTATTGCACAGTAGAACACTTGCACTGTTTTCCACCTCCAGACCAACTCTGTTCTGCTTCAAAAGTGCACTGCCAGATTTTGCACAGGTGGCCGATAGATGGCCAGCAGATGGCCTGTCGGCCACTAATGATTCAATTGTCCAGTTGCAACAGAGAGCAAATAGAGCAGGGACAGGGTATTCTCAAGGATTTGTTTGCACAACTCACCCCTGCTTATCATTTGAACAACTCAGAGGAGTAGCAAGTTTAATTCACAAACCACCAATGGATGTAATTTCATTGCATGATGGCTTATGAACCAAGTTTGCAAGTTTAATAAATACAACAAAACAAGACTCTCAAAACCATCTCCCTATCATGAAAGATCAAGGGAAGTAGTTGACAATGAACCTTGAACCGTTTTTATCACTAATGACTATAAAACAACCCAAGACTCAAGGGTTTAATTAACGTCCGATTGAACTCAAACCAAATTATTTTCATGCACCTTTTTATTCACCAATTTTGTTATTCCATTTTAGTTACCTCTTAATCCTTTAGTCAATTAAGTCCACAAGTGAATTTTAAGTCCTCTAATGGAAAGAGGTCTCAAACCTAGTGTTTCTTTGGGCATGAAAGAGACATCATACCGTTGGTAATAAACTCTCAAAAGGATTAAACCATTAATCATGACACGTTAATCTCATGCTTAGATAAACAAATAGTTTAAAACCACTTTCAAAGAAAATTAAAAGCCAAGAAAGGAAGAAGGTTGCAGAGGTGATTAAAGGTGAGAACAAGTAAGAAAATCACTAAATAAATGCAACAACTCAAATAAGGTGGTGTCTAAGATCTAAAACAACAAACTTATGAGGTCAATTACATTACAAGCATGGAATTTAAGGGTTAAATGTAATGAACACTTAAAAACAGTCCTAAAATAGTGCCAAATAAGTCCTAAAACATGCTGGAATTAAGACAAAAATAGCTAGAATAATAAGCTAAAACATAGAATATGCTAGGCTAGTAAGCAAAACACAAGGAGGAGAGGCTAACCTCTCCAATTTTGGACTTCAAACCATGATTTTAGCCACTGAAATAACTTTGAAAATTAGTGTTTAAAAGCTCAAAAAAAGATAGTGTAACGGTGGGAAACACAAGGGTAAAGGCCTTGAAAACAAGGTATGAAGAAGGGTGAACCACCCCTCAACCTTTATTGGCCTTAAAACCCAAGTTTCAGTGCAAAAATATAGAGTTTTTATAGCCCAAAAGCAGTGGAAAAATAGTAGGAAAAAGAGTAAATAAAGCAAGTAGAGAAGCAGAGCTTTATACCTCTTGAAGAGGAGAACCAATTCTAGGCAACAAATCAAGGCAAACACACCCTCAAGAGCTCAAACAAGGCTCAAAGGTACCTCGGCTCAAAGATGGAGAGGTTTGGTTAAGAGTGTATAGGCAAAATCTTGTAAGAGGTTAAGAAATTGCAAGAGAGAGAGAGAGAGAGAGAGAGAGAGAGAGAGAGAATTGTAGAAAGAGAGAGAGAGAGAATTTTTGCTCTAAAAATTCCAACCTAAAAAATGGAAGGGGAGGCCTCCTATATATAGAAAACCAAGGAACTCCCTTAGAAATATCAAGACATACATGTGTAAGAAGGTGCATACATCTGTGCAAACAACTGGCACAACTGGCAGAAAAATATCTGCAAAACACATTGGTGGCCGACAGGCCACATTAGTGGTCGACAACCAGAAGCAATGGCCGACAGCCAATAGAAGGGGCTAGCAGGCCAGAAAAGGTTGCAGGCTTGAAAAATCTCTGGTTTTGGCCAAAAACAAGGCAACAGGGGTGCAAGGTTTGAAGGCTCAAAGTTGTGGCATTCCGCTGAGGACTTTGGGCATTTATCAAGCATATACACTTATCATTGGGTACGCAAGTAGTGACGTCCAAGTCGTAAAGGCGGTCAAAAATGGAGTGTCTATAGTCGTCCCCCTTGGGCAGAACTCGGAATGTCAAAGGCCGTAGACGACTCATTTTGATAAGGTCGTAAGACTTGGACAAACAATCAAGACATAAATAAATGGTTGCGCCCGTAGATTGCCTACGTATCCCTTTCCAAGTAATCAAACCAGTGTAGTTCTGGGGCAAGATGCAAATGATATGTATGAAGAAAACTTTGAAAGCAGAACTCACACTCTTCGTGAAGCCAGCTATTTTGAAAACTCATGATCATGCACGATGATGCAATAAGAAATAACAAGATAACAACACATGAATGAGCAACGTCAAGCTTAAAACCAACATAGGTTTCATGCACAAAGATCTAAAACATACTAACGATGCCAAAACGCGAGACGAGGAAAGAAAACACCGCTTAGGGTTGCGTTTCACACGTCTTTGTAGACACCTCATTTTTGACCGACCTTAAGACTCAGATGTCATCGTTTGTGTGCGCGATGATTATGCATGTTTGCGCTCATTTTGAGTGCTCGAAGTTCTCAGTTGAGTGCCTTGTCTTTGAGCCTCTTAACACTCTGTGTTTTGGCCTTATTTTTGGGCCAAACCTTGATGTCTCTTGCTTGGAGGGGAGAAGGGCCTTGCCGGCCACTTTTCCTTCTTGCCAACCACTTGCAGTGGTCGGTCGGCTAGGGGAGGTGGCCGGTCGGCCACCTGAAGTGGCCGACAGCCAATTTTCTCATTTTTCAGATATTTTCAGATCTTTTGAGCTAGCTGCTGAGCACTGAGGCTCATCCTCCATACACGTGTATGGAGGGATAAAGTAAGCTTTTTGCTTGCTTGTTCTATAGAAGGGGAGGTCCCTCCCCCTATTTGGGAGTTACAAAATTTCAAAGCTAAAAATTCCCTCTCTCTCTAGAACTCTCTCTCTCTCTCTCTCTCTATATATATATATATATATTTGTGCTTGAAGTGAGTTTTCTTGGCATTTTTGCACACAACCCCTTAGCCAAACACCACCACGTTGGAGCTAAGGTTCTTGAAGGTTTTGTTTGGGCTTAAAAAGCTGGTTTTAGCCCAAAGTTATAGTTGTTTGGCTACTGTGCTTCAAGGGTAAGCATTTACCCCTTTTAAGCTTGTTTTTGTACACTAGTTTGGGCCCCTTTTGCATGCTGTTTTGGCCTAGTTGTCAACTACACAAACCTCTATTTTGAAGTGTTAAAAATGGTAGTTTGAGGCCTTTTTGAAGTTAGGGGTGGTCCACCCTCCTTTGTTGCTTATTTGCTAAGCTTTGTGCCATCTTTTAAAGACCATCAAACAATCTTGTTTTGGCCTTTTAACCACTGAATTCTAGGGAAATTTCAGTGGTAGAAAGTTTGTTTTGAGGTCCAAAATAGGAGGGGATGGCCTCCCCCCCTTGCCTCTCTATGCCCTGCCTTGTTAGCACTACAAAGTAGCATCTTTTTATGGCTTATGTTAGCTTAGTTCAAGCATGTTTTTGGCCATATTTTAACATGTTTAAACTCTGTTTTTGGCTGGTTTGGCCATTGGTTGCTTGCATCTTGCACTTGTAGTGTAATCATGCGTACTAGCTTAACATACTTGATGTTTTAACCTATTATTCTAGCATGTGTTAGCTCCACTCTAGCATGTTTTTGGCCTTGCTTTGACATGCTTAAACTCTGTTTTGAGTGGTCTTGGTCCCTTGAGACTTGCTTTGTATAGCTGTAGTGTAGTTGGCCTTTACTAGCTTTGTGTTTTAGGCCCTCTAGCATGCCTTATTTATGATGTTTGCACGATATAGCATCATTTGGCATGTGATTTTAGAGCATATACCTCTGTCACACTCTCACAAACTTCACTTCTTCATTGCTTTTGAGGGTTGTGTATTGTGCCTTGCTTATGGGCTAACATGTGCGCACGATCTTCTACTCTTTTGTGCCTTAATTTCAACATGTTTAGGCCCTTGTTTTGGCATGTTTTAGGTCTGTCCATAGCTGGTTTAGTTGTTTGAGCTTGCTATTGCATGCTTCTAGTGTAATACACTTCACTAGCTTTGATGTCTTTGGCTATTAACATGTTGTACATGAGTTGTTTGCATGTTATAGTCTTATTTCTCATGTCATTTTAGCACTGATATTCTGCCACATCCCGTATTTCTTCATTCTTTAATTTGCTTTGAGGGTTGTTTGGCCTTAAGTTTGTGTTTAAGCATGAGGTAGGGTTTGTGCTCAAATGGCTTTAACCCTCTTTTGAAGGTTCCTTCTAGTTAAAGGCATAATCCCTCTCATGTCCTAAACCACCCTTTTGGTTGACCCCTCTCATTAGAGGACTTTCACATTGGACTAATAAGTTAAGGAATGGCTTGGTGTGGAGAAGTGATTTGGAAATACTCTTCTGATCCTGGGGGACGCTCGTGATTCGCTGATAGTCACCTGAAAATGAATAAACACTTCGATCAGGGGTGCCGGAATTAGCACTCTGACAGACAAGTTAGTCTCAACTCTCAAGATTACTTATATTCTAAGTTAAGCACAACAATTCTCACATACCTTTCTTAGTCTGTTGTTCCTTTATTTATACTCGTTTCCTGGTCCTCGGGGCTAGGTCCACTTTTTACTCATTATCCTTTTATTTACTCGGCTCTATAGTTCGGTATCTACTCGGCTCATCTGTTTTATTCAGCTTTCCTGATCGTGCAGAAAAGAGCCGAGTAATATCTGTCTTCTAGAGTACGCTTCTGATTCTTCCAATTATCCGGCCCCAACATTATGCGAGATTGATTATTAAAGTGAAACCCTTGACATGAAAACCAAGTAATGGAAAACTATCAACTTGAATGACTCGGTGTCTAAGGCCTAAACAACCGAAGCCATGAGGACTTACAACACAACAAGCGAAGTATTCAAAGCCTAAATGAATTAAATAAATTAAATCAACCCTAAACAGCCCCGAAACATGAAAAAACAGTGGCTAAAAATTATGTTAAAAGCACCAAAAAATAGGTAATAACAAGGAGATACCAAACTAGTAAGCAAGAACAAGGAGAGGTGGCTAACCCTTACACTTTTGAGACTTCTAAATCAGTTTGTAAGCCAAGAAAAATAGTGATAAAACAAAGGGGATGAGCTATGAAATAAGGCGCAAGAAAGGGTGTCAGCCCTCTCTACCTTTGGTAGCTATTCAAACCCAAGTTCTAACACTTGAAATGGATCCAAAATAGCACAAGAACACAAGAAATAGATAGATATAGATTGAATTGAAAGCAAGGACAAAGGTGATAAGCTTATACCTCTTAAAGAGAGTAAGCTTTGATTGTTGATCAAACTTGATCCGAAGGCCCTCTCAAGTTTGAATTGTGATTCACAAGTCTCAACTAAGGCTCTAAGGTTGTATATGGTGTATAGATATGGTGTAAGGATGATAAGCTTGCTCAAAGATAGCTTGCACAAGAAGAAGGAGCTCTCAAATATGTTTTGGCTTCTTTGAAATATTTCTAACCCTCAACATAGTGGGATCAACTCGTATTTATAGAATTTGAGCAAAATAGGTCGAAAATATCTTCAAAAATAGACAGCTGGCTGATTCCCACCCAGAACAATGTTTCTTGCCAAAGAGGCACGGCCGACCCCAAATGGCCATGGCCGGCTCCCAATGAGGCACGGTCAGGCCCCAATGTGCTCCTCTATTTCTCTGTTTCAGGCTCAGTGTAGGGTGGCACAGTGTTCAAAAAGAGACCTCTAAGGTAAGAATACTGTAAATATAAAGGTGTTGGGATCGTTTCAAAGCTCGACCTTGGATTCCTTCATTGAGAATTCGAATCATACACAATGTAACTTTCATCATCGAGAACACAGGACAAAGCGCCCAAGTCTTACGGGCAGTAAAATATTGGGTGTCTACAGTTGTGTTGGGCTTAGTTTGTGCATGCATTTGAGAATTGGGCTTGGATCAGGTTGTGACCCAACATTAGTATCCATTTTGTGACCCACCTAAGTTTTTCGCTCTGTTCGAGCAAAGCTTTTCTCGCTCGAGCGTAGATCTTTAGCTCCCAGTAAATGGTAACTTTGCAGGCTGGCTGCTTGAGCGAAGAAATTGTCGCTCAAGGTAGAATACATGCTCCCAGTAGCTTCACTATAGCTCTGTAAAACTTCTGGGACATGTTCTTTTCCGCTCGAGCGACTCACTTAATTGTGTCTTCCGCTCGAGCGTCAGAAGTTGCGCTCGAGCGACCTATCAGGGACATCAGATTTTAAAAGTGATTCCAAGTCATTTTCTTTGCACTTTTCCATTCCCTCTCTCTCTAATTCCACCTTTTCTCAAACCCTAGCATACAAAACCTTAGATTTCTCCACTCTTGACCCAAGATCCACCCAAGATCTTCCAAGAATTGTTGAGAGGAACGCTAGATTGTCACTTTCATAGATTGTTTCACTAGATCTTCTAAGTATAAGAGTGAATCGCGACCCAAGCTTACCAACTCGAGGTAGGGGTTCTTTAACTCTTTATATCTTCAATTTGATCTAACTTATGCAATATTTCATAACTACTCTTAGGGTATCTACATACATATATACATATATCTATATAGATTGTGAGTATTTGGTAGTGTGGATGACCAATTGGGTTCATGTTGTAAATGTTTCATGACCAAGCAAAAAGTTGCACTTATTATGGATGATTATCACTGTTGATGTGGAGTAATTGCCTCAATTTCATCAAGAAAGGAAAAACCCCAATTTTACTCAAAACCCTAGTTTTCTAAACTTTTTTTTATAAAAATTGAGAGTAATTACTTGACTTTGAGTTCGATATGTATGATTTAAATGTTCTCTTTGATGCACACTTTGAGTTGAGCATGATTGTTGATGTTAGACCCTTGGTTTAGACATTGTGAAGAGGTGGATTCCTTTAAGGAGTGACTTTATTTTGGGAAATCATTCTCTATTTGCAAATTTATACATCATTTGCATTGTCATCTCTTTTGGGTTCTACTTCTGTACATATGGTTGAAAGTTGAATGGTAGTAATTACTCTATGAGTCCAGGTAGTAAGTCGAGTTAGATATGAGTTGTGTTATGTCATTGGTACCCATGCAAGGAGTCAAGGTGCCCAATTGCCCTGTCTGCGTATATCGCCGGACGAATGTGGAAAATGTTTTGGAGTGTCCGCGAGCCCACCGTTTCTGGAGCCGGCAAATGTGTAAAAACATATGGTTTTGGGTGTCCAAGTCCCCGCTGTTCATGGAGCCGGAGGGTTATGATGTTTTGGGTGCCCATCGCCGGCCAAGGACACCGACCATCAATTAGTGACTATGCCTTCCAATTCTGGGAAGCGAGTCGATGATGTTATGGTCGTTGTCCAAAGCAACTTGGAATTCGGCGAAGGCGAGGATCGCCTCGATCCTATTCCTAGACGGAGGGGCGAACCAGGTGGCTGTATAGCTTCTTGTGTTTATTTTTTATTATATTTTTAAAGCTTCATTTTTGAGACCTCATGGTTTCGCTTTTGCAGGAAACGGTTTGAAGAAAGTCTTAACTTCAACCGACGACGCCGTTCTTTCGGAAATCAAAGTCGCGCTCAAATATTTCGGCCGTCCGAGTCTTCAGAAACAAGGGAGGACGG